>CM053028.1:513195070-513345851 GCA_028564925.1 Lithobates sylvaticus | reverse complement strand
ATGGCAGCAGGCAACCTTCTAGAAGTATAGGAAAACTTCTTTCGCCTAAACACATGAGTCAGCAAAGCGTGTCCTCAGCTTCCTATGGGGAGCCCTGCTTGCTGACAGTGAAGAATAATGTAAAAGTCCTCCAAAAAAAAACAGTAGTAACCATATATGTGCTCGCCTCAGCAGCTTGCGTGAAACAATAGCAGGATACAGTCACCCTTCGCCATCCTCTCTGGCCCTTCTGTGGAGACCTTGTTCGTTGCGATCCAGCCATTCAGCAGCATCTTGTGCGTTTTCAAAGAAGTGGTTCTGATCTCTGGCAGTTATGCAGAGCTTGGCCGGGTACAGCATGGCGTATGGTAGTTGAACCCTCTGAAGTCGCTTTTTTACATCTATAAACTTGGATCTCCTGCGATGCACCTCTGCCGAGAAATCAGGGTAGAACGAAATTCTGGCACCATTGTAGTGTACAGTCCCTTTTTCTCTAGCCATTTTAAGTATCACTTCACGGTCCCTATAATTTAGGAGCCTGGCCAGCATCGATCTCGGGGGGCCTCCAGGAGGCAGGGGGCGCGGCGGCACCCTGTGTGCCCTTTCCACTGTGTATTGGGGGGAGAAGGCATCTTTACCGAAGGTGTCTTGTAACCAGCCTTCCACAAAGGATGTGGGGTCCCTGCCCTCCACCTTCTCAGGGAGTCCCACTATCCTAACATTGTTCCTCCTCAGGCGGTTCTCAATTTGATCTTGTCTATCAAAGGCCTGGCGTGCTTGCTGGGCTGCCACTCTCACCTCCCTGTTAATATGGGGCATCTGGTCTTCCATATCACTCACCCTGCCTTCCACAGCCGTGGTGCGCTCTCTGACCTTTTGTATGTCATGTCTTAAGAGAGACACTTTTTCCTCCAGGCCCCCAAATCTCTCTTTCAGTGCATCAACTGAGGCAGTGCATTTGTGTACCGCGTGTAGTATCTCACTCAGCGTGGGTTCAGGGGTATCTGCCGACTGTTGATCAAGCAAAGCTGGTATAGGGTCAGGGACAGAATCCATGGACTCCTGTTCCATGTCCTGTGATACACTGCCATCCCCCTCCATCTGCTCTCTAGATGCTGTGGGCCGCTGTATGTCAGCTTGTGAGCAATCCTCATCAGGGCCAGTAAGCTTTCTGGTATAATATAACATGTCTCTAGGTTGTTCTTTGGCTTTAGGGGTCTTAGGAGGCTTACCCTGCTCCGATTTCCTCTCCTGGCCTCGTGGTGCTTTAGGAGGAAGAGACATCCAGGCGCCATCTTGGGAATCCGACAAGGCCGCGGCCGCGGCTTCTCCCTTGCTGCCTCTGGTCATCATGCCCGGTGTGACCGGTTTGAGAGGGTCTGGGAGCCTCAGGGGGTGTTCCGGTGTCCGTCTGGGAAAATTGCAGGCGAGTGGGGTACGGAGGAAAGGATCGTAGACAGGATCAACGGCGGGAGCTCCGTGGAACAGGTCTGTTCACATGCCGCGCTAGGCCACGCCCCCCACATCAGACCTATTTAACCATAACTCTGAAGCTAGTGTTGTAGGAGTGACCACTGATGAAATGTTTATTTCCTCTTAACCATGTGAACTGTTGAGTTAGCGTTGTCCCCAGAGACCCCTGAGGCACCTTTAATGTCAGAGTTATAAGTTTCTCAAGACAGCTTTGGATGTGACTTTAGGCCCCATGCACACGAGTCGCAGATGCAAACTCTGCCGAACGCATGTTTTAAAAAGAAGAAACCTGCGTTTAAAAACACGCGTTTTGCCGCGTTTAGCCGCGTTTGCGTCTATAAGCGTTTGTAAAGATAACATCATATAGACCCTCCCCAAGCTCAGAAAGCATGTATTATTAACTATTTCTGCCATTTTGATCAGAGTGAGCAGCAGCAGAGAGAGCAGTTGTACACTTGCATTTGCCTCTCTTTCTGTGTTTTATTTTTTTGGAAATGGATCCCATATTTAATATATCAGTAAAAGACTCCTGATGTTGCTCTTGATGAGGCAGCAACATCGTCGCAAATTGCGTGAGAGGTCCAGAGTCAGAGCGTCGATATTGGACCCATCCGTTGATGGCACAGCGAATGTCCATTGGATATTTCACAAACATGGTGGGGGGTTGGGCTGACTAGACATCGGTATGCAGGTTTTTCTTTGTGAAAAAAAGACATTGCTATGCTTTGGTCAGACTAGATGGAGTCACTGATTAGATTAGAAATTGGATGAAGGGTTGGGGCAAAGAAGTGGAGGCATTCCTCATTGTCTAAGCTACCTAAAAAAATTGAGTTTTTTATGGCATTGCATCAGTGAGTATATATGCTCTATGAACTATCTAAAGTAATTACGACATTTTAAACCAATTTTTTTAGTATTTTTTATGGTTTACCATCATATTTCTGAGTTTTTGGTCAAAAAAATTGGGTTCCTTAAAAAGCTTATAAACGCAAACGCGGCTAAACGTGGGTGCCGCGTTTAGCCGCGTTTTGCGTCTGAAACATGGAAAAGCAAAGTGTCTGAACCCATTTTTTTACTTCTGGAAAAACAAGGTTAAACGCAACTGCATAAAAACGGGAAAAAACAAGACTGTGTACATGGACACATAGGATAACATTGCATGCGTTCAGGGGCAGTTGAAAAAAGTGTCCAACTGCCTCTGAACGCGCGTTTAACAGCATCTCGTGTGCATGGGGCCTTACTCTTGCAAAAGTTTGGGAGATAATGAAGGTAAACAATGGAAACTCAGTGAGTCCTAAGGTGCAGTTTGTGTTTAATCACATTGCAGTCAACCAGAAATTGTTACATAAGGTTGATACAATTTGGAGTGAAATTGTGGATCTTCAGAATTTGTATTGGCCTGGAACACATGCATGTGGATGGGGCTTGGGAGCCCTAGTGGGGGACACTAGAACTACACCCACTTATTCCTTAGGTTCTAGGCAGGAGTTTGCTTCCATGTAAAAATCAGCATTAAGGCATGAATCCCGACTTAGAAGTGAGCCACCATGAGTACAGTTAACCTTCTAGTAACCCATGGCTAACTGACTGTACTGTTAACACTAAGCACATTAGACACCACTACAGTTAGAGAACACCAATTCCCAGGCACGCAGAATTTAGAAACCTGTGCTGCTGAGCCTGCACCTGCATCCACCAACCCGACAATACTTCACCTCACTCCCAGTGACATATCCACAGTTACCAATGAATACAGGAAACAAACCTCACTCTATAGATACGTGCTTCTCTCTCTCAGGGACTCCCAGACTAAATTTTTCCAGTGACTCCCAGACTAGGTCCCTAGGTACTCTGTGCTGCATATAGGGAGCTGTTAGTGAGCACAACAACTCTTCGCTACCAAAGTAACCGCCACCCATTCCCTGGCTGGTTGGCTTTCATGCGGATCTGAGGAAAATTGGTGGGAAAATCTAGCCAATCAATTCATCAGATCCACCACACATCAACATTTTAACACACAGGAATGACAACAGACCTGACCCAGATAACTACAGAACATGACTTAAATTGTTATTCCTTCTGTAGGCACCTGCCTACATACAGATGTTAGAAAATATTGCTAGTCTTGGACAGTGTCAGATCTCAGCCTTGATGGTGGATTATGCCACATGTTATACTGAGACTGTTCCTTTTAGAAAACTGTATAAATTTTACTTTTATAGTAAAAGTCACTGCCTTCACACATGCTCTTTAAATCATTGGAGAAGAGACATGCTTTAATGATCTTCAGAGAGACACTAGAAAAAATATCTACAAAGGTGACACAGAAAAAAAAAAATCCCTTGTTCGTACTGCCGAAGGGAAGGGTTATGCCGCGTACACATGACCGGACTTTTCGGCAGTGTGTGGGCTCCATCGGACCTTTGCTGTCCAAAAATCTGATGGACTTTAGAAATAGAACACGTTTCAAATTTTTCTGCCAGAACTCCGCCGGACCCAGTTCCTATCGAGAAATCCATTCGTGTGTATGCTAGTCCGACATACAAATACAGACGCTAGGGCAGCTATTGGCTACTGGCTATGAAATTCCTTATTCTAGTCCGGTCGTACGTCATCACGTCCGAATCCGTCGGACTTTGGTGTCATTGTGTGTGGCCAAGTCCGTTCATTCGGAAAGTTCGTCGGAACTCCGCCGAAAGTCCGTTGGGAAGACCGTCGGACCTAGTCCGTCGAAAAGTCCAGTCGTGTGTACGCGGCATTAGACCTTTTCAAAATGTTTTCATTTCTTACCGGTCCTATTGGGGCAGATTTGGGCTTTATGTGTTTGAATGGCTTATCTACCATCTTGCTTACATGAGGAGGAGGGACACCTTTGAATGCAAAGGACACAACCCTGAAGCACGGCCAATTGCACGGACTAAAAAGCATATGAAAAAAATGATCAGCTAAACCCAAGAAAGATTTTGTCACCACTATTTTCCCCGTACGCTGGCTTTTCAAAATAACAGTAGCAATAACTGATAGGTTGGATGAAATTGTCAGTTTATTGAAGTGTAATGCCCCGTATACACGGTCGGAAATTCCGACGGAAAATGTCCGATCAGACCATGTCGTCAGAAAATCCGCCCGTGTGTGGGCTCTATCGGACTTTTTCCGTAGGAATTTCCGACGGAAAAAATTTGAGATCCTGCTCTCAAATTTTCCGACAACAAAATCCGATCAGACTTTTTCCAATCGTGTGTAGAGAATTCCGACAGACAAAGTGCCACGCATGCTCAGATCAAATTACCAGACCAAAGCTATTGGCTACTAGCCTCTACGTAGTTCCGTCATACGCAACGAACGTCACCACGTTCAGAATGATCAGATTTTCCCCCCCGAACAACGGGATACCATTTTTGAAAACCTACATAAATGCACCAAAACTACCACCATCAGGGAATCTGCTACCAAACTGCTCTATAGGTGGTATCTTACCCCTGCCAAACTCAACTCATTCTACCCATCAACATCTCCACTCTGTTTCAGGGGCTTCCCTACACATGGGACACTACTACATATATTTTGGGATTGCCCCCATCTTAAAAACATCTGGCACAATGCTAATCTCATGATTGATCGTGTCTCAGGTAGAAAGATCCCACTAACACCCCAAATGTGCCTTCTTTCTCCCCCATACAAGATATGCCAATAGCCAGTTCTAGACTAATCAATACTCTATTTAGCTCTATCTACTGGACCATAGCTTTCAACTGGCGTTCACACAACATACCATGGCCTCAGGTTCTCAATCGTATGGCAAACATTAAACTATCAGAAAGAATACACCACACGTTATATGACACCATGCATATATAACCAAAAAAAATTGACTCTATGGGATACCTCACTACTGGTGTAATGTTCACTACTGTTATTTTACTTAAGCACATCCATGGATCCCTCCCCGCAAATGTTATATAGACTTATAATCAAATGTGTGTATTCTGTCATATGATATGTCTTTACTTTACTTTACATTAGTTATAATGTATTATCTAAATTAATCTTTCACTTGTACATTTTCCACCACTGTCAAAATCTTGTACTATGACCTTACTCATAATAAAAAAAAACGTTTGTAAACAGAATGATCGGATTTTTCGACAACTTTGTCCGACCGTGTGTATGCAACACCAGCGTCGGACAAAATCTGTCGGAAAAAATCCGATGGATTTTGTGGTCGGATTTTCCGACCGTGTGTACGGGGGCTAACAGGGAGGGCAGTCATAGGAGTGGCAGTCTGTCCTATTAATCTATGGAATTGGCCCTCACTACTTTTTTGTACATTTTCCAGTAAAACATTTTTTTAACCGCTTCCTGACCGCCGTCTGTACATATACGTCAGCAGAATGGCACGGCTAGGCAAAAGCACGTATATATACGTCCCCTTTAATTGCCTAGCCGTGGGCTTGCGACCCGGTCAGGAGCTCCGTGACCACGGCCACGGGACCAGCGGACCCGATCGCCGCTGGTGTCCCGCAATCGGGTCACAGAGCTGAAGAACGGGGAGAGGTCTGTGTAAACAAACCTCTCCCGTGCTTTTCTTCACTGCCTGTCATTGATCGGCTGTTCCCTGTCATCGGGAAAGCCGATCAATGACGTCAGACGTACAGCCACGCCCCCCTACTGTAAAAAAAAAACACAACACGTCACACTTAGCCCCTCCCCGCCCCCTAGTGGTTAACTCCTTCACTGCCAGTGTCATTTACTTAGGAATCAGTGCATTTAAATAGCACTGATTTCTATATAAATGACAATGGTCCCAAAAATGTGTCCAAAATGTCCGATGTGTCTGCCATCATGTCGCAGTCACAATAAAAATCGATGATTTCCGGCATTACTAGTAAAAAAAAAAATATTAATAAAAATGCTATAAAACTATCCCCTATTTTGTAAACGCTATAACTTTTGCGCAAACAAATCAATAATCGCTAATTGCGATTTTTTTTTAACAAAAATATGTAGAAGAATACGTATCGGCCTAAACTGAGGAAAAAAAATGTTTTTTATATATTTTTTGGGGATATTTATTATAGAAAAAAGTAAAAAATATTGAATTTTTTTCAAAATTGTCGCTCTATTTTTGTTTATAGCGCAAAAAATTAAAACCGCAGGGGCGATAAAATGCCACCAAAAGAAAGCTCTATTTGTGGGAAAAAAAGGACGCAATTTTGTTTGGGAGTCACGTCGCACGACCGCGCAATTGTCAGTTAAAGCGACGCAGTGCCGAATCGCAAAAAGGGGCCTGGTCCTTTGGCTGCCAATTGGTCCGGGGTTGAAGTGGTTAAAGTACCTAGTTCCCAGCTTCACCCAAATGAAAAGAAAGTATTGCCTTTAAATGCAAAGTTTTGCTCTAATTATGCACACCCCTATATATTAAGAATAAAATTATTCATGCCTCAATGACCAGTAACTCTATCCTATACTTTTATCCAGTCTTTAAATATCAGCCACGGCCTCACCTTTTTGCTACCGTTTTCTTAAATCATCTCTTGAAAGGAAATAAAATATAAATAAGATGAAAACACGCATCCGTTGAACACATTACACACAGTATAAAACACAACATGACACGGAATCTTGTTAGACTGCGGTCAATGGGGAAAATACCAATATGTCAGAAAAGTCTTTTCCACAGAGGTCATCTATTTGAATCTAATAAAGCCAGGTATTTCAACAGATCTCTGTGCGCAGTATGTCATGTCGAATCACATCACGTCATGTGACAGGAGCGCACGCTTTGACCCGTGTAACACAATTGGAAATGAAGCACAAGCAGAGTGCAGGCATTTAAAGAAACCTAGATTTATATTACACACAAGACAAGAGCAGAAGTCCACATTGAGCACAACGACAGTATACAGAATACACAGCCCATAAACTATTTAACCCCAAAAGGGCATCAAGAAATACCCAGACACTATATATAAACTACTATGCATACGTTTTAGGCAGGCATGAAAAAATGCTGCAAAATTAAGAGTGCTTTCAGAAATAGTTTATTTTTATCAATTACCAAAATGGAAAATAAATGAACAGAAAATAAATCCAAATCAAATCAATATTTGGTGTGACCACCCTTTGCCTTCAAAACAGCATCAATTCTTCTGGGTACACTTTCACAGATCTTCTGTGGGTGTAAGTTGCCTCAAATCCTTCTGTCTCTTCATGTAGTCCCATGCAGTCTCCATGATGATGAGATCAGGGCTCTGTGGGGGCCAAACCATCACTTCTAGGACTCCTTGTTCTTCTTTACACTGAAGATAGTTATTAATGACATTGGCTGTATGTTTAGGATTGTTGTCCAGCAGCAGAATACATTTGGGGCCAATCACAGGCCTCCCTGATGATATGGCAAGGAGTCCTAAAAGTGATGGTTTGGCACCCACGGAGTCCTAATCTCAACATCATTGACTCTGTCTGGGATTACATGAAGTTACAGAAGGATTTGAGGCAACCTACATCCACAGAAGATCTCTGGTTAGTTCTCCAAGATGTTTGTAACAACCTACCTGCTAAGTTCCTTCAAAAACTGCAGACAAGTGTACCTAGAAGAATATATATACATATATATATTGTACAGGATGCCAAGGTTGGGTCCTGGACGGGTGCAATGTAGAACCAGTATTTGGTTTGTGGTCCCTTTAAGGGAGTAGCAGCGTTGCTCAGGGGGTCACCCAAAATGGGTGAGGGGTTCCGGGAGTAGCCGAGCAGGAGAGGACTGACTCGCAGTCCTCTCTATGTTAATAATAAGTTATTTGGACCCGGAATTTGGGAGGCTCTGAAGAGATATTCGGGTGGGAAAGAGCCTCCCTCCCTGACCACAGGGATTCAGCGCACAGGGGGTTAAGGGCCTCCAGGAAGATAGCTCATAAGACAGGAAGTAGGGAAGAGTTGTTGGTGTGAGGAGGAGTAGGTGAGTACACCTGTCGGTTGAGCTGTGTGGATGTTTGGAGGCTGCTAAAGACCCAGCTACAAAACTGTACGTGTTTTCCTTAATTTTGTTTTTGTGCTGAAGACAAGCTGATTTTCTTTTATGCTGAAGTTAAGCGGACTTTGTTTTGTATTTTTGCCTGTGCGCTGAAGGAAGCCTTATTTTTGATTTTTTCCTTACAAATAAATGTCTTTTATTATAAATCTAACGGTTTATGCACTTAATCCCGTGGAGCTGTTGTCCCCAAAGTTCACTATATATATATATATATATATATATATATATATATATATATAGCTATATAGATATAGATATATATAGATATATCTATATCTATATATAGATATATTTGAGTTAACTAGGGCATCAATCACCCATCTCACTCTGTCTACAGCAGTGGTAGTGGGGCTGTAGGGAACAGGTTTCCAGAGTAAACTGTGACATCAGTAGAAGAGCGTCATTGCTGATGGTACTCTGCCAACAGCCCTTGTCCAACGCATTACAAAGGGAAAGATAGCTGTTAAATGACGGAATCAAAAAGGGTCAATCCAAAATTACTAAATTCACAATTTGATTTTTGCCTTCATGTCTGCTGTAAAGAATATGCCAAATGTAATTAGCAAAACAAGACTTGGCTGACTTTCTGTTCAACTGCCATTCTCCTTTGAGGTTGAACTTCAAGCAGATACAAAAGACACAAATGAATGAAAGCTAATTCATTAATACGTAATCGAATAGATCCTTTTTATTGCAAGTAGTGTAAGCACCTGAAATTGACTTAGTACCAGCTTCTTGCAATCTTTGCAGAGCTTACACTGGCAGATGGAGAAGCAGCACAAGGAGCCGCTGTCCAATCGCAGGTTTGGGGGGGGGGGCGAAACCTGTAAGTGTTAGTGACCTGCAGCAGAGAAAGATCAGATCTGCCAGATGGGCCTGCATTGTGTGGCAGAGTTGTATAAATCTCAGAAATGGATGGACAGAAATACAAAACCTTTGGTAGTGGCCGTAAACCTCAGACATATAATAAAATCTAATGAAATACGAAGATAGCATATCCCTCCATAGTGTGTACTTCTCTCAATTAAGAGCACTAAGTGTCATTTCTGTCTGTTGCTTCGTTCCTTAGCATTAATCTCTTCTGATAAGTTTACTTGACACCAAGAGAAAAATGGTGGCAGGGGAGGGATCTCCATATGTGCTGTGTGAAGAGGGGGAGTGGCCTTCCCTCTAATGAGCTGTCAGAGCTCTCCTCACTGAGCTCTGCAGAGTGTAATTTCAGCTCTCCATTCCCTTTTCTCTTAAAGCTCAGACAAGCTTTATAAAGTCAGGTGCAGGGAAGAGAATACTGCAGATGGACAGGTACAACCTATGTAGGAGGGTTTGTTTCATCTCTGTGTATCACCTGAGGCCACTCACTTGGCTGGGTACATGAAATGGTTTACAACCACTTTAAAGCAGCTTCCTTATATTTATTTTAGCTTTTACTGAACCAGTTGCAGATAAAAGAAAAAAACAAAACAGAGCGAGAATATTGAAAAGAACGACAGCACAGATGATTATGGTTGTTTTCCTTCTGGGTGTGGGTCGGGAGCCTGGGTGCATAATAGAAAGAGCTGCAGATGTGACAACATGTGTAGGAGCTGAAACTTTTATATTTGTAAGACATCATGGTTCTTGGCATCTGATTGACCTCGAATGCATCTCCTGAAATTTCCTGTCAGCCCCAGACAGATGGCTTCACAGCATGAATTGTACACAAAGAAAGTGAGCGGAACAGAGGGAATTTTACCCATCCTATTAACTTGTGCAACATCCACTGGGCCATGCAGAGAGTCACTGCTATCAATCCACTCATAAATATGTATATAAATGTCATATAATAATATAATAATGTGGGTGTGGGGGTTAATCGCTGTAAAGAATAAATTTTTCTAAAATTAAGTGCACTCAACTTTTTTTGCCCTATTCCCCCGAACACATCTAAGCCACCCATCCCCTCTACACATGTACACTTACCAGGGTTTGATGGCCATGATCCAGTTTTTTTATTTACGACCCACACGGTAATGCCCTGTACACACGATAGGATTTTCCGACAACAAAATCCATGTTTTTTTTTTCAGACGGATGTTGGGTCAAACTTGTCTTGCATACACACGGTCACCAAATCTTGTCGGAAATTCTGAACGTCAAGAACGCGGTGATGTACAACACGTACGAGCCGAGAAAATGAAGTTCAATAGCCAGTGCGGCTCTTCTGCTTGATTCCGATCATGGGTGGAACTTTGTGCGTCGGAATTGTGTACACACGATCGGAATTTACGACAACTGATTTTGTTGTCGGTAAATTTGAGATCCAGATCTCAAATTTTGTTTGTCTGAAATTCCGACGGAAAATCTCAGATGGAGCCTACACACGGTCGGAATTTCCGACAACAAGGTCCCATCGAACATTTCCTGTTGGAAAATCCGACCGTGTGTACGCTGCATAAGTCTTCCCTGTCCTTGCTTTGCCTATGCATTACAACCCCATAAACTTCAATGGGACCTTCCCCAGTCTCAGGAGTTTATGGGCCACTAAAGTTTGTTTTAAAGTGAACTTACAGTATCTTTTAAATCTATTTACCCAGCACCACCTACAGCTTGTGTAGCACCCTCTAGTTAGGTAGGTGCTAGAGTGAGGATTTTCTGGAGGAAGAGTAGGAAAATGTAGGCAGGCCTAGCTGGTGGCTAGGCCTGATTGTTTTAATTCTGGGCTGGGAGTGGCTCAGGGTAGCAGCTGGTGACTCACAGGCAGCATTACTGGGACCTCCCTCTTCTTTCTAGAGTCTGATAAAAAGATCTGGGAAGAGAGGAGGAGAGGTGAAGCTGTCTGGGGTATCTTGGGGAGCCATGACCAATCCCCAATCTGGAGTGGCAGGGGTCATGCTTCCTCAATTATCAAGGGTCAGCCCAGCTAGGGGGGAGTTGTTGGGTGGAAGAGCTGGAGTGAGAGAGTATGTCGGGCCCATGGGGAGCTCCCTAGTCTGGGGGGTGACCCTGGGCCAGGGCTCAGGTGCATCTGGGAGGAGAGAAGAGATTCTGGAAAAGAGAGGCACATGAGAGAGCAAGTAGAGGACAGTGGGAGAGAACACTGCTAAGGGGCTCCACGGAGGACAACTGGTCACAGCAAGTGAAGTGCTACTGAGTGAAGCACAGTCGAAAGGACTGAGGAGCCACGCCTGAGAGAATTGGGAGATTGCAGTTTGAGATGGGTGCAGAACCAGGAGAGTGGACTGTGGAAAGGTCAGTGGAGAGAGGTCATTGCAGCCAGGCTGGCTGGCAAGGCCTGAGGAGATCTATCTGGAATTGGTAGCTGAATAGAGGACAGTTAGTGCCTATTTCCATACCACAGGGGCCTGAGTTCCCTGCCTCCAAAAGGCAATCCACTGAGGCCTGGCTGAATTAGTGGCAGGCCTAACCACGCGGTGCTAGCTAGTCTGGAGGAGTAACAGCCTGTAGCAAGGGAAGTGCTGGAAGAGTAACAGTCTGCGTCAAGTAAAGTGCTGGAGGAGTGATGTTGTGCAGCAAGTGAAGTGCTGGAGGAGAAAGAGAAGGACGTGCTGGAGAGAAGACTGGAGTGTATATAATGGAGTGTATATAGAAGTCCCAAGCAAGTTGTGCTGAATCATCCTGGGCATCCCATAACTACCCTTTACTCTTCACCCAAGTACTCTGATGTACCAATAAACTACATTTCAAGGACTTCAGGGTTGCCAGCTCTTTCTATTCTTTATTCCTTCTCCCACTGACCATTACTAAAAATGGTTTGTAGGGGGGTCGTTTTCCTACTGGTCAACAGTGTAAGAGTGTCCTTCTGCCACTGATTATTAATGTTAAGGTTCCTTCTCCCATTGGCCACAATATATGGGACAACTACACCAGCTACCTATATAATGGCCCGTACACACGATCGCACATTCCGACAACAAAATGGGATTTTTTCTGACGGATGCTGGCTCAAACTTGTCGAACAATGTTGTCGGAAATTACGAACGTCAAGAACGCGGTGACTTGCGACGAGCCGAGAAAATTGAAGTTCAATAGCCAGTGCGGCTATTCTGCTTGATTCCGAGCATGCGAGTAACTTTGTGCGTCGGAATTGTGTACACACGATCGGGATTTCCGACAACGGATTTTGTTGTCGGAAAATTTGAGATCCAGATTTCAAATTTTATGTGTCTGATGGAAAATGTCTGATAAAGCCTACACACCGTCAGAATTTCCGTCAAAAAGCTCCCATCGAACATTTCCCATCGGAAAATCTGACCGTGTGTACGCGGCAAAATAAGGCACTTTTCCACTAGCCACTAGGAAATTCCGACCACAAAATTCGTCTGATTTTTTCAGACGGATTTTGTCCGACACTGGTGTTGCATACACATGGTCGAACAAAGTTGTCGGAAAATCCGATCATTCTGACCGTGGTGACGTTCGTTGCGTACGATGTAACTACGTAGAGGCTATTAGCCAATAGCTTTGGTCTCCTAATTTGATCTGAGCATGCGTAGCACTTTCTCTACACATGATCGGAAAAAGTCAGATCAGATTTTGTTGTCGGAAATTTGGAGAGCAGGATCTCAAATTTTTTCCGTGGGAAAAAGTCAGATGGAGACCACACGGGCGGATTTTCCGACAACATGGTCCGATCGGACATTTTCCTTCGGAATTTCCGACCATGTGTACAGGGCATAAGAGACCTAAGAATTATTTCAAGGTTACCCCTATATTAACAAAATAAGTTAACATTGACAGCTGCTGCAGGTCGCAACTACAGCACATTTTAAACTCGGTGTGGGAATCCGTACAGAACATGGGTTTCCCGCACTGCGTTCTGGTGTGAATGGGCCCTGAAGCGAATGGTTCAGCCTAACAGACAGTAAACTAGCTTTCACTTAGAGGAAGGTAAGCAATGGCAGCAACAGGGCCGATCCTAGGCAGGGTGCCCGGGGTGCTCCGCACCCAGGCGCCACAGAGGTGGGGGCGCCAAAGCTCCAGAGTG
The DNA here is from genome assembly GCA_028564925.1 of Lithobates sylvaticus. NCBI lineage: Eukaryota > Metazoa > Chordata > Amphibia > Anura > Ranidae > Lithobates > Lithobates sylvaticus. Next base: position 513,332,382 of record CM053028.1, on the reverse strand, counting down.
CTGCTCCCCTCCCCCTCCTCATCTGTGTCCAGAGGCGGAGGTGGAGCGCATGTAGCGGGGGCTGCTGTTCCTCATCCCGCAGGCAACTGACAAGAGCGCAATCCGCTCCAGCTGTCCCCGGAATCCCTGCTGTCTGAGTACTGCTGTGGAGCCTAGTACCGGAACCCGTTCTGGTACTAGACTCCACTAATCTTTCTGTCCGTTGCATGTGGAGCAGTCTCCTGTCTGCCCCGCCACCTCTGCGTGTGTCGGCTCTTCTCTTTTGGGTTGGCCGGAGCTGCTGCCAATCATCCAGTGCACTCCCAGAAATGCAGTTTGAGTGCCGCCCTCCTAGTAACCAAAGATGCCACGTATGCCCCACCCCCTGCAACGTGCACGGTGCTTCTGCTCCCAGCACGCCCGAGCTACAGGGATCTATTTGGCAGGTACTGATCTATGGGGACACCTGCTGTGGGGGCTCTGATGGGGGAACACCTGCTGTGGGGGGGCTCTAATGGGGGAACACCTGCTGTGGGGGGGCTCTGATGGGGGAACACCTGCTGTGGGGGGGCTCTGATGTAAGACACCTCCTGTGGGGGGGGCTCTGATGGGGACACCTGCTGGGGGGGCTCTGATGGGGGACACCTGCTGTGGGGGGGCTCTGATGGTGACACCTGCTGTGGGGGAGCTCTGATGGGGGACACCTGCTGGGGGGGCTCTGATGGAGGACACCTGCTGTGGGGGGGGCTCTGATGGGGGACACCTGCTGTGGGGGGGGGCTTTGATGGGGGACACCTGCTGTGGGGGTCTCTGTTGGGGAGATCTGATGGGGGACACCTGCTGTGGGGGGGCTCTGATGGGGGACACCTGCTGGGGGGGCTCTGATGGGGGACACCTGCTGGGGGGCTCTGATGAGGGACCCCTGCTGGGGGGGCTCTGATGGGGGACACCTGCTGGGGGGCTCTGATGGGGGACACCTGCTGGGGGGGCTCTGATGAGGGCACTTGCTGGGGGGGCTCTGATGGGGGACACCTGCTGGGGGGTGCTCTGATGGGGGACACCTGCTGGGGGATACCTGCTGGGGGCGCTCTGATGGGCACTTTGATATAAGCTGCGTGTGTCGCAGGTCACTCTCTCCCCAGAATGTCCCTCATTCTCAACTTTAAAAGTTGGGAGGTACACAGGAGCAGATCAGGGGAGGAGAGACCGCCATCCCTGTTATCAACGGGAAGAGGGCTCTCTGTGTTTACTGCCCATCCCCATCCCTCCTCCTGTCAGAGGAGGAGAGCGAAGCAGCCAGAGATCAGAGCGCCTGTGTCTGAGTGGAGAGAAAACAGCTGCGGGCTCTTAGACCCCCCTCTCCTCCTCGCACTGCTGTACTAGTGAGCAGCGCTTTCCAGGTCAGCTGCCCGCTATGTTTCTTATCCCTCCTTCAATAAAAAGGGAGCAGAGAAGAGGATTGTGGGACATGTAGTCCCGAGGACTGGTGGCCCCATTGTGACCCGGAAACTGCTACCCACACAGCATGCTCAGCTGAATAAGAGAGGGGGAGAGAGAGAGAGCACCAGGAGCCCGTGAAAGCTTTCGGGGAAGTGCACCCAGGACTCCAGGAAGAGGACAGTGCTGAGGGGACGCCATCAGAAAGAGAACCCTGCTGCCCTGTGCCACCAGAGGGAAAGCCGCACAGCCTGGCACCATCCCTGGTGAAGAAAGAAATGGAGTCATTGCCAGAATACAGATCTGAGCACTACCCAGCGGAGTCGCCACGGGCAACCCAGAGTGAGCTGACTCCTGATCAGAAGAACTGATGTTGCTGTACCGCCGGGTCTGGTGAGAGGGCTGGTCGGTCATTATCTACTGCCATCCTTAGGAACTGCAGTCTCTGACCATCTCCTGTAGTGTGTCTGCTGTCTCTGATCATCTCCTGTACTATGTCTGCAGTCTCTGACCATCTCCTGTAGTATGTCTGCAGTCTCTGATCATCTCCTGTAGTGTGTCTGCTGTCTCTGATAATCTCCTGTAGTATGTCTGCAGTCTCTGACCATCTCTTGTAGTATGTCTGCAGTCTCTGACCATCTCCTGTATCTGCAGGATGTCTGGGGGCTCTCTCTAACAGACTCTCTAACAGAAGCCCTCTCTGTGTGCATTAGAGAGACCCCCCTCCAGGTCCCATTAGTGTACTAATTTTCTTTATAGTTAAAAGATCATGGGAGGATCCCAGGGTAATGAAGACTTCTTAGGGGAGCATCTCTGTGTTTGAGTCGTAGCCATAGAAACATTTGTAGAGGGGAGGCGTTAGTAAGATGACCATGCCCATGTGGGGGCGCCAGAAATATTTCTGCACCCAGGCGTCTGTGACCCTAGGATCGGCCCTGGGCAGCAAACTGAATTTAGGAGCAAAAAAGCCATTCATGACTACCAGCGGGGCCACAAAATTAATTTTCAGGGTGTCCAAACATTCTGGAATTATATTCCACATTTCTGACTCTAGAGAAAAAAAAAGATTAATAAATGTATTGCTGGTATCTTATGAAAAAAGCTATACTAGCATGCAACATAATAACAAAAATAGTTAGAGCAAGCTACACCACCTCCTCTGTTTATAAGACAGTTGTGCTCAGACCCCCGGAGTAGCTTGTATTACACCAGAAGAGGTTGGGTGTTAATTGTTTTGGACCTTAGTGAGTAGTTTAATACCATCTGCAATTAATGTAATAAGTCAGTTACTTTGTGTGATAACCTGACACTGTGCGGCAGGAGGGAATGTTTCAGTGCTTGCGATCCAAAAAAAAAAAAATAGAAGCTGGAACATTTCATTTAAAAATTAAATCAGATATAAAAGATATAGATTAATGTGGTTCTGTAATCATTAATATATGATTAAATGTATTTTTAAAATACAAGCAGTGTAAGTACCTGAATGTGACCTGGTATTAGCTTCTTGCAGCCCCTGTAGAGCAGAGCTGGAGCATGAGAGGTAGAAGCAGTGCAAGGTTCCAGTAAGTTCACGAGAGCAGAGAGGCAACGAGATGAGCTAATCACTGTGCTGCTTCTTCTTTCACTGTCCAGTCAACAACTGGATCGGGTCCAGGATAAGGATCTGAGTTGAATGATGCTGGATATCAGAGATTTAGTAGACGAAAAATGTACTGTAGGGGATGTCTCTGGATTGAAGCTGAATATTGCAGTGAGGTGGGTTTTGTTATTTTATTTTTAATGAACTTTTAATTTCTATCTTGTTATATATACCTGGAAATCTGCTTTAAAGCCCATCTCTGGGCTAAAAAAAAAAAAGGTTTCTAATGCAGTGGGACTGTGCCCACACTGCATGGGTTAACTAAACTGTGTGTTGTCCCCTGTGCTACCAAATAGTGCTTTAATTATGTGTTAAAGAAAATAACAATATCCAAAATAAATGTGAAAAAACAAGAAAAGAAAAGAAAAGGAAAAAAAAGAAAAAAGGAATGCTGCAATACCTCGTGTGTTCATAACTGCACATTCGGAAAATGTTAAATGTGGGTGGTGTTGCGCATTTCCTGTATAATGTACATGTGACAAAAAACGAGATTGGAGAATATACTTACCTATTCCTCCGATCCTCCAGCACAAGACCGCACTAGCACCCCTGAGCTCCAGTGGTCTTGAGTTGTGGACTGTTCATGATGTCATCAAGCCCAGAGCAGGCTCCATAGATCAGGAACTGTCCACTGCTGGACTGAGGGGAGCACCGTTTTCCGATGGAATGAAGGTTCGGTGAGTATAAGCTTTCTTCCCCTAGGCCTAGACAAAACAAGCAGTTGACTTGTGCAATGCAGACAGTTTTTTCCCCTACAATTTTTTTTTAGGGGGGGTCTGTATGGCATTTCTTAATAGAAGCCAGAAGGGAAATGTAATTTGCCAGCAATTTAAAACCATGTACATTTTCCCCAGAACAGTGCCCACCCCATGCAAGTTTTTGGTAACCTTTTAGGCCAGAAAATGGGTGTTTTTGATTTGACAGTGTAATGCTACCCCCACAGGAGCCGCCTAGATTAATAGGTTCATTCTCTTTATAATGCAGCCAGGAACACAGCAAGAGTCCCTTCATTCTGGCTCATTTATCAGTCTAGGGGTTTGTCTTTTTTGGTATTTTATTGTTTAAAGGAACTGGGAAGGGGATTTGGGGAAAACTCCAAAACGCATGGACACAATTCCACAGAGGACAATTCTCCAAACAGCAGCGGCACAGTTTCTTTTCACTTAGCAGGGAACCATAAGATAGTCCAGGTGCAGCAAGATTGGAACAGTCTATAGGTTCATGGGAGGGGACCATGAAGTAACTTGCAGACCGGATATGGCTAGACTGGAACTCATTTTCAAGCCACCAACTGAGCACACCTCCACAGGGGTTGGCTGGGCTCAGTATTCAGGCTGGTCATTTGAATTCTCCCTACCTAAGCTCCAGAAACTTTTTCTAGAGGCAGGGGGAAGCAATCAAACTCCCAGCCTGTGCATCCCTGAGCAGACCAAAATAAACAATTACTTCTACTATGGCTACAACAGGAGCCAAATACTAACTTTACCCAGCAGCCTAACTAGGAGGGTGCTACAACAGGTTTGACTTTCATTGAGTTATAAGAGGTTTGGGATAGGCATCTGAGTTTTGAAGTTTGTGGAAGTCGGCTTGAACCGAACCCAGGGCAATTCGGCTCATCCCTAGTTACAGGGAATGTTAGTTTAGCTTGATGTAGAGCACCTTTCTATAGCTCAAAAATTATCAGTGCCAACCATCTGGTGATGAAACTTAACATTTGGGTGAATTGGTCCTTTAGGAGCTGCATCAGTATAACTATACTAAATGTAATGTAGAACTGCCCTCTTGAGGGTCGCAAGAATCAATACCCCTCTGGCTACCCTGACCCTTAGAGTCCTCTGTCACCTCTGACACCCTGGGTTCAAACATTTTTTCCTTTAGACAATAATAATAATAATAATGATGAAATACACCAGAGTGAGTTAAATCAATAATAGTTTACTCAATAGGATAAATGAAGAAAGAACCAAGGAATAAACTTAAGCTCAACTCAAAAAAGTTATTTTATATAAGGCATTATTAATAGCAAAATTAACCTTTATAGTTCAAATATTACACAGTGCACACTACATTTCCTATAACAAGATAAGTGCATATAATGTCTATGTATATGGACTATTGGAGGCTATTGGAGGAATGACTCCTTTAAAGCTGGCCATACACGGGTCGAATTTCGAAAGATCTTTCTTTTGAAAATCAGAAAATTCGTGCATTTTGTGATTCGATGATGCCACCATTGATTTCGAAATTCGACCAACCAAACCTTCAATTTCACCTCATGTTCCTACAGAAAATAATTTTCTTGTCTGGGAATCTTCTTTTCTTTCCGGGAATCTTCTTTTCTTTCCGGGAATATTCTTTTCTTGCACATGTGCATTTCTTTTTTGATTACATTTCTCGCACGATTCTCCCATCATTGGTTCGAAAATCGTTCGTTTTTTAAAAAAATTTCCAACATTTCGGATTTTTTAAATTCGATGGCCGCACGAAAATCGGCCATTGCTGCAGCCCACTAATGGTGCGAAATTCATACGAAAATTCTTAGATAAGATTTTCGAAAGAAAGATCTTTCGAAATTCGACCCGTGTATGGCCAGCTTAAGTGTCAGACCGTTCTCTACTGCTTTCCCACATGAGATCCAGCAAAGTTACAGATAAACAAATATAACTCCAGCAAACAGTAACTATAGCACGATTCAACCTGCTCTTGAAAGAGAGTTTTTTGTGAAATGCTGCTTTGCAGATTTCAGCAAACAATTCCCTGTGGGGAGGGAAGTAATAGTAGTTCAGTGTTGTTGCGTTAAAATCCGGTTAATATAACTCCAGCAAACAGTAACTATAGCACAATTCAACCTGCTCTTGAAAGAGAGTTTTTTGTGAAATGCTGCTTTGCAGATTTCAGCAAACAATTCCCTGTGGGGAGGGAAGTAATAGTAGTTCAGTGTTGTTGCGTTAAAATCCGGTTAATCTTCAGCTAGCTTTTGAATACTTAATTGCGTGCAAAGAATACTTCTTGCTAAGATAGGGTAACTGTTTCAATAGAGTATGTGTAGCAAGTAACCAATATTCCTGTGCAACCAGAATTGTAATTGAATTCACAGTGATCACTGACTTAAAGATCTTAAGGTTTGTGGAACTATAAGCAACAGCAGATCAATCAATGGCATGGATGTCTGTGTATAGTGTCCATGATATACTGGAGCAAATCTTGGCATTAAAGATAACAAAGAGTAAGGAACAAAGATGTCTATATACAGTGTCTGGTAAATTGGGCAATCACCCGCTCACCATACTGGAACAGGAGATGATGATGACAATGATGATGATGATCTCTCAAGTGTATGGCTCAATGGATGACCAACAGCTGCAGCTCCTCAGTAGCAGACTCCCTGCACACCGATCCACGCTGGTCCCAAGAGAGAGCGCCAGGCCCCAGCCTTGCTTCTTATAGTTCTCCAAGCAGTCAGTTCTTCTGCATCGATCTGCTGGTAGTTGCAGTTTCACACAATGCAGCCATAGGGGGAATCCATTCCAAATGAACTACATGTCCCAAGATACCTTACTCGACCTCTAATCAAAGAGTCACAGAACAGCTAAACTGGAACACTAGGGGGGAACAGCTCCTTGGTAACAGCATTACACAGCGTCTTCTGATTGCAGGAAAATGTAAGTATCCAGCTCCTGGCTACAGTAATAGTGTATGTTAATGTATCCACATGCTTCTCTTTAGAATTTGACTTTTAATCGAGTGAATTCCATTTATTCTTATCTCAGTACAAGTAGAAAGATTACATTCCAGGTCACCTGTAGAGATTAAAATTGAAATTTCACTGGGGTACGTGTTCACAATTTAGAAAAAAACATAAATGTGTCTGGAAACACATGATAGGAGCTCATCAGTACTCAGGTTTATTAAAAAGATACAGCGCTGTACAAGGAAACTAAAATCCATAACACCATGCTTTTGAGGTCAACCTTACAGCAGTGTTCCCAAATGAAGTCTAATCTGTACTCTTTATTAGTGGCCATGCCTTACAGGGCCTTGTGTATTGACGTCTTCTTAATAAGAACTGGATTTATTTCCCCACTGCCACCAATCAGATGTACATGTTCAAGGTCTAATGCTGATTGGTGACTGGGGAAATGAACTTAATTTCTTGGTAAGAACATACTGATACAAACAGAGCTAATGTGAATGCAGGTCAATAGATGTAGAGATATCGGCTCAAGTTTTTTTTTTAATCAAAACTTTTTTTTAGGACAAAGCAACAGGTTTACTTTATTGCCTCCCCCTTCCTTCTGCATATAGTTACCTTTCCTTCACCCTGACTGCTCCCAGGTGACAGTAGTGGTGGCTGGTCCAGTGCTTTCACATGGCGGAGAGAACCCTCAACCGTGTGTAAGCTCCCATTGGGATTGATTCAAAGCTTTGACTCACCTTGTAATTACAGAGTCGAAACAGTGAATAGCAATACCTGCCATGAAAAGAGGTAATATACTTTTCTTTCCAGTGGCTCGTGTCTTGAACCGCCACAGATTTGCTTCTCCTCCTTAGCTGTGTTTGAATTACTGCCCCCCCTACTGCACTCAGTGGTTCCTTCTGCCACTACAGGATGTGCAAGCTGGTGGAAGAAAAACATTACATGCAGCAGGGGAGAATAGGAATTTGACTGGTCTGACCGGTTGAATGCTTGCGTTTCAAGACAAGAGTTGCCAGAAAGGCAAGAATATTGCCTTTTTTCTTTAGGTATTGCCCTTTTTTTTGCAGGTAATAGGGTCACTTTAACCACTTCTGTCCCGGAAAGGATTTACCCCCTTCCTGACCAGAGCACTTTTTGCAATACGGCACTGCGTCGCTTTAACTGACAATTGCGCGGCCGTGCGATGTTTCACCCAAACAAATTTGACGTCCTTTTTTTCCCTACAAATAGAGCTTTCTTTTGGTGGTATTTGATCACCTCTGCAGTTTTTATTTTTTGCGCTATAAAAAAAAATTGTGACAATTTAGAAAAAAATGCAATATTTTTTACTTTTTGCTATAATAAATTTCCCCCAAAAATATATAAAAAAATGTATTTCTTTCTCAGTTTAGGCCAATATGTATTCTTCTACAATTTCTTGGTAAAAAAATAGCAATAAGCGTATATTGATTGTTTTGCACAAAAGTTATAGCGTCTACAAAATAGGGGATAGATTTATGGCATTTTTATTCTTCTTTTTTTTTTTTTTTTATTAGTAATGGCGGCGATCTGCAATTTTTATTGTGACTATGACATTATTATGACATCGAACACTTTTGAGACCATTTTGGGACCATTGTCATTTATACAGCGATCAGTGCTATAAAAATGCACTAATTACTGTGTAAACGACACTGGCAGGGAAGGGGTTAAACACTAGAAGGCGATTAAGGGGTTAAGGGTGTCCTAGAGTGGTGTTCTAACTGTGGGGGGATGGGCTACCACTGACATGACAGCGTTCACAGGGAGCAGTAGATCCCTGTCATGTCACTAGGCAGAACAGGGAAATGCCTTATTTACAAGGGCATCTCCCCGTTCTTCCGCTCCGTGACACAATCGTGGGCCCCCGGCGGACATCGAGTCCGTGGGGTGGATGATACTGGGTGGCTTTAAAGTAAAATTGTTGCTTTGAGTTGCATGGGAAATGCTTAGATCAATGCTTAGGTTCAATTCACACCACAGTGTGCATGTTATTGTGTTGTAATAATGCTCACTGTGCTGCAATGTGTTGCATTGCAGTACTTTATTTTTCCTTCTTTTTTTTTCTCCAATGCAATGTTATTCTTAAGCACTGCAGGGCAATGCTCCATACACACGGTTTAGCATGGATAGAGAAATGTACGTATGACTAGCCTAATGCCGCGTACACACGATCGGAAATGCCGCCAGCAAAACTCAGATGAGAGCTTTCGGTCGGAAAATGCAACTGTGTGTATGCTCCATCGGTCTTTTGTTGGCGGAATTCCAGGTTCTCTATTTTTCGGTCAGGAAAAGTTCCTATTCGAAAAAATGTGATTGTCTGTATGCAATTCGGACGCGCAAAAAGTCACGCATGCTCGGAAACAATTTGACGCATGCTCGGAAGCATTGAACTTCATTTTCTTGGCTCGTTGTAGTGTCATACGTCACCGCATTCTCGGCAGTCGAAAGTCCAGAGAACTTTTGTGTGACCGTGTGTATGCAAGCCAAGCTTGAGCGGAATTCCGTCGGAAAAAACATCCAAGATTTTTCGGATGGAAATTCTGCTCCTGTGTACGCGGCATTAGACTAGCAGTCAGAGGTAGTAGTGCCTTTGGTGATTTCACACTATGGAGAACCAGCTATGAGCCAAACAAATGCCCCCCCCCCCCCCAGCTGCCAATCAAAGACTGCAGGCATGATAAAAGTGATGGTCAGAGACAGCAGAGATGATACAAGAGATGGTCAGAGACTGCAGAGAGGATACAAGAGGTGATCAGAGATTGTGGCCATAGCTGTACTCAAAGTGCCGTCCGAGTCTCCAGCAGCCATGGATGAAATGTGCTGGGGTCCAGTATCTGGGACTCCTTGTGGTCGTGCTCACAGTGGTGTGGTGGGAGTCTTCAGCAGCAATGGATGGATGGTGCATGGGTCCAGTCTCTGGGACTCCATGTCCATGCTGTTAGACATGTGCATTCGTTTTCGTCCGAATGCATTTTCGTCCGAATTTCGGGTATTTTCGTTATCGTTTTAACAAACGATAATGAACGTGCAGAATCCAAAAACCGAAAGATCCGACATAAACAAATGCTTTATTTTTCTTTTCGTTGCAACAGTTCGATATAGATAGGAGATTCAACATGACGCTGACAATAGCGATCTGTGTCCATCGAACCTGTGGTCGAATGCGCCTAACCTTAGCTCTATTAGTTCAAGATTATTCTACATAGAGAGAAAAGATTTGACATGAAGATTCGACAAAGTAGTCGCCGCAAGCAGACATTTATGGTCAAATGCTCCGCCCATAGGCTATAGAAGAATTCTAATGTTGTTTGACTAGTAATAATAATTAATAAATATAATTATTACTAGTGTCATACAACATTAGAATTCTACTATAGCTTGTAGGCGGAACATTCGACCGGAAATGCACGATTGAGGCGTCGTACAGTTTAGCTGCTCCGTCAAATCTTCTTAGAACATTCGACAGATACCATAAGCCTTCAATGACAGATTCAACCTTAATTATTTCGGATTTTCAGACAAATGCATTTTTTAACGAAACAAAATAAATAAAAACAAATTTCGAGAGTAACTAAATAAATACATTTTTCGGACGAAAACGAAATTCCGAAACAAAATATTTAAGTGTGCACATGTCTAGTGCCGGTCCTGCTGTGCTGGCATTCATTTAAAGATGGCACCAGGCAGCGCCATAACGTCACTGACTCACTGTGCATGTGCCTTTCCAGCTAAAAAAATAGCAGAGTATGTCCAAGCCCAGTCGGCTTTGGAATTGTGCATGTGCAGTTCCAAAGTAGTCCCACGGCCATATTTTTCGAGGTTGGTTGGAAACCCTGATGATACTTCTCTGGCGGGGGTCACCCAGGTGCGGTCTGCACCCCACTGGGAAGAGCACTGCTATTTTTCAGGAGGAATTCAACACATAGAGAACTGAGATTAGTTTTAGCGTGTGATAGATCTCTGAGTGCTATATGAAAGAACACATCCCTGGCATCCTGGTAGACATATGCTCCTCCCTGCTGGCCACTGGGTGCTGCAGACGTTAGTGGTGCTGCTGATCAGTTGCTTGATTACACCCTGTCAAACCTGCTTCTGGAGCAGATTGCACAGCTAATGCTTGCAGCACCCCCTGACCAGCAGGGAGGAACCCGCGCCTCTAAAGGGATGAGTAACACTCAAGCTCAGAGTGGAGTCTGACTTCCTCCCAGGAGAATATTGGAGCGAGTGCAGTGAGAGTGGCAATGCTGAAGATGGAGGATTGGCTGGTATAGCTTACCCCCTATGAATAATGAAATAAAGGGAAATCAACCAAGTATTTACTGTCTAACAATATAAATATGAAATGTAATGTTGAGTGCACAGATAAGATCAATTCATTTTAGCATCAATGACACATTGGGGGAGACTTACTAAAACTGGTGCAAGCAGAATCTGGTGCAGCTGTGCATAGTAACCAATCAGCTTCTAACTTCAGCTTGTTCAGTTAAGCTTTGACAATAAAACCTGGAAGCTGATTGGTTACTATGCATGGCTGCACCGGATTCTGTGTTCACCAGTTTTAGTAAATCTCCCCCCAATGGGTTTATCGACTTTCATTTTTCATAACAATGCACTGCTATTTACTAGCCAAGAAAATCAGGCTAAAACGAAACATTTTTGTTCTGGCATTACCATGATTATTAAAGCAAATAAAGCATAACATTAGATTAGTCCAGACTTCAAGCGCTAATCTACTAACAGAATTATGTACACTGTCTGATAAATAAGCCAAGTTTAGGAAGCAGCTAGTGTAGTCGGCTCTGCGTGAAGCTGGTGACTCTTCTTCCATCTATGTTGCAGGTAAGTCTCCAGGTGTTGATGGCTGGCAGATGAGTGATATGATGGGGAGATTAGACTAATACAAAATGACACACATGTAGCGATGTTACAAACCACAGAAAAAGTCTAATTGTGTCTAGAAAAGGAAAATGTATACACAAGAGTCAGTTATGTCCCATACACACGGTCGGAAATTCCGACGGAAAATGTCCGATCACACCATGTTGTCGAAAAATCCGCCCGTGTGTGGGCTCCATCGGACTTTTTCTGTCGTAATTTCCGCCGGAAAAAAATTGAGATCCGATCGGACTTTTTCCAATCGTGTGTAGAGAATTCCGACGGACAAAGTGCCATGCATGCTCAGATCAAATTACGAGGTATTAAGCTATTGGCTACTAGCCTCTACGTGGTTCCGTCGTACGCAACGAACGTCACCACGTTCAGAATGATCAGATTTTCCGACAACTTTGTCCGACCTTGTGTATGCAACACAAGTGTCGGACAAAATCCGTCTGAAAAATCTGACGGATTTTGTGGTCGGAAATTTCCGACCGTGTGTACGGCGCTTATAGTGGTATGTACACTCATATAAGACTTCAGTAGAAAAAAGAAAGTCAAATAGGTTAAGTGGTGCCTTAACATGTATGTAAATGCCAATAATGATCTACTCATAGTTGCTTCATTTAGTGCAGGGGGCTCAACCTTATGAAGAGCGAGCTTCACTTAAGTGATTTGGTAACCGGTCGTGGACCACAAACTAATGGAATGGTTCAGAATTTAGAATTTGCATTTATTTTGAACAACATAATGAACATTTCCCTGTGGAGGGATAGGAGGAGAAACCATGGAGGGGGTGGGAGCAGGTTGCTCAGGCTCTCAGTAGCTTGCTAAGAGGCTGAGCCAGCTGCCGATCCAGGCAACTGGGTGGATCCCGATATTAAAGTTGGGATCTCTCCAGAGTCTGAACCGGCTGAGTGACGTCCGCCAACATCAGGCTTCAGACCCAAGGAATGTGGGTGCAAATGGAGTCAGGTTCAAGTAACTTCAGCACAGGAGCTACAGCATCATTGGCCCCAAAATAGTTGGAGAGGAGTGATACCCACCCCGGAAGATGGTGGCGGTGACAGATGGAGTGGCAAATGGAAGACTCTGAACTGTCAAAGCTGGAGAATGGCAGACCCAGAGGTTAGTATGCTGTGGTAAATGCTGCTGGCCTACTCTCACTGTACCGCTCTGGCCTAGGTGCAATAGATAAAGTCAGGCTATGTAAATCTCATGACTGGATGGGACAGGAACACAAATCGTTTGGCGGGTAAAAAATTATTTCAGTGTTTTATTTAACTGCTAGTCTGGAGCTCAAAAATTGTATTTCAGTTTTAAAGGTGCTTCCATGCCTTAGAAGTCCTCCTTGTTTGCATGCATAGGTTTCCAGATACTGATAAACCAAGACTACTTTTATTCTTAAAAAGGGCCTCTTAACACCCATTTTATAGAACTGGTGGTCACTATGCCCTATGTTCTCCAAGCTACCAGTCTTGTAACTTGTGTAGTTTTTTGCAGCAAGCAGTGAGGTAATTGTGTTACCCCTCACTGTACATGGTTACGAAGTTGAGTTGGAAAAAGACACAAATTTATTTAGTTAAGCCAGTAGAAAAAGAAATAAATAAAATAAATAGAAAACCTCCATATACAGTATCCTAAAACCACAGCTCAAACCCCCCCCCCCAAAAAAAAACAATAAAGCATGGTCCAATTTGCTCCAGCAGGTGAAAAAAAACTCCTTCCCGAGCCCTTAAAAGGCGGCACTCAGATATTCCCTGGATCAACAATCTCTGGTGGTATTACCTATGAATGTTAATATTAGTTATATTTTGTGCATTTAGGAATGTATCCAGCTCTTTTGTAAAACAATTTGCTGAGCTGGCCAGAACTAGTTCTTGAGGAAGTCTATTCAACATTTTAACAGCTCTTATTATAAAGAAGCCTTTCCGTATGTTCAGGTTATACATTGTTTCCTCCAGAAGTAAAGAGTGCCCCTTGTGATTGAGTCTCAAATTCCAGGTCTGAACCTCCCCCACCACTGTAACCCCATCATTTGTTGACAAGCCAGGAGACCACTGGTCTGTTCTGCCTCCCATGACCTTATATTTTAACTAACAGGCTGGAAGTCTCCTGGTCTGTCCTGCCCATGTGCCCACCCATTGTGTACACTATCACCCAGTGCATGATGGCAATTGGATGGGAATGGGAATAGGAATTGTACTGTCAACAAGCGGCACTAAAGACTTACAAGAAGTAATACCACTGCATGTAAAAACCCTCCACAAGGTTCCCAGGCATAGCAGAATCAGTATGTATGCGGCAATGATGTCACTGGGCTTTAAATGTTGAGTTTAGACCAAACTGTGCAAGTTTAATAAAATAAATAAATAATAGTATTTAATGTACTAAAGGAACAGAAATACTGGAAAAAATGTATTACTATCCCACAGTTCAACTAAAGTTACACTAAACGATATCCCTGTTCTCCAAAATCCATACACATCGGCTACTTAATGGCCCTGTAGCTTTCTTTTAAGAAATTGCGCTCCATTCACAAAAGAAGATTGCATTCGGTATTTAGGTGTTATCCCAAATACCGCTTGCGATCCTGAAAATGTCCATTCACTACTGCTTTATTTGGTATTTACCGCACAAAGCAAACACACTCGGTAAATAGAGCATAAAACAGGAGTTAAAGTGGGGTTGCACGCAAAAAAAAAAAAAAATAATAATTTAAATTCCTAAAAAAAATAAAAATAAAACATTTGGAAAAAAAAATGTTTTAACTCACCTCTAAAGGCCTGTTGCTAGGGGGTCCCTCGTAGTCTGCGTCCTTCAGTGCCTGGGCTGGTGACATCACTTCCCCTCGGCGCAGGAAGGGCTCAGCTCTGCCCCCTCCCTCCTGTCAGTCATCTGGGACACGTGAAAGGGCCCAGATAAGTGCGTGGCCAATCACGGCGCGCATCGCCGCTCACGCAGTGGGTGCCCGGCTGTGCAGCCACCAGTGATGTAAGTAACTGAGTTAAAATAAACTGAGTTACCTAACGCAGTTACTTTAGAGGGTAACGAGTAATCTAACTGATTAATTTTCCCCTCATGGTAACTCAGTTCACATTACTTTGGCTTAGTTACCCCAATTACTAGATGGCAGTAGTGTAATTCCGGTGTCCTGCCGAAAAAGTTCCCCCGCCGGATAAGGACCCCCTGTACTGCGCAGGCGCAGGGATTGCTCAGTACGAAGGACTACGGAGCTTCCGAAAATTGACGAACCTAAACAGCTCTGAGTGAACTCTACACCGCGCAGGTGCAGTTAACATGTAATTGTACGAGGCGATGCCGCACGCTCCTGATGCTCGTGCTACTCTGCAAGGGGCGTCTATCGTGTAAGTAAGGGGCGGGTCTAGTATTACTGTAACCAAGGGGCATTTATTATTATTGTTATATATCGAGCTCTGCCCATTAATTTAACATTCACCCTCTTCTGTAGCCATCCGCCCCTTACACGATATAATAATAATAAACCCGCCACTTGCTTACACGCTAGAACAGATCTATTATAGAGTAATAATAGAGCAGCCCCTTTGGTTACACGATATATAACAATAATAATAAATGCGCCCCTTGGTTACAGTAATACTAGACCCGCCCCTTAGTTACACGTATAGAATATTTAAAAAAAAAGTCACAGTTACTTTGCTGCGTAACTAATTACTTTTCCAATGTAGTAACTGAGTTACTAACGCAATTACTTTTTGGGAGAAGTAATTTGTAACTTAACTAATTACTTTTTTAAAGTAAGATGACCAACACTGGCAACCACAGCCGGGTGCCCACAGTTACAATTCTGGCGCCGCCGAACGGAGGGGGGGACGAGTGGGGCTTCGATCCCCCGCATCGCTGGACCCTGGAACAGGTAAGTGTCCGATTATTAAAAGTCAGCAGCTGCAGTATTTGTAATTTTTTTTTTTTGAATGGAAACTCCTCTTTAAAATCAATTCACAAAAGGAAATAAATACATAAGGTAAATAAGTATTGGTCCCGACATGCGATAGTTAAGGGACAGGCAGCCGCCAGGATACTTAGCAAACCAGTAAACAACATGGTTGTTAAGGAGCGGCCAGCTGCCGCATCCTTGACAACAGATGAGTCGTCAGCGCGCAGCCCGGCAGGTCAGGAAAGGTTGCTCAGACACCCCCCCCCCTTTCCTAACCTGCCGGGCTGCATGCTAGGATAAGGGTCTGGTATGGATTTAGGATGGGGGCACGTCACTTTTTTTTTACATTTCGTTCTGGGGTTTTCCCTTAAAATTCATACCAGACCCGACCCGCCATTTTTTTTTATGACCCGCCATTTTTTTTTTTTTATGACCCGCCATTTTTTTCAGCAATCTTTAAATGCCCACAAATTTTAAATGCCCACAATTTTTTTTTTTTTTTTATGACCCGCCATTTTTTTCAGCAATTTTTAAATGCCCACGATTCTTTACATCCAGCTGCCAGCCGGGAACCCACCGCTGACAGCTGATGACTCATTTGTTGTTAGGGATAAGACAGTGACCCGCTCCTTAACAACCATGCTGATTGCTGGTTGTTAAAGAGGTGTACCTCTCAAAAAAAAAAAAAAAAAATTAAAAGTCAGCAGCTACAAATACTGCAGCTGCTGACTTTTAATAATTGACACTTACCTGTTCCAGGGTTCAGCGATGCGGGGGGTCGAAGCTCCGCTCTCCCCCCGATCCGCTCGGCGGCGCTGGCATTGCAACTGTGGGCACCCAGCTGTAGCTTCACAGCCGGGCTCCCACTGCACATGCGCAAGCGGCGCCGCGCGCCATGATTGGCCGCACAGTCACCTGGGACACGTGACAGGTCCCAGATGACTGGGGAGCCCTTCCTGCGCTGAGGGGAAGTGATGTCACCAGCCGAGGCAACACAGGAGGTAGACTACGAGGGACCCCCTAGCAACAGGCATTTACAGGTATGTAAAAAAAAAATTTTTTTCCAATTATTATTATTTATTTCTTTTTTAGGAATTTTAAGCCTTTTTTTTCTTTTTAGGGGGAAACACCACTTTAAGGACATTGGCGGCCACCCGCTTCTTAACAACCAGCTTTTTACACTGTCTGTTAAGGATGCTGGCTACCACCGGTGTTAAATTACTGCAGGCTTTCACTACTAAAATAGGGTGTGCTGTATTTTAGTAGCGTTTTTTAGTGAATTGAAAAATGTGGATGGGATAAAATACCGCTTTGTGAATGGAGGATAAAGAATAGAGAACAAAGGAAGCGCCACCTAAGTGCAGTATTAAAACTGATATTTAATGGCACAATATACAAGAAACACTCACAAGAGGTAGATAAGGTATAGGCTCATCTGTATACACTGTCCTGGAATCTCCTCGGTTTCGGGGATGCATCCTGGTGCATGGTATTGCGGTAGCAGATCCTCAGCGTGTCCTGTGGCCACAGGGGTAGAGCCGGGACCAGCGAGAAGCTCACGGAAGTGACGTCATTGGTCACGGGGACCCATCCGGAGGAGCTGTTCACAGGAGGAAGTGGATAGTAAGAATGGAGCCCATTGTTTCTTACTGTTTTTTTTTGCTTCCGTTCTAAGCACACTACAAATCACATAGTCCAGAGTCCATTTTAGGAGCGAGCAAGAGAGGCTGGCTATGGTCCTACATACAGTGGAACCATGGAGAATGAAAGTAGGCGTACCCTCTAACAGGAAGTCAGATCACAGCAGCAAAAAATCAGGAATCTGTAGTTTTGGAGGAGACTGAGACCAATAGAACCTGCTTTTTAAGTTAAAAATACATATATGGATAGAATTTTCTATTTGTTTAAAACCACCATTTTGTGTCACTTTAAATGCCTCTGAGAATAACTGAGCATTTTGCAAGAGGAGAAATCTGGAAATTCAAATCAGAAACACACCACGCAAATTAAAATGTGAAAGTAGCATCACAAATTGCTTCAGATAAACTTTACAAGAACCATTTAAACTAAAAATGACTACAGTTGTTTTTTTAAGCAATGCAAAGAATGGTCAAATTCACAGCAAACATGGACTTACCACTTTCCACAAAAGAACTACAAGTGTATTTTTGAGGAACACTTTGAGCCAGCTGCTGCTTCCCAATTAGATATGCTCAGGCTGCCGATTCGGGGCCCAAGGATTCGCGTAGTCAGAACATTGCAAAAATGAATACAAAATGAGTTGAAGTTATTGTTGGTTTAAATTCTGTCTTCGAGCAAGAAAAGGACCAAATTTGTTACGGAGGATTAGGTAAAATGTCCTAGAGCTGCAATTAATGTACAGCTGTGCATATTTTGGGGGAGAGCGCTCTACTTTTCATTCGCCGTCACAGGAGTTTGAAGAGTGGCATTCTTCAGATAGCACACCTTCACAGTTTAACCTCTCCGACTCTCCTTTAGAAACTTGATGGGTTTAATGATGGCCCAGGACCAGCGATGTCAAAATGATCAAGCCTGCAGCTGTATATTTCATGCAAGGAGGCCAGGGGTTAGTTCCAAGGCTTTCCAATCTGATAACGCTCTAGCTGAGTGGAGTAATCCTTGATTTTAGTTAGCAAAAATTTACATGATGAGCCGTAGGCATAATTGTTTTGCTGAAATATGGATGGTTTTAACTTTCCAGCAATTGTGCTCCTTAAAGTGAGCCTTACTTTAGAGATATATGGGGGATACCATTGCTGTCCTCTTTCCTAAGGATGCTAGTTTCCTGGCTGTTATGTTGACCTGTTCCCGGTTTTCATGTTTTCCTGGAACAGGCATGCGAGTGAGTCCTGATCAGTGGCCTACTTAGCGTATTTGACATCCAGGGTGATTTCTATTGTAAACATTCCTCAAATGGAAATGAAAGTAGTATTAACCACTTTGCCCCCTTAATGACCAGGCCATTTTTTATATGGCATTTTTTATAATGCACTGCATCGTTTTAACTGACAATTGCGCGATTGCGTGTTTGTGCAACGCTGTACCCAAACAAAATTTACGTCCTTTTTTTTTCCCAAATAGAGCTTTGTTTTGGTGGCATTTAATCACATCTGCAGGTTTTTTTTTTTTGCGCTATAAACAAACAAATAGCGTCAATTTAAAAAAAAAAAATTATAATTTATTTACTTTTTCTATAATACATGTCCAAAAAAAATATATAAAAAAACACATTTATTCATCAGTTTAGGCTGATATATATTCTTCTACATATATATATTTTTTAAAAATAGAAAGGGCCCCAAGACCAATGTAAGGGGTCCTGAGACTGGGGAAGGGAAGTAGGTTAAACTACTTCCCTACTCAGGTCCCCGCATGTGCTGCCATTACTAATCCCAACATTGTCCTTAAAGGGGTTGTAAAGGTAAAAAAAATATCACCTTAATGCATTCTATGCATTAAGGTGAAAAACATCTGACAATACCACCCCCCCCCCCCCCCCCCAGCCCCCTGTTTTACTTACCTGACTCCTTGAAAGTCCCGCGCTCGCCCCCGACATCCTCTTCGCCGCTCACCCTGGCTGTTGATTGGCTAGAGTGGATGGATTGAAAGCAGCACAGCCATTGGCTCTCACTGCTGTCAATCACATCCAATGATGCAGATAAGTATAACATGTTTGTTATTTAAAAAAACATTTTTTTCCTTTACAACCCCTTTAAGGCTGACCATGTCCTATCCTAAAACTACCTCTGTTGACAATTACAGTAAGTTGAAATCAGAAACATAAATGTTTTACTTTTTTTTTATATATTGAAAAAAATAAATGTATCAAAATCATACTTTTTTTCAGGGGGGCGGGGTCATGGGGGGGCCCTTTATGGTTTATTCCACTGGGACCCTGAAGGTTCTAGCTATGCCTCTGAATGGGGGACAAACGTTAAAGATCAGCAATGACCAGTTTCAAGGTTAATGGGCAAGGGATTGTCGACTGCCCTGGGGAACATGTACCAAAGCAAACATTTTTTTTTTATTCTGTTTGCTTTAAAGCATATATTTAAATAAAGCAAAATTAAAACAAATTTATAAAAAATTTCAATGCCAAATTCCTTTTACATAAAATGCATGGGGGTTGCCCTTTACCTGCCTGTGAAGTGGCGCATCTGTATGATGTATACAACCTACTAAAGAAAAGATAATATTTATAAAGAAAAAAAAAAGTGGAGGTCCATCCCAAAAATTCATACCTGACCCTTCTCTGAGCATGCAGCCTGAATGGCCACAAAAGGAAGGGATATGGCCTTCCCAGACTATACTAGGCCATATGCAGGGCCAGCACTCCCACTAGGAAAACTAGGCAGCCGCCCAGGGTGCACTTCTGCCTAGGGGGCGCAGCCACGCTGACTTTCCCATTAGCTTGGTTGGGAAACACGAGGCGGAGGAGGGGAGGCAGAGGAGGTGGACATGAGGTCGGCAGAGGAAGCGGGCACAGTTTGGGAGGCAGAGGAGGTGGGCATGAGGTCAGCAGAGGAGGCAGCACAGCTGGGGAGGTGGAGAAGGTGGCATAAGGTCAGCAGAGGAGGAGGGCACAGCTGGGGAGGCCGAGGAGGCGGGACTCTGAACGTAGCTGCTGAGTCCACTGATCCTGTCACTTGGCGAAACTAACGACACCCCGGCTGCACCCCGCCTCCTCCTGCAGGCGGTGCAGGAGGGGGCGAAACCGTCCCGGGCAGACCGGGGAGTTCTATTCTTGCCTAGGGCGTGAAATAGTTAAGCACCAGCCCTGGCCACATGCCTTCAACATTGAAAAGGTACCTTGCCAGAGGAAATGCCCTTGGAGATGCATCTGGTTACTTGTTGATGAGGATAAGGGCCTCTTCCCCACAACCCTGACCCTGTGTTTATGGGGGTCTACGGGCATGAGGCTTATCAGAGCCTGGAAGCCTTCTTTGTGCCCTCTACCATCCTCCTCCTATGTGAATGAGTAAAGGGTTCTATTCATTAAGAAAAAAATGTTAATAGCAAATAAAGATGCCACACTTTTCGACCTTCAATTTAAGAAAAATCACACGTCACAATCAGCTCCAGTGGCTTGAAGCCTGAATGACCTCTCCTAGAGGTGAGCCAATAAAATTTAATGGGGGGTTTGGTCTCCTGGTTGACATCATTGACCAAATATGGATATGGCCAAATTTGGTCAGGGATGTCACTGGAGACCTTATTTGCTGAACCCTTAAACAAGAAAAATTAGGTTTGGACTGAACTGATAGCCCATCCTTAGTCAGCACCCTTCAAACAGGCTGAATATTTCAGCATCAGAAGAACACACACTTGTCACGAATCACAGCTGCCTTGAGAATTGCACAGGAATATGCAAAATCACATTCCTTCTATGTCGCAGCACGCATGCTAGTCCATAGCCGCCGTTCCAGTAATTGACATAGTTGTCCAACATTGGAAAACAAACTATTCTCATTAGGTACCCCCCTGGTTTTCTCTTTTATTGTGAAACGATGGGACTGAACCTTGTACCAGCGTGGCTCTGTTTTTAATTAGTTCAGATGGCACTGGGCTGCAAGCCAAGGGAGAAATTAAACTTCCTGTGATCGAGTCTTGTCGCTCAGTACGATGCGTCTTTTTGTAGAGAATGACTTGTCAGCTTCAGCCGAACAATAAATCTTGTAGGATTTTCCTGGGTTGAAACTAGTGGCACAAGGCTGCACTAATAAAGATGGCACCTAAGGCCCTGCTCACATCTGCATGCTTTAGGTGCAGTGTGTTTAAGACTGGTGTGCATTTAGGCACATTTTACATGCGTTACCACGCCATTTCACGTATTTTCCTACTAACCGCATCAAAGCTGCAACGAGCAGGACATTTTCCAATACTACTAAAATGTACAGATGTGAATGGTGGGTAAGACACTGTAGTCACTGGAGCATATTAAAGGCATAGTAAAAAGGCCTTAAACCAAGCTATTTTGGCTATATAGATCACAGGAGTGCACCTGTTACCTGTTTTTTTTGCTAAAGCCTGCTGTCGGCTGATGTCACAGAACCGGTTCTGAAAAGATCCCAACCTCTCACTCTCTACTGGCATCTTCCCCAACCCTCTAAAACATGCGCTAGTCACTCCCATACCAAAAAAGGCCTCACTAGACCCCACCAATCTTAACAACCTAAGACCCATCTCTTTACTTCCATTTGCCTCCAAACTCCTTGAACATTTAGTCTACAACCGACTGAGCGACCACCTCATTGAGAATAACTTTCTTGATCCCCTTCAGTCTGGATTTCGCCCACAGCACTTCTCAGAAACTGCCCTCCTAAAGCTCACAAACGACTTACTAACAGCCAAAACCAACGGTCATTATTCCGTACTCTTACTCTTGGACCTTTTCTCTGCCTTTAATACAGTTGACCGCCCCCTCCTCAAAAAAAAACTCAATTTGCTCGGTCTCCATGGCTGCACTCTCCGTTGGTTCGAATGTTACCTATCTCACCGCACCTTCAGTGTCACTTACAACTCCACTTCCTCTTGTCCAACTCCTCTTACCGTTGGGGTCCCCCAAGGTTCTGTCCTTGGAGTTCTACTATTCTCAATCTACACGTCCTCCCTGGGTCAGCTGATAGCCTCCCATGGCTTTCACTACCATTTATATGCTGATGACACCCAAATCTATCTCTCTGCCCCTCAGCTCACCCCATCAGTCTCCTCACGCATCACTGATTTACTAACAGACATATTAGCCTGGATGTCCAACCACTTCCTCAAACTGAATTTATCTAAAACTGAGCTCTTAATATTTCCTCCCCCACGTACCCCCTCCCCTGACTTCTCTGTCAAGATCAATGGCACATCTATCAGTCTGTCTCCACATGCCAGGGTGCTAGGGGTAACCTTAGACGCTGAACTGTCCTTTCAGGCCCACATCCAAACCCTGTCCGAATCATGCCACCTTAGCCTCTGCAACATTTCTAGAATACATCCCTTTTTAACTAATGACACCACCAAGCTTCTAATTCACTCCCTGGTTATCTCTCGCCTCAACTACTGCAACTCCCTCCTCATTGGATTACCTTTACATAGACTATCCCCCCTTCAGTCCATAATGAATGCCGCTGCAAGACTCATCCACCTTACCAACCATTCAATGTCCTCCACCCCTCTCTGCCAATCCCTCCACTGGCTTCCACTCACCCAATGAATAAAATTCAAAGTACTAACAATAATTTACAAAGCCATCCATAACTCTGCCCCCAGCTACATCACTAACCTAGTCCCAAAATACCAACCAAGCAGCTCTCTTCGGTCATCCCAAGACCTCCTGCTTTCTAGCTCCCTTGTCACCTCCTCCCATGCTCGTCTCCAGGATTTCTCCAGAGCCTCTCCCATCATTTAGAACTCCCTACCGTAATCTGTCCGACCATCCCCTAATCTATCCATCTTTAGGCGATCCCTGAAAACCCTTCACTTCAAAGAAGCCTATCCTGCTTCTAACACTGTTTTACTTCCTCCATCAGCTCATCCCCCCACAGCTATTATCTTTTGTATCAATTGACCCTTCCTTTTTAGATTGTAAGCTTTAATGAGCGGGGCCCTCTGATTCCTCTTGTACCAAATTGTAATGTAATTGTAATGTCTGCCCTCATGTTGTATAGTGCTGCACAAACTGTTGGCGCTATATAAGACCTGTATAATAATAATAATAATAATATGGTTGGAATCCACACAGAGGTCTGGACCGACAGCTGTCTCTGCCTCTCAGTGGGCCGCTAAGAGCCTGAGTCGCTGCTCCCACCGGCTGCACAGTGAGCTCTGGAGGGGCAGAGCAGAGAGTTGGTGATTGACAGTCATTAGCTCTCTGTAGCTTGTATGAATCCCTGCTTTTATGGAAAAGCAGGGATAATAAACAAAGAGGTGTGTTAGTAAAAGCAGCACATAATACACACATTACACATTGGTAGGCGGACATTAAATCCCTTCATTGCCCTAGATGTTAACCCCTTCCCAGCCAGTGTCATTAGCACATGACAGCGTATATTATTAGCACTGATCACTGTATTAGTGTCACTGGTGTTGCCTTAATAAATGAAACCATCATTTAAAAACTGCATTTTGTATTTACTCGGGTTATCTTTGTGTAATAATAAAATGTGTTTTTTGATCTGAGTCATTTAGGTGTGATAAATATGCAAAAAAAAAAAAAAAAGGAAGGGGGCAAATACTTTTTCACACAACTGTATATAATTTTTTCATTTTTTTTTATTTTGTATCGCAAAAAAAATAAAACAGTGGTGATCAAATACCCCCAAGCTCTATTTGTATGAAAAATATGATATAAATTTAGTTTGGGTAAAGCTTTGCATGACCGTGCAATGGCCAGTTAAAGGAGCATTGTGTTAAATAGCAAAAAATGGCCTGGTCATGAAGGGGGTAAAATCTTCTGAGGCTGAAGTGGATATTGTCATAAGGAATATGATCAATGTGGCTGTCAAAAGATGTCCTGAGCCTAATATGACCACACTGCATTTCATTGGGATTCATTACTGACGTTCGTGGTCAGAATGAAATGAGTGCCCTCCAGGTCATATCATTTAATAATCTGTTTGTGCATTTCTGCTAGACACTCAGTAGACTTGGTAAATCAGTTCTAGCAGTTCACATCAGCCAGCATACAAGAAAGATACGGGTATAATGTCTACTGCCAACATCTTTTTTTTTTATGTTTTTATATTTTTAAACTGTAGGAATTTCCCAGAACATGAACTGGCTCTGACACTGAACAGCCAAAACAAATAAACAGGTAAAATATATGATGACATTTACATTACTTAACAGATTCAAACTTCCTTCCAGAAGGATTGGCATCTCATATCGCTAGATAATTAGCAAGTTCAGCAACTACCGTGTCATTATATCTACTACCAATCAAGTTATAATCATCTCAAATTCCAATAAAAAGCAAGTCAGATGAATGGTCCTTGTTTTTCAAGGGAAAAAAAATAGTACAATTTCACAGCGTAGATGGTTTGAGTTATTATTGTGGGGTTTGCGGTTTTGTTATACGTCTCTGACCGTTTACAAAATTTTCTTTTACATATTTTTGTATTTTAACCACTTTCATCCCGATGCCAATTCTGGCATTCCTCTCCTAAAATCATCATTTTATTGCTAGAAAATTACTCAGAAACCCCAAACATTATAAATATTTGGCAGAGACCCTAGAGAATAAAATGGCGGTCCCTGAAAATTTTTATGTCACACGGTATTTGCGCAGCAATTTTTGGGGGAAAAATACACTTTAACCGCTTCAGCCGCAGAAGATTTTACCCCCTTCCTGACCAGAGCACTTTTTACGATTCTGCACTGCGTCGCTTTAACTAACAATTGTGCGGTCGTGCGACGTTGCACCCAAACAAAATTGACGTCCTTTTTTTCACACAAATAGAGCTTTCGTTTGGTGGTATTTGATCGCCTCTGCGGTTTTTATTTTTTGCGCTAAAAACAAAAAAAGAGCAACAATTAAAAAAAAAACGCTTCAGCGGGAAATAGAGGAATATGTTTCCTCCTCTCAGCTACCGACCATATCACGGGAGACCCAGACCGCATTAGACACCCCTATAACCCTGACGGAAATACAACAGGCCATTAAACAGATGAAATCAGGAAAGGCGCCGGGCCCGGACGGCTATACGTTACAGTATTATAGAACCCTGCTCCCAATATTGGGGCCCTATCTACTTAAAGTCTTTAATGCAGTCGGAACGGGGGGTACATTTGCGAGGGATACCTTAAGCGCCCACATTTCAGTGATTCAGAAAGAAGGGAAAGACCCAGCGATGTGTGGCAGTTATAGACCCATATCGCTGCTAAACGTAGACCTAAAATTATTCACTAAAATTCTGGCCACTCGACTGGCGTCACAACTACAACAACTCGTACACTTAGACCAGGTAGGCTTCATCCCCTCAAGAGAAGCTAGGGACAGCACTACCAAAGTGCTGAACCTGTTATATATTACAAAGAATAAAAAAATCCCGTGCATATTCCTAAATACAGACGCCGAAAAAGCCTTCGACCGGGTTAACTGGTCTTACATGTTTACAGTATTAAGAGACATAGGGCTGGGAGAAGTGATGATTAACCGAATAGCCAGTATATACTGTAATCCAACAGCCCAGGTGAAAGCGAATGTCCTATCTGACTCCTTCCCAATATCCAACGGGACACGGCAGGGGTGCCCATTGTCTCCCCTCCTATATGCTTTATCATTAGAACCTTTCCTCTCCACGGTCAGACTCAATCCCGACATTCATGGAGTGTCGGATGGGCAGCAACAGCACAAAGTCTCAGCTTATGCTGACGACATGCTCTTCTCGATAACGGATCCGGTAGTATCGTTACCAAATCTCCTGAGGGAATTAGAGGAATTTGGGAAAATATCCAACCTTAAAATCAATTATAATAAATCGGAGGCCATGGGAATATCAATACCAGACAGGGATATCCCGACTTTACAATCAAGCTTTAGATTCCGATGGACCACATCCACGCTGACCTACTTGGGCACCAACATCCCTACTGACCTGTCACGAATTTATGAGGCTAACTTCCCACCTTTACTGGCAAAAGCTAAGTCACTCCTGGAAACATGGCATAAAGGCATACATTCCTGGTTTGGGAGGTGCAACTTAGTAAAGATGAGCATTCTGCCTAAATTTCTATACCTTTTTCAGGCCCTACCAGTTAGAATACCCCCTCTATACTTTCGACAGGTGCAAACCCTATTTACACGATTTGTCTGGGCTCATAAAAAACCACGACTACCACGCTCCCTACTTACGGCACCAAAACACCACGGGGGCCTTGCACTCCCTGACGTTAGAAGATATTACCAGGCTGTGCATCTAGGGAGAATAGTGGACTGGCACCGACATCAGGAACTTAAACTGTGGGCCCAAATAGAGCAACGCCAGACGGATACACCCCTGGGGAAGGCGATCTGGTGCTACGAATCGCTAGCTCCAGAAATAAAAATGCACCCGCTGATAGGGAACACCATGAGACAATGTCTCCGTGCGACTCTCCAAGTCTCACAAACGACCAAAACATCTCCTATAACACCGATCTTGGGCAACCCCAAGTTCCCCCCAGGGAACTCCCCAACCGACTTCCAGATATTGAGGAATAACGACCAAACATCGGCAGCACGCTTCGTGGTGCAAGACAGATGGCCCACTATTGGGGAACTGACAGACCCCAGGGGAACATACCGACTGCCATTTTGGAGTGCGATACAGATTCACCATTTCTTGCATAGCATACCAGATCCCCATCTATATACCAGAACCATGACCTCGTTTGAGGAATTCCTAGCGGGTAGGGAACCCCTGACACGGGTCCTGTCAAACATGTACTCGCTGCTGAATACACCTCCCCAATCACCAGACCTCCCGTGTATAGAGAAATGGGAAAGAGAACTGCAATGCACCTTTACTGCGGTCCAGAAACAAAATATGGTCAACTTCGCCCTCAAATCCTCCCTGTGTACTAAAATACAGGAAACCAATTTCAAGATCATGACTAGGTGGTATTTAACACCTAGCCGCTTACATACGATTTTCCCTGAAACCTCAGAACTTTGCTGGCGTTGCCAGGGAGAAAGGGGAACGATGTTGCACATGTTCTGGTCCTGCCCTCAGCTAACATCTTTCTGGACCGCAGTCCGCACCACATCACAAAAGTTCACTGAATTCCAGATCCCGGATGATCCGGCATTTTTTCTGCTCCACGTCTCCTCCCTATCCCCCAAAAGATACAAGAAGTC
The DNA here is from genome assembly GCA_028564925.1 of Lithobates sylvaticus. Classification (NCBI taxonomy): domain Eukaryota; kingdom Metazoa; phylum Chordata; class Amphibia; order Anura; family Ranidae; genus Lithobates; species Lithobates sylvaticus. The sequence goes on along the minus strand of CM053028.1, from coordinate 513,304,970 downwards.
TATACTCCGCCACTTAACTAACGCTGCTAAGTCCTGTATTCCGTTACTTTGGAAACAGCAATGCCCACCGACTGCAGCAATGTGGCTGCGGAAAGTGGAAGAAATAAAAAAAATGGAAGACCTTATATTGACGGCCCAGGATAAACAAGAAACCTACAGGAAAACCTGGGCGTTATGGGACATGTTCATACTATCAGACGAAGGAAAATCCCTTCTAGGGACTTGAGATAAATCGCATGCGTATGAAAATCTGTACCCAGTATATAGTATGTTACAAGCATAAAAAGTCCTACGAGCCCCAGCCCTCCTTCCCCCCCCCCCCTTCTCCTCCTACACCCGCCCTCACCCCCCCCCCCCCCCCCCCCCCCCTCACACTCCTCTCTTCTCTTTACTTATTCTTTCTTTCCCTCCTACCGTTCTACTCTTCTACTTACAGAAGTGATCTCCCAAGCTAAGCCATTACAATCGGCGTTGGAAGTTTACACCCATCTCTATGAACCCAAGTACAGAAGGCTACTTTACATATCAGGATTGGGCGATAGAGGGGCACATATAATTAACTAAGATGGGTACTGTACATGAATATCACATATTGTTGGGAGGCTGCGACCTTCATTTTGAGTTTATGATTGTGTGTTCTGTTGGGGCCTCTGCCCCCCTTTTTCTTTTTGAAAAACTTTAAATTTTATATTTGCAAAAAAAAAAACGCTATATTTTTTACTTTTTGCTATAATAAATATCCCCCAAAAATACATAAAATTTTTTTTTTTTTCCACAGTTTAGTTCAATATGTATTCTTCTACATATATTTGGTAAAAAGCGTATATTGATTGGTTTGCACAAAAGTTATAGCGTCTACAAAATAGGGGATAGTTTTATGGCATTTTTATTATAAATTTTTGTTTTATTAGTAATGGTGGCGACTGCGACATTATGGCGGACACATCAGACACTTTTGACACTATTTTGGGATCATTGTCATTTATACAGCGATCAGTGCTATAACGCTGTGCGCGGTGGGCTATCCCCACCTCTTAAAGGGGACGTACAGGTATGCCCATTTGCCCACCACTGCCATTGTGCCGACGTATATCGGCGTGCAGCGGTCGGCGAGTGGTTAATGGATTTAAAAAAAAAACACAATATTCACCCCAATGTTTTTGTATAATGTAAAAGATGATGTTAGGCCAAGTAAATAGATACCTAACATGTCACACTTTGAAATTGCGCACACTCGTTGAATGGCGCCAAACTTCACTTCAGCCCCCCGGAAGGTTTCACCCCCTTCATGACCAGGCCATTTTTTGCGACACGGCACTGCGTTGCTTTAACTGAAAATTGTGTGGTCGTGCGACGCTGTACCCAAACAAAATTGATGTCCTTTTTTTCCACAAATAGAGATTTCTTTTGGTGGTATTTACTCACCTCTGTGGTTTTTATTTTTTGCGCTATCAACAAAAAAAATCAACAATTTTGAAAAAAAAAAAAAACAACGTTTTGTACTTTCTGCTATAAAAAATATCTCCCCCTCCGGCATGCACAGAGATATGTAACATGTGTATCGCAATCGATGTTTTCACATGTAGGCGCTCCAACCGACGTGTGCATTTACATTCATATGTGTGTATATGTGGGGGGGGGGCTCAAAAAAATTGGGGGTGGGATTTTATGTGCTTGTGTGTAACTTAATTTGTTTACAATTAAACATTTTCTTTTTTTTACTTAACAAATTTTTTATCACATATGGGACAAAAAGTCCCCTATCTGATGATTTTTATGGTGACAAGTTCTCTTTAATACGACATCCTTGTTTTGAAATCCTGAATTTCCACCAGTAATGGAAGCTTCAGTCTTCTTAAAATGGTATAGTCATGAAAATGTAAGAATTGTCCAGACCTTGGTAGACGGTAAACTCCCTCCGTTGAATTTTTTTGGGCTTAGACTTTAGGACTAAATGCATGAAATATCAACAACTTCAAACATATATTCAATCTTTGACACAAATCTCTCTATTAGATAGACCATTAACAGAATTTGAACAATTATTGTTACAAGAACAAAGACCAGGTCATGTTCTATCTACCATTTCTAAATACTTGCTTCCTAAAATTATGGGGGAAGGATTCAAAATTGGCAACGTTCATAAAGCTTCTGGAAACTGTCAGCAAAGGTCTCTGTAGGAATCGTTCACAGAACCGCTGTAAAACATTCTTGGATTGCCTCCATGTCCGCAAAACATTATCTTGACCTTGGACTTTTGCAGGCAACTCTTTCTCGGTCGGGGGGAAAACGGTGAATGACATTCCATTGCTTGCCACTGGGATTTCTGAATCGAACTGGTAGCACCAGGTCTCATCCCCTGTGACGATGGTTCACTGAAAGGATGGATAGTGGTCACACATGGTAATGAAATCTCCAGAGGTGTCCATCAGTTTTGCTTTCTGTTCATCTGTCAGCTTTTGTGGCAAAAACCAGGAACAGATCTTCCGCTTACCCAAATCTTCATGGACGATGGTTCGCACCGTGTCCTTGCTAATGCCCAATTCCTCTGCCATTAATCGTAGAGTCAGTCGCTAATCTTGTGGTAGCATTTGTTTCACACGCTTAATCATGTCTTGGGTTCTGCTTGTCGATGGCCGACCCGAACGTAGCTCATCCTCAGTCATTCCCTTCCTGACACAAACACTTTGAAACAGTTGTATACAAATTTTTGGCTCACGGCTCCCGTCCCGTCCACTTGAACCAACATCACATGCCTCTCCGTCACCGTTTTCCCCAATTTGTAGCAGAACTTGATGTTTACTCGTTGCTCCATTACACTATGATCCTACCTCACACTGACTATGTTTGACTGCTCACAGCTGGTTTACCCTGATGGTCACGTGTACTTCATGCTAGGTGGTGCTTTGTGATGTGTCTCTGGATAGCCATGTTCATGCGCATGCACCTGGCCCATGTTGCTGTTGAGATCTCGGAAAATTGACCAAACTTTTTAGACACACCTCGTGCAATGTAAGGGAATTAGTCAGATTATGAATTGAGAAATCCATATATTGCAGAGATGTGACCTGTTGATATTTTTTCACAGGTACTCTATTGACATCATAGTTGTTAGATCACATTTCTGTTCCAAAGCATTAAAAAAATGTGTTATTTGAGCACTAATTCTCTTTGGCCGGCTGATGATATTTTTTTGCATCAACTGTCTCGACAAGATACCTTGGTCATTGCAAAAATCAGCTATACGCAAAAAGCCTTTGTTAGGCCACCAAATAAATCTTTGTAGAATGAGATCCCAAGTGAAAGCTGGGTTACATAGAATGGGGGCTAATGGGCTATGGAGAGATTTTAATTTGTGAGCTGAGCCCAAGCAATCCCACAAGTTCAAGGCAAACGATAAAGAAGGACACAGAATCAATCCCAGATGGGGTGCCGCATCAGAGGAGAGGTCACCTGCACGCTAATGAGATCCCATCAATACCTGTTTATTGTATGTTATACCTATAAAGATAGACAACACAACCCTTCTAGAATGTTGTTTATGTTCACACCGACCTCGTTGCACGACGTACAATGTCAATTATATCTTGTATTTTGTTATAAAACTCAATAAAATAATTGAAAGTAAAGAAGGACACAGAATCGGGGGCCTGTTTTTGGTTGGCAACAAAATAAGGTGGTTAACCTTTCTCAGGAACACAAGAGGAAGATTCTATTTGCATCCGGACAAAGTGTGGTTGTTGCAAATTAAATTTAATGAGATGTGCCAATTGCGCCTCCTGGAAGTATTTCAGCAAGTCTGGAACTCCTTTGTCCCCCTTCTGCTTTAGAGTATACATCTTCTCTTATTCTAAGGTCTGTATTTATTGGTACCTTTTGATACTTACCACAATCACAATGACCTGGCAATTGGTTTACCCAATTACTAATTAATGTAGCACTTAGATTGATGATCCAACCAATGGGGCCTCATCATAAGTTTGGGTAATGAAGCTTTTGGTTTGTGCTCAAAATTGTAGCATTTTGCTGTACCTGTGGTTACCGTAATCATTGTTCTGCAAAAGTTAATACAAATCTATTGAAACAAAAAAGGAAAGTAGAGTTATTTTTTTTTAAAACAGTCCTATTCACTTACTATGTTTATTTTTTTTTATATCATTTTATTAATTCTTTTTGTATTATAGAGAATAAAATTCACAATTAAAAAAAAAACACTCAGCAAAACTTTGTCTATACACTATAGGTGTAATAGGATGCAGAGCAAATGGAAGAATTATTATGCTACAATATAAATCCAAGTTAACTGCTGAGAAATGCCTTCTTTATATTTCAAGAACATCATTTCAATTTTTTTCATAATAATTACTAAGATCTCCTGGTAATTCAGCGTAAACGTAGAAAGCATAAGAAAAAAGGACTGAAATTCTCAAAGACGAAGATTAAAAGTGGCACTATAAAGTATTCCCCTTGATCAAAAGTGATCCAATAAAAGAGATATAATTAGCAATAACAAGATTAAAAGGAGAAAAAGGGAGAAAAAAAGTATGAAAATGAAAAAGCGCCAGTACATTTCATTGTGATATTTTTTTCACTCAGTCTTGCCCATTTGCATTAAAGTGATTGTGAATAATATACATTTGACCAGTGTTTTTCTGCGGAACTAATGCTTATTAAAGTGATGGGAAGCACCATATGTTGTGCCTAGGGCGGTACGAGTCCAATCACCCCTACTGTGTGAGGCTCACTCTCCAATACGGGACAGCCTTTATCCTAAATGAACCCAGCGGGGGAGCCGGGACCATCCCACCCTCAAAGCTTAGCTTCCGAAAATAAGCTGTAAAAGGCTAGAATATTAGGAATAAGAGCTGTGGAACTCTCCTCCGTTATTTTACACATGGCACAAGTATTTTTCCTTCTTGTTGGCACCCGCAGAACGACTCCTAATCCCTTTAAGGCATGATGGATTGGACAAGCCGCCGGACAGTGACTCCTAAAGTTAAAAAAAAAACTCCCATCTTATCTCAACATCAAGATTTATTATAGATTTAACAGGAAAGGGAAATTCCATCAATATGTTTTAGATGTAAAATATATATACAGTATATATATATATATATATATATATATATATGTATATATATATATATATATACCGTATATATATATATATATAAATGAAAAAATAAATTACTTTAAATTTATAAAAAGATAAAAGTATCTTTTTATAGATTTATAGATTATAGATTTAAAGTCATTTATTTTTTTATTTTACATGTTAGTTGTATGTATGGATTTTTCTGTTTATGATAGATATAGTGTAATATATAGGATTTTTAAAAATGATTATTCATTTAGTTATTTATTTCTTTTTACGTGTGTCATTTCAACTCAGCTAGGAAAGGTTTGAAAAACAGGAAAATAAGGAAGTTTAATTTATTTTATTTACTGTATATCTCTATATTATCTCCCTTGCTCTCTATTATCAATATCTATCTACCTATCTACCTATCTATCTATCTATCTATCTATCTATCTATCTATCTATCTATCTATCTATCTATCTATCTATCTATCTATCTATCTATCTATATCTATTTGTTAACACAATAAACATCTCATCATACTCTCATCATGTCTTCTCTCCTGTGCTGCTCCTGGTAACCATTGACCTATCTCCGAAACACTAAGCTACTTTACATGACTAAAAGCGACATCTGCCTTGCTGTTGCCTTTGGTAACCGCTGACTCCATTCATTTTTCAAAACCCAATCTACTGTACATGACTATAAGATCTGCCTTGCTAAGACTTGTTGTAAATGCTGTATTGAGTTAAAATTACCTTTCATGGTGCCTTGCCCAAGATCAAACATCAAGTCTTATCTTGTTGTCTCCAACTTGTTGTCTCCAATTTGTTTAGGAAAGAATACCTCCACTTTCACTTCTTTTCTTCTTTTTTTTTTAATTAGCTCATAAAAGGAGTTATTTCTCTGCATTGGTGTATAAAGGCTGTTTGACCTTGTCTCCTCTGATCCTCCCCTTCTTTTACTGTCCCTAATCCATCTGCTAAACCGAACAGAGCCTTGGAGGCACTCTGCACATGCTCAGTTTGGTGTGTATTCCTAGAGAGTTTTTTTTTTTTGGGAGGGGTGCATTTGATCAGCACAGGGCCAATCAGCACTGTCCACACAGAAAGTCAGGGGTCTTGCAGCATCATAGAACAGTCATAAGAGAATGAAAACTCTTGCACTTTTCTCTCTTATCTCTCTCCCTCGGCCTGCTTTTCCCCTCTCTTCACCCACCATTAGGCTCTCACAAACCTTCCTTTGTTCAATGATGCCCTGTCTCCTTAAACTCTCATTATTTACCCCTCCTCTCCACCCCCCGGTTCATACATATCACCTTACTTATTTTTCTCAAAATTACTCCACTTATCATCTACTTCTCAGCCTAAATAATGTTACCGCTTCTAAATCACTGGGCATTTGCCCTCATATAAATTCTCAGCCCCCTATTACTCCTAATTTCTTCAGATATCAATCCAAACCCTGGTCGCCCACCATCTAACTCTCACCCCCAGAACCAGCAGTCTCTATCTATGGCAGTAGCCACAAGCCTCACTCTCTTATTTCAATTCTCTGGCCTCCATGAGCCAGCCCCTCCCTCACCTTATGTGCCCTCTGGAATGCCTGCTCAGTCTCTACCAAACTTGCCTCTGTTAATTACCTTTTCCTTACCAACTCCCTCAATCTACTTGCTGTTACTGAAACCCGACCTGAGGAATCTGACTCTGCCTCTCCAGCTGCCCTTTCCCATAGTGTCTTCCACTGCGTTCACTCACCCAGACCCAGTAAAGGAAAAGCAGTTGGAGTTGGACTCCTTTCCCCACAAAGCACTTTCCAGGTTTTTCCTACAACTCCCTCTCTGTCCCTCTGCTCTTTTGAAGTGCACTGTATTTATAATTTTTCTCCAGTGTGTCTGAGGATTGCAGTCATTTATCGGTCTCCTGGACCAGTGTCATACTTTCACGATGACTTCTCTGCATGGTTACCCTACTTTCTCTTCTCTCATCCTCGGATCATTTCAATCAACGTTAAAGGGGTTGTAAAGTCAGAAGGTTTTTTATCTTAATACATTCTATGTATTAAGATAAAAAAACCTTCAGTGTGCATCAGCCCCCCTCCCCAGCCCCCCTAATACTTACTGAGCCCCCTCTCTATCCAGCGATGTCCAAGAGTCCCTCAGCCATCAGGGACTCTCCTTTCTGATTGGCTGAGACACAACAGCGGCACCATTGGCTCCCGCTGCCATAAAAGTCAGTTAGCCAATGCAGATAGAGAGGAGGCAGGGTTGAACCACAGCTCAGTGTCTGAATGGTCACGTGGAGGTGCAGCTTGGCTCAGGTGCCCCCATAGCAAGCTTGATAGGAGGGAAGGGCCAGGAGCAGTGAAGAGGGACCAGAGAAAAGGAGGATCTGCGCTGCACTGTGCAAATCCACTGCACAGATCAGGTAAGTATAACATGTTGGTTATTTTAAAAAACAATACTATACAATCACTTTAACACCTCATTGACCTCCCAACTAATCAACCTAACCTCCTCTTGTAACCTAATGTAATGGACACAGGCCATCTTTCTCTACAATGGCAACACCCTCAACCTACATAATGTTACCACTTCCAAATCACTGGGGCATTTGCCCTCATATAAATCTCCCTGTCTCCAACCTCCTATGCCTCCAACCAACAAACAGTTACCCATAGAAACCTTCATCACCTCAACCCTTCCCTTTTTCACTCCGCTACTGACTGTTTTTATGACAAAATCACACCCCTGTACTGCCCAGACCTAACCACTTCTGTTTAAAACAACTTACTCTCATCCTCCCTGGACACACTCGTTCCTCTCATCAGAGTTGCCAGGGTTGTAGCAGGCCTCATCTGCTAAAACCCTGGCAAACAGATGAAACCAGAAGTATCAAGAGACACAGCCGTGCTCTTGAGCGAATGTTGTGTAAAACTAAATCCCTACAAGACTTCACTCTCTACATATCTGCCCTTCTCAAATACAACTCGTGCCTCCATGCTGCTAAACAAACCTACTACACCATTCTTATCAAAACCCTCTCAACAAATCCTCGTCAACTCTTTTCTAGCCTTAATTTCCTACTTCACCTCCACTACTTCCACCCTCAAACTTACTTACTGCTGATGAGATTGCCAATAATTTCAAACACAAGATCGATACAATTTGTGCCGAGATCTCCAGTGTCTTGCTTTTTCCTCCTACTGACACATCAGGTCCAACACCACACTCAATAATTTCCTCCTTTGACCCTGTTACCAATGAGGAAGTTGCCAAACCTCTTTTTGAGCCCCACCCCACCACTTGGATCCTGTCCCCTCACAAGGCCCTGTTCCTGCTCTATCCTACACTCTCTAAGCCACATCTTCAACCTCTGCCTCTCCACCGGCACTTTTCCCTCCTCTCCCCTTGTGTTGGACACACACGGTCGGACAAAGTTGTCGGAAAATCCGATCGTTCCGAACGAGGTGACGTACAAAACGTACGACGGGACTACGTATAGGCCAGTAGCCAATAGCTTTCATCTCCAGATTTCTTCTGAGCATGCATGGCACTTTGTGTGTCGGAATTCTCTACACACGGAAAAAGTCAGATCGGATTTTGTTGTCGGATAATTTTAGATCCAGCTCTCAAATTCAGACGGAAAAAGCCCGCTAGAGCCCACACACAATCGGATTTTCTGACAACATAATCCGATCAGACTTTTTCCATCGGAATATCCGACCGTGTGTACGGGGCATTAGTATTAAGGTAAAAAAAAAACTTCTGTGTCACAGACTCCCCCTACTGTGCATTCCACTGCACAGAGCAGCTAAGTATAGACATGTTTGTTTTTTTTTGTTTTTTTTCCTTTAAAACCATTTAAAAAACCCTCACTGGACCCCACCTGCTTGAACCTGCTTGAACAGCTTAAGACCAATTTCTCTCCATTTGTCTCCAAGCTTCTTGAACAACTTGTCCACAAACTTCTCAACCCCCTACAGTCTTTGGCTTCTGCCTACAACATTCCACTAAAACAGCCCTACTAAAACTAACTAATGACGTACCTACTGCTAAAACCAATGGACATTATTCATACTTAGACCTTTCCACTGCCTTTGACGCATTCAACTACCTACTTCTCCTCAATAATCTCCATTCCCTTGGCCTCTGGGACTCAGATCTTTCCTGTTTCTCCTATGTATCTCAGCTCATCTTCAGTGCCAATCCTTTTCTTTTTTCTATTGGTGTACCCCAAGGTTCTATCCTTGGGCCCCTTGGGCCCGTTGATAACCTCCCATGGCTTTCACTACCACTTCTACTAGAATGACACCCAGATGTATCTCTCTACTCCCCACTCTGTCAATCACTTTACTGGCTTCCACAACATACAAAGCCATCCACGACACTGCCCCCAGCTACATCACCAACCTCGTCTACAGATATCATTCAAATCATCCACTCTTCCCAAGACTTCTTGCTCTCATGTTACCTCATCCAATGCTCACCTCCTGGACTTCTCCAGAACCTCTCCCATCCTCTAAATCTCCTTACTTCAGTATGTCTGGCTACCTCCTACCCTGTCCGCTTGTAGGTGATTCTTGAAAACTCATTTACTCAGGGAAGCCTACCAAACCTCCACCTAAAAACTGTACTTCGGCCACCTCTGTTAGAACATCCCCCGTACCTTTTACCTTTTGTACCACTTCCCCCTTCTTTTAGGTTGTAAGCTCCATGACCTGGGCCCTACTACTGTACCTTCTGTATTGAATTGTATTGTAATTGTATTGTCTTTCTTAATATTGTAAAGCGCTGTGAAAACACTTGGTGTTCTCTTGTAGTAGAGAATGTGTGCTTGGCTTAATAAATTAAGTGAAACTACCCTGAAACTACCCAATGATGTGCAGTGGAATTACACATAGAAAAACAGGACTTTGCCTTGGGTATGATTGGATGAGTGAAATTATTACAGCTTCACTTTATTTCCTTCTTTTAGTACATCAACGTTCATACATCTCTATCCTCATACATCTTTAAGACTCTGCTGAGAGGACTCTTCTGTGTCTCCCTCCAGTCCATCTATAACACAAGCAGTGACGTAGTTTGGTACTGGTAGCTGGCATGTCAATGATTTCCCCTTACCATGTGTCTTAGCTGAACGCAGGAATTCAAAAGAAGCCTGGAATTCCTCTCTCCACAGACTGTTACTGAGATCCCAGATGATGGGAGTGAAGGGTCATTTACTAACATAGGTGTCGAAGTAGAAGGATGCAGTGACCCATTCCAGCTAATCACTGACCACCTCTGATCATTGTGGAGTTCTCCGACCTGTGGAATATGCAGCCTCAGGGTTAGGTCTGATCATTTCATGGAGTACATCTGCCAGCTGAAGGTCTGGGTTTTGTGTTTTTTCTTTGCTGCAGTAAAAAGGCCCTATAATCACTTTCAAAAATTGCAGGTAAAAGCACAGAAAATTCAAGTCTTTTTCCCCACTTAAGATCTGGATGATTTTACCCCTTCATAACCAGGCCATTTTTTGCTATTTGCTATTTAACCACTTCAATACCAGACACTTAGACACCTTCCCGCCCAAGCCAATTTTCAGCTTTCAGCGATGTCGCAATTTGAATGACAATTGCGTGGTCATGCTACACTGTACCCAAACAAATTTTTTATCATTTTGTTCCAACAAATAGAGCTTTCTTTTGGTGGTATTTGATCACCTCTGCGATTTTTATTTTTTGCGCAACAAACAAAAAAAGACCGAAAATTTTGCAAAAAAACAAGTTTTTCTTTGTCACTGTTAATTTTTTTTGTAAATAAGTGCGTTTTCTTCTTCAATGACGGGCACTGATAAGGCGGCACTAATGGGCACTGATAAGGCGGCACTGATGGGCACCGATGAGGTGGCACCAATTAGGGGGCACCGATGAGGTGGCACTGATGATGGGCACTGATAGGCGGCACTGATGGGCACTGATAGGTGGCACTGATGGGCATTGATAGGTGGCACTGGTATGCGGCACTGATGGGCACTCAGGTGGCACTGATGGGCACTCATAGGCGGCACTGACGGGTACTTATGGGTGGCACTGATGCACACATATAGGTGGCACTGATAGGTGGCATGGATGGGCACTGATAGGTGGCATGCATGGGCACTGATAGGTGGCATGGATGGGCACTGATAGGTGGGCATGGGTGGGCATGGATGGGCACTGATAGGTGGCACTGATGGACGCTGATGAGTGGCACTGATAACACTTATGGGTGGCATTGCTGGGAATCCTTTTTTTTTTACTCTTTTTTTAATTAAATATGATGTGCCAATCAGTGCCCATCTGTGGGCACTGATTGGCATATTTTTTGATTTTTTTTTAACATGTGGATGGCCATGGGGGATGTACCTGGCCATCCACATGCTGGGGGCTTCCCTGGTGGTCCTGGGGGCTTCCCTGGTGGTCCTGGGGGCTTCCCTAGTGGTCTAGTGTGGGCATCTGAGGGGGGGCTGCGCTGATAAACAATCAGCGCAGACCCCCCCTGTCAGGAGAGCCGCCGATCGGCTCCCCTCTACTCGCGTCTGTCAGACGCGAGTGAGGAAAAGCCGATCAACGGCTCTTCCTGTGTACATCGTGATCAGCCGTGATTGGACACGGCTGATCACGTGGTAAAGAGCCTCCGCCGGAGGCTCTTTACCGAGATCAGTGTAGCGGTGTGTCAGACTGACACACCGCTCCACCGATCGCCGCGATGCGCGCCCCCACAGGCGCGCGGCGGCTGTTATCCTGAAGGACGTCATATGACGCCCAGTCAGGATAACGAAGCCACTTCCCGGACGTCAATATGCTATTGACCGGGCGGGAAGTGGTTAAACTGGTAATTGTGCGGTCATGCAATACTGTACCCAAACAAAATTTATATAATTGAATTCATACAAATACAGCGTTATTTTGGTGGTATTTGATCACTGTTTTTTTTTTTTACTTTTTTACGATATACAGAAAATTTTGAAAAAAAAATAATTTTTTACTTTCTGCTATAAAACATATCCAATAAAAAAAATTGTAAAGAAATCTAATTTCTTGCAAATTTCTTTCTTGCAACACTGTGCCCAAACAAAATTTTGAATTCACACAAATAGAGCTTTCTTTTGGTGGTATTTGATCACCACTGTTTTTTTTTTTTTTTTTTTTTGCGATATACAGAAGATTTGGAAAAAAAAACTATATTTTTTACTTTCTGCTATAAAACATATCCAATAATTTTTTTTTTTAAAAATCGAAAATATATTCTGCTACATGCTAATAGTACTAAACACAAAATCAAAAAAATAGCTTTCATTTTCTAGGCCTCCTTTATTTCACCTGGTGTTCTATCAGATTAGCGAACCCATCAGATAATGTAACAGAAGTAATGTTTCGTCAGCTGCGCATGCGTTCCACCGCTACCAGGTTTGCTAATCTGACAGAACACCTGCAGTCAGAAGAAGGCATCGGACATCTTACTACACCCAGCTACTTCTTGAATTTCAGAGTAATTTTAGCAATAAAGTGAGCGTATATAAATAAATATAGTATATTGACAACTGTGATGCTGTTTGGATGTTTAATTTTGAAAGCCTAAAGGTTTAGCGCTGAGCAGTGCGGGAAGTACCAACATGCCCTCCTCCACCCTCCTAATGCTGGCGTCCAGCTTCTTTTTTAAAAATGTAACATAAAACAGCATCACATATGTCAGCATACTATATTTATTTATAATTACTCTGACTATAATTGCTGTCCCCCCCCCCCCCCCCCAAAAAAACACTTCCCATGATCCTTCATCTTTTCCTGTGTTTGACTCCTGTTATTGACCTGGCTTTCCCTGACCTTGCTTGAATGCTACCTGCCCTGACCTTGGCTTGTCTCTGGACTTGCTCTGCCTCCTGCTCATCTGCCTGACTCCACGTTGCTTGTATTCTGACCATTCTCTGCCTGCCCTCCATGCCTGTATCTGACCGCCGGTTGCTGACCTGGCTTGTCTGACCTTGCATCCAGTTATCCACCTGTCCTGCTCTGCATGCTACCTGGTCCCTGCTGGTCCTTCACCTGCTGAGTGTTGCCAGTCCTTTTCTACCTGCTACCTACCAGTTGCCTGGGCGTTTTGAAATTGTGGCACAGTTGTACTGGCCTATCAGCGGTCCCTGCTGGGAACCATGAAGTAGCTTCAGCACAAGTAAATATAGGCTTAAACATGAAAAGAGGCTCTACCCACAGCATCCTGGCACAAGATCAATCCATAGGTGCAGCCTTTTGTAGAGCCTAGTATCCAGTCCAAAAGGCTCTGAGGGCGAGCTACCTCACCGCCACCTTAGCTCTCAGGTCCATTCCCTCGGAAGGGAAAAAGACAATCTCCTCAGGGCTCCAGACTATTTAACAGCACCCAGCCACCATCTGGGCACACCACCCCAGAGATTGGCTAGACTCTGCTCAATATTCAGACTGGTTATTTGTATTCCCCCTCCCTAAGTTCCAGGAACAGGGGGAAGCAATCAAACTCTCAGCACGTGAAGCCCTGAACAGACCAGGCCAAACAACTACTGTTCCCCTGATTACAGCAGGAGCTAAAAATTGATAATACCTAGCAACCTAACAAGGAGGGTGCTACATATATAATGGAATAAAGGGGTGTTTTGAGCCACGTGTTGTTCTTGATGGAATGCTGCACAGAAGGGCCAATACTCTCTATGTGGAAGCAGTGGCCTGTCTACAGAGGTCCAACACACCGCCTGCCGAGTCAGAGCTACAGCTTTTCAATGAACAAAATTCTACTCAAGTATGCATACCAAGAGTTCTGACTTCTTTTGTTGTATGCTCATTTCAGGTCAGCCATTCAGAAAGTACCAAAGCGAAAGGACTGCCAGGTAACTAGCAAAGGACTGCCAGGCAACTAGCGAAGGACTGCCTGGCAACTAGCAAAGGACTGCCAGGCAACTAGCATTTTCAGAAGGAGGTCAGCGATATATGTACTTTTCACAGTACAGGTTTCCTTGCTGTCACTATAAACCTCAAAACTGTTGTGACTTGTATAAGGAACATAAATTTCACAATGTTTTCTTTCCAGATTTCAAAAAAATGATGTGTCTCTGTGAGATGGCAGTGCGGAGGATTTGCATTGTGTGACGGTGGAGGATCCAGATGTTGGGTTATCACAAATGATGTGTTTAAAATGCATTTTCTGTCTTAATTGTTTGACACATTTGAATTCTGAGGCAGCTTCTCCAGGCAGAGGAACTGAAGCACATTGATGGAAGTGTGATTTGTGCTGTATCGTTTTTTTTATCTTTTTTTTTTCACTTGAGGATTTATTGAACATGTCTTCCATTAGAGCTATGGAGCTTATTTAAAGGGATACGGTCACAGAAATACAGAAAAAACATCACCGCCAAGTCTTTCTCTTAAAGGGCCGGTTCACACCTCAATTTCTTCATTCCGGATGCGTTTCTGTGGGCACATTTTAATGCATTTGAGTGAATTTTTGATGCATTTTTTGATGTGTTCCAGTGCATTTTTTTCACAATTTTTTTTTCTTCGTATCAGTTCACAGCATGTGCATTCTGGTGCATTTTTTATGTGTTTTTGGTGCATTCCGGTGCAGTTTTGATGTGTTTTGCCATGTCCCAGATGCGTTCCCTACAGAAAAAATGCAGCATGTTCTACTTTTGACTGCACTGCATAGGCGTGCATAAGGGGTGTGCCAGGTGTGCCTGGGCACACCCTAATCCTTGGGTTGGCAACCTGTCAATGGTGAGCAGGTGACAAGTATGTGAGCCATTGAAATACATGGAAATCACTGTGCATGTGTTTTGATGCAGATTAAAAATGCATTGGACTGCATCTAGTGTGAACCAGCCCAAAGAGCATGTATGCAGTGGCCTTGTTCATTCCAATAGAAGGGCTTTATTATAGGTGACCTCCAGCTGTCCAATGGAGCACGGCATTTCCATAGATATGCACAGGGTGCACTTGGCACAGGGACACCAAGGCAGATGAGGGGTAGCACAGCAAAAACTGGCAGCTGAGGAGGCAGAGAGGGCTGGAGGCAGGTACAGATAACACAGGTACAGTTTTGTCAGCAAGAAACACAACTTACACATAGCAGTGCATTGCTTGAACACTGAACCAATTGTTGCCCCACTATTTAAGCCAGCACCAATCAGGAGAGCTGTTTCCTGATTAACTGCAGTGCCAATCATGATCTATGTCTTCTGATTGGCCATGCTGCCAGTACACCTGGTGAAGTTTGGAAGTGCTGACAGTTGCTTGTCGGAGAGGAGACCTGCATCTCAGAAGACATGAGTGTTACAGTGCCTACTGCAGATTTTTCCTCACTTGTCTGTTTGTCACAATAAGAGTTATGCCCCATACACACGGTCGGATTTTACGACAGAAAAGGTTCGATGGGAGCTTGTTGTCAGAAATTCCGACCATGTGTAGGCTCCATCGGATATTTTCCATCGGAATTTCCATCACACAAAATTTGAGATCTGGATCTCAAATTTTCCGACAACAAAATCCATTGTCGTAAATTCCGATCGTGTGTACACAATTCCAATGCACGAAGTTCCACGCATGCTCGGAATCAAGCAGAAGAGCAGCACTGGCTATTGAACTTCATTTTTCTCAGCTCGTCGTACGTGTTGTACGTCACCGCGTTCTTGACGTTCGGAATTTCCGACAATATTTGTGTGACCGTGTGTATGCAAGACAAGTTTGAGCCAACATCCGTCGGAAAAAAATCCATGGATTTTGTTGTCGGAATGTCCGATCGTGTTTACATTTTTCTAATGGAGCACCGGATAGCCTTAAAACTCAACAAGGTTTCTAATTCTTCACAATTATCCAATACTAAAAAAAAAAAAAAAAAAAAAAAAAAGTTTTGGTTTGACAAAACTTTTACAGACTAAAGTTTATCTTTTGCCATCCATTCACAAATTTCAAAGATGAAGTTTAGCCCCAAAAAAATTCTCTGAAGCTTTATTGCGCTACCATACCTGTAATGTCACATGTTGTGCAGAGGAGCTGGATCCTAGAGAGATCTTCACTGCAGGAATGCCCTGTCCTCTTCCTGCTGCTGAACTTCCAGCACTCAGCTCTTTGAAGCTGCACTGAAAACATTTCCTACAGGGACCAACCCCCTCCTCCTTCCTTCTCCATTAGAAACATTGTTTCATTGCTTGCACCGCCTGTAACACAATGGGTGAATGGACAATGAAATCCTCTGACTGATCAGACTCTCCACCATTCACAGATCATTCACAGATCATGATACAGGCATTGAATGCAATGAAAGAACATTCCTTAACAGAGGAGGAGGGAGCGGGTCCTTATTGGGAACTTTTTCACAGCAGCTTTGCAGAAGACCCAAAGCTATTAACCTCCGCAGTACCTTAGTTCACAGACAGGAAGAGGACGGGGCATCCATGCAGTGAAGATTTCTACAGAATCCAATCGCCTGCATGACATGGGGCATACATTGTTACAGGTAAGTCAGCTCACTAAAGCTATAGAGTGTGTTCTATTGTTTTTTTGGTTAAACAAAAAAATATATAGATTTTATTACCGGAGTGTTCCTTGAGGTAACAGCACCTCATTGCTGTACCAACCAGTCTTGCTGTTTCCCCTGACATCATCACACCACCACAGGAGTCTACTGGACCCTGTATAGGACCACAACACAGCACATCCAATGAGAAGTGTCCATATTAACAGACAGCAATGTAGCATGGTGAAGGACCTTCCTTCCAAGCTAAAGAAATTGAGACCCACTGGGGTTGATTTACTAAAGGCAAACAGACTGTGCACTTTGCAAAGTGTCCTCTACATGTGCAGTTGCTTCAGAGCTTAGTAAATTAGGTAAACCTTCACTTTCAAAAAGAGTACCCAATCACGTGCAAGGAGAATAAAAATAACAACTTTTTGCTTGCCTATTATTGGATGATGGAAGCCAGCAGAGCTTCTGCTCATTTACTAAGCTCTGGAGCAACTGCAAAGTGTGCAGTCTTTTTACCTTTAGTAAATCAACCTCAATGTGTTAAATTCAGGTTAGAAAATGGGGCATGTAGGTGTAGGCAGGAGCAGGTTTCCCCTCCATCCAGTAGGTGGCACTGTGCCATTATACAGATGGAGTGGATTCTGTTCCCCCTCATGGAGTTTGTTGGTGTCATAGAGGAACCAGCTGTCTGCTGGTGACTTTCAGTGGCCATCTTGGTGTGGGAACTAAAATAAGGTACCTGCATCATTTGGGCGCACCTGGAGCAAGTGGTAGGTCAGAGACCCTGCTTGTTAGGGAAAATGTATAGTGCAAGGTAAGGTTGCTGAGGAGTAGGGTCAGCTCCAGGATGATGCCTTTTCTGTGGAAACATTCTAGTATCTGGGCCAATAATATGGGACTTTTCACAGCAGCATCAGAGTGCCGTTCCGGTACACGGCAGACCACCACCCCTCTAGCAGAAGTACTTTGGTGATAGAGGCCCAAGTCTGGTGACACCGTACAATACCAACCAATATTCTAAGTGCCTATAATTATTATCATTAAAGTTATCATCAGTGCCTATAATAACTGCCCAATTCCTTCAATACAGGAGTAGGCAACCTTTCAGAGGTTGGGATATATCTGGACAAGATGGAGGAAAACTAAGATCCTGGGGGGGGGGGGGGGTTCTACTGAAGAAAACTATCAAGCTCCCAAAAAAAGGACAGCATCATACTAGTGTCCTCTGTCCCCTTCACTTCACCCACCCACTGTAGTGTCCTCTGTCCCACATAGTAGTGTCCTCCCTTACCTCTTCTTCACGTCACCCCCCCCCCCCCCCCCCACTGTAGTGTCCTCTGCCCCCTCCCCCCACAGTAGAATTTTGTACTCCCCAACTCAGTCCCCTGCCCCTTCACATCACACGCCACCCCCCCCCCCCCCCATTGTAGTGTAGTGTCCTCTGCCCCCCACAGTAGTGTTCTGTAACCCCCAACACAGTGTCCTCTGCCCCTTCACATCACCCCTCCCCCACTATGGTGTCCTATACCCCCAATGCTGTGTCCTCAGCCCCTTCATGTCACCCCTCCCATTGTAGTCTACCCTGCCCCCTTCTTCCCCCCAGTAGTGTCCTGTACCCCCCCAAAACAGTGTTGTCTGACCCCCTTCACATCAAGCCCCCCACAGTGTCCTCTGTCCCCCCTCCAACAGTGTACCCCCTCCCCACATACACACAGATATGATGTGTTCATCAGAGTGGAGATCAGGAGATGGTATAGTGCTGGGTGGAAGGCGGGAGCGGAGCTGCCGAAGTTCATAATAGCAAGCTGGTGATTAGTGGCTAGGAGCGCCTAGCAACCAATCACTGAGCAGCTCCTGCCCTCTATCCTGCTCCCACCTCCCGCTTTATGCTCTGCAGTTAACAGGAGAGCGGTGGAGGTTGGGAAAGGCAGAGCCGTGGTCACGATCCACCTGTCGGCTTCCCACAGTTGACCAGTCGCTCGCAATTTAGGGCTTGCTGTCCCCTCGCTCTAATCTATATACAATATATAATATAAACTACAGCATCTGTAACTGTGTGTGTATGTGTGTCTTTCTGACTGGGTCCCCTGGGCCTAGGCCCCCCTACATAGGTATTTTTTTTAATTATTTTTTATTTATTTTATTTTTTTTCTAAGTAGAGTATTATCTGGGGAGGGGGGTGTAATGTCTAGTTGGAGAGGGGGATTAGTTCAGATATGCATTTCATTTATTACCTGGGGAGGGGGGTGTAATGTCTAGTTGGAGAGGGGGGTTAGTTCAGATATGCATTTAATTTATTAATTAATTTTTTTCATTGATTTATTTATTTTTATTGCCAGCTGTAAACATATTTAGCCGATCTTTTTTGGGAACTCACCACAATCCCCAATAGAATTAAAAACACAAACTAATTAGCCATCAGGACTGAATTTGGAAGGCTGGTATATCTATACATCTAATGGCTCGACTTACGGGCCGCTGTTAGAATTAAACCACTTTGAAATGACCAAATTATGTTTTCTATCTGCCATCTCGCGAGCATTTCCTACCCTGCCCCGGCTGATAATTCAAGCCACACTCTCCGCCGTGCCATTCCAGAACTGCATTACTGTTTTTCGGGTCCCTACATCCGAACAGGAAATGAAAAACCGATACGACCTTCCTGCTTAAAACGTCTCAAAGTATGTGGATCAAACCGTGGAATCTTTGGCGTTTTGGAATCCTTGACACACGTCCCCGGGCAAGATTGCTAAGGTTATGATTTAAAAACTAAACCCAACTGTTTCAATGGAATATTTGCATCTCTTATGGGCTGCGTTAGGTGAAGGGGTTGAGGGAGGGGGGGATTATTCCGATTTGCCCAGAATTAAGTTACCAGAACAAATGCTGTAGGAACAAACAATCGTATTGTTTTTCAGCCACGTAAAAGTGGTTCAAATTAGATTTCGGAAAGGCTGCTGATGACTAATATTAGTTCGCTTTAGGTAGAAGGGGCCAATTTCAGGAAATGCTTCCACCTCGCTCCTCTTGTTTCGTATTTGTGCCCTGGTTGAGTAGAATTTATTTTCCAGCTAATTCATGCAAATTGATTTTATGGTGTACAAGCATTCAGTTTCTATCTCAAGAAATGAGTTATTACAGCTGTGTTTTAGCTATGGTAATATGGTGCATTCATTTGAAACTTAGGGAAAACTTTTTCTTTTTTCTTTTTTTCCTCCTTTAAGTTAAGGGCAATTCATGTGGTTCAATAACCCTTTATATTTTGCAGTTCATTGCTCTCTGCTTTTATTTTCTTATTTTTAGATTACTGCTTATATCTGCCTTTCTCAATCATTTCAACATAGAGGAACCCTTGTAGAGTTGTACAGATGGGCCAAACATCCCCGGGTTCAGTTAGTGCCAGAACTCTCAAACATCGCAAAAGTTCGGACCCGAACCGTGAACCCCATTAAAGTCTATGGGACCCAAATTTGAAAAGTCAAAAGTCCCCATTTTGAAGGCTTATATGCCAGTAATTGGCCATGAAAAGGGTATGGGGGCCCGGGTACTGCCCTGGGGGATATGTATCAATTCAAAAAAAAGTGTAAAGTGAAAAAATAAAAATGAAAAATCCCTTTAAATATAGTGCCTTGGGAGGCCCTCTTAAGCCCCATGCACACGGTCGGAAAATCCGACCACCAAATCCATCGGATTTGTTCCGACGGATTTAGTCCGACACTGGTGTTGCATACACACGGTCGGACAAAGTTGTCGGAAAATCCGATCATTCTGAACGTGGTGATGTTTGTTGCCTACGACGGGACTACGTAGAGGCTAGTAGCCAATAGCTTTGGTCTTGTAATGTGATCTGAGCATGCGTGGCACTTTGTCCGTCGGAATTCGCTACACACGATCGGAATTGGTGTGATCGGACTTTGTTGTCGGAAAATTTATAGAGCAGGAGATACAACTTTGTCCGTCGGACAATCCGATGGAAAATGTCCGATGGTGCCTACACACGGTCGGAATTTCCGACAACATTGTCCGATAGGACAGAATCCATCGGAAAATCCGACCGTGTGTATGGGGCTTAAGTCTGCTTGTAAAGTGGCGCATCTGTACAGTGTATAGAACCTGCTGCAGCAAAACTGACATTTATAAAGAAAAAAATTATATTTAAATTGCTGGCTAACAATACCATACCTGACAATGGAAAAATTTAAAAAAAAACAGCGTGTCCTTACCAGGGCAATTACTTTATTTAAAAAAAACAAAAGAAATAATGTCCCCCCCCCCCCTCGATGTAGATGCAGCGTCATCAATCACAACGTCGACGCCACCGCCGGACCCCAAAAAAGTAAAGAAAAAACTCTGTTTGCGACGAAGGCTAACCACCATCTGACAGTCCTTGTTCATCTACATGGAGACAAGGTGCTTTGGGGCAGAGCACCCCCCTATGTTGAGGGTATATGGCCTGGTATGATTCAGGAGGGAGGGGTGCGCTTGTTCATACCCCCCTTTCCTGGCCAACTGGACTGCATGCTCGCATAAGGTTCTGGTAAGGATTTTGTGGGTGACCCCACGCCATTTGTTTTACATTTTGGCATGGGGTTCCCCTTAAAATCCATACCAGGCCCTTTAGGGGGACCTCATGCCATCTTTTTTTTCACATTTTTCTATTGCCGGCAAAGTCTTTTTTTTTTTATTATTCAGTTGTCAGTGGGGAAGCCCATTGACAGCTAATAACTCATCCGTTATTTAAGAAAGTAGTGGCCGGCTTACCGACCCGCTCCTTAATAACCAGCTATTCACTATGCGCTGATTGGGTAAAGCTTTGTCCAATCAGGGCTTAGAATGCACTGTGCAGCGTGGCAAACATCCTTCCGAGCACCCGG
Organism: Lithobates sylvaticus; assembly: GCA_028564925.1. Lineage (NCBI taxonomy): Eukaryota > Metazoa > Chordata > Amphibia > Anura > Ranidae > Lithobates > Lithobates sylvaticus. The sequence continues at coordinate 513,283,503 of CM053028.1, read as the reverse complement.
GAAATTCGGATGCTCGCCGAACGGTTATTAGGAAGAATTACCCCCTTACAGATAGCTAAAAAGTTCAATGGTGTCAGTGGAAATCTGAGATGCAGAAATTGCTGATTGCTCAAGGAACCCCTTAGCAACCTCTGAATGCACCCCAGGGTCCCATGCAAACCCTGGTTTAAATATTTAACCCCTTTGAAAGATGAACTACAGGGGGTCCCCTAGTTACAAACATCTGACTTACAAACGACTCCTACTTACAAACGGAGGGAGACAACAGGAAGTGAGAGGAAATCCACCCCTAGGAAGGGAAATTCACTCCTGTAAGAGTTATTATGGGAAAAAGGTACCTCCAATGATGCTTTTTTTTATCAAGGCTTGTTTCCACAACAACCCAAAATTTTCAAAATCCAATTGTCATTGGGACAGGAAGTGAGGTGAAATCTTCTGAACAGACAGCAAAACAAACATTACAGGGGTTTTAACCCTTCCCTATGCTATTCAAAAAGTTTAAAAATAGTTTTTCTGGCTGGAGCTACACTTAAAAAATGTACCTGTTCCGACTTACAAACAGATTCAACTTAAGAACAAACCTACAGACCCTATCATGTTTGTAACCCGGGGACCCCCTGTATAGTGCATTTTAATGAGCTCATCTTTATTTCTGTCCTTCTTTTCTTTTTTGTTAACCCTTAGCTGGCAGTTGGGTAGCAGGTTGTCCTCTCAACCAGAATACTGCTGTAGGAGTCGCTGGATTTGCACACAATACACTTCAACCCTTTCCTTTTTTTTACATTCTTTATTTAAATTTTTCACAGACAGATAGCAATAAGGCATAACAGCACAACGGTTCAACAGTTGGACTCATCCAAAGTGATAACTAAGCTATTGTAGGAAAAAATCCAACATATGAACCAGGATTTACAGATTTAGGCCCCTTTCACACTGGGGCGGGGAGCCGCGGTGACGGTAAAGCAGCGCTATATTTAGCGCTGCTTTACCGTCGTTTTAGCCGCGGTATTCGGCCGCTCGCGGTGCGGTTTTACCCCCCGCGAGCGGCCGAAAAAGGGTTAAAGACCCCCCGCAGAGCGCCGCGGTGGTATTGCCGCGGTATTACCACGGTTTCCCATTCAAATCAATGGGAAGGAGCGGTATAGGAGCGGTGAATACACCGCTCCTATACCGCTCCAAAGATGCTGCTAGCAGGACTTTTTTTGCCGTCCTGCTAGCGCACCGCTCCAGGGTGAAAGCCCGCCGGCTTTCACACTGGAGTGAATGGGGCTGGATTTTTTCAGGCGGTATACAGGCGCTATTTTTAGCGCTGTACTGCCTGAAAAACGCCCCAGTGTGAAAGGGGCCTAAGGCAGCACAACAGAATAGCTATCTTATAGCCAGCCTCATCCCTGTTCTGTTGAAAGTATTCGCACCACATATATAAGATTAAGATCTCATAGTTGTCCCTATAGAGGACAAAAACTGTGAGGGGGAGAACTGATAGAGAAATAGAAAAGCCGGAGCGAGAGGGGGAGAGGGAGAAAGAAAGGAAAAAAAGGGGAGGGCAACAGAAATGGGGTCTTACGTCTCTGCGGCAAGGACCATGCCAGACTCATGTATGCTCATGAAAAGCATCCAGCAAAACCACTTGTACATTTTTCCTCCTTATCTTGTAAGGATGCAGGCAACTTTTTCATCAAGTGAATTCCAGCTAGTCTGGTAAACCACTGCAAAGGCTTGTGTGTGTGTGTGGGGGGGGTTCCTGCTTCCATAGTGCAGGGATGCAGACCCTAGCCACACTGACCAGGAGGGCCAACAGGGAAAGCTTGTATCTATGTCTTGGGAGATCAGAGAGATGCAACAGGCATTTGGCTGGATCACTAAGTTGAAATCAGTAAGTTGTTTAACAGTTTATCGCATCTGGGACCATTATTTCTATTTTTATGTAGTTCTTAAATTAAAAATGTATTGATGTTTGGGAATCACTAGATATTCATATTATTGTGACTACAGCGCTGAATTTTATATTGGTCTTAGGTTCCAAATTAATAGTATATAACAAACACATCATGGGGGTTTCTCACATTTGACTGCAAAAGTGGAAAGGTGTAACTTATTTTTACATTGCAAACAGGGCCGGTGCTACCACTAGGCAAACTAGGCAGCCGCCTAGGGCACACTGCTGCCTAGGGGCGCTCGGCCACTGGTTTCCCTCCGCGTCTGCATGCTCTGCAGGCTGCAGAATGCAACTAACTAAGTCTGACCGGTAGTGTAATTAGAGGCGCAGCACTGGAGCCAGCGCTAGAGGAAGCAGAGCCGATGCTTTCTGTATAGCGCCACCTTCTGTCACATGGACAGTGTAAAGGGGTGGAGCCAATGGTGGTGGAAAAATTAGGTTTTGCCTAGGGTGTCAAAAACCCTTGCACCACCCCTGATTGCAAATGTCCAAAAAAAAATGTTTTCATAGAGTTCAGCTTTAAATACTCGGAAGCCTATTTCCTTTGTCCCTCTCAATGCACATAATGCACGGATAATAAATGGTGATCCTACCGGTCCCCATCTTTAATCCCCCTTTCCTGTTGTTTTCTGACCACGCTGGGCACAGAAGCAGATCCATCCTAGAGTGGGCAGTTTGCACCTCTCCTTCTGACTTGGAAGCTTCAGGAGGCCATGTTGACACATGGTGTGACTGTGAAGCCTGATACACACACGTTTTTTTTTTTTGTTCAACCCAGCGGGCTGTACGAAAATAACTGACAGAACCCTGTACTAACACAAGCCAAGTTAGTACAGCAATCTCCCCTGCTGTGCTACTGTGTTCTAACAGAGGGGCCTCTGCCAGAAAACACAGGTCAGCACTGGCACCCATTGGCTGCCAGAGCTGACCGGATGCCGATTGGCTGCTGGTTTTCCAGTATGCCCGTTTGGCAGGAGCCAGGCTTCTGTTGGACAGGGAGCTGTACACACAGGCCGGATGTAGGCCGGTCTCTACTGTAGTGGCTGATGTCAGATGATATTTGTCCTGCGTGTACCCGACATTAGTCCTTGAAGCCCCCCAAGTACCATAAGCTCTATACAGGGAGTGCCCAGGGATGTCAACCATCCCTCTATTGCCACCTATCAAGAGGATACTAAACTCCAACATAAATGTAAGTGGAAGTAAACCCTCCTATTGTTTTCAGCCAAGGAAGCTGCCATCTTGGCCTCTGTATAATCTTCAACTGCCATGATGCTGCACATGTGATCAGTTATGACACCAACTGGATGGTTTGACAGTTTGGTTGAGAGCACAACCAATGTGACAGTTAGCATTTCCAGCATGCTTTTTGAAACTATTAAATTGATGGGTTTATTTCCGCTAAAAGGAAAACTACAGGTCAGTACACACACACTAGCACACCTGGCTCACAACTGAGAAAACGTCAATAAAACATGTGTGTGGGTGGCTACACACTGTTGTAAGGACACTCATATTAACCTCATGAGTAAATGCTCCTTAGCATTAAACGTGTTAACTTATCGCCTTCAGATGTGGTGCTTTCATGTTTATTTGTGGATACTGCGTATGATGTAACAAAAAAAAAATATATATATATATATTTTTTTAATTATTATTATTATTTCTATGACTGGAAGAGTTGGAAATTGTGATGTCAGCGCTTCACCCTGTGCTTTTTACAGTGTGCATTAGAAGCTGCAGCAAGTCAGAAAGAGCCTGCCTCATTTTCTGGCTGGAGGATGTTCGCCATCATATCAGATGTGCCCGAGTGCAAGGAGCATGCCGATAGAAGGAGAGAGCAGAGTGACAGGGAGATGAGCCAATAAACCTGCTGTTTAACCTTTTACTATCTAGTAACAGACTGGGGAAGTAAGGTAGGGGGATACAGGGGGTCCCCGACTTACGAACGCTGACCTACGAACCACTCCTACTTATGAACCAGGCGCTGCATGGACCCTCTGCCGCTTTGCGCGGATATCGGACGTTCTGCGCATGTGCGGCCAGACGGAGCCTCGAAAAATGTCCCTAATTTGCCGCGCATGCACAGAACAGCATTTGGCGGTACATCGGAAATGTCCGTAATTGTCGTTCTGCGCATGTGCAGTGACTTACGAACATTTCTGATTTACAAACAGGAGGAAAGTCCCTAACGGGTTCATAACCCGGGGACCCCCTGTAGAAAGAGGAGACCTGGGTAGACAGAACTTTATATCCTTTAACATGTAAAAGAGCTCTCATATAGACTTTTCATCTGTGTATTCAGCTGTTTACTTGGAATTTGGCCTAAACCCCATATTTAAATTTGACAGTGAATCTTAGAGCCAGAAAAGATATGGGGGGCCTGTGTTTTAGAACAAGGAAGCAATGGGGATGGTACATTTTATTTAAAAAATGCTTAGTTACACTTCACATGTCAGTAACAGGTCATTTCATTTTTAATTTTACAAGTTCCAGTTCTGCATTACAGGAACACTCCGGTCAAATCTGAATATATCTTTCCTGGAAAGTATTTTTTAATCCAGAAAATGTTTGTATACACTTAATCTCACCACTGTGCAGAATCTGCTGGTTGCCAGTATTCTAGCGTTCTGGGAAACATCCAAACCTGTTATGCCCCATACACACGGTCGGAAATTCCGATGGAAAAAGTCAGATCGGATTATGTTGTCGGAAAATCCGATCGTGTGTGGGCTCTAGCGGACTTTTTCTGTCGGAATTTCCGACGGAAAAAATTTGAGAGCAGGACCCAAAATTTTCCGACAACAAAATCCGATCTGACTTTTTCCGATCGCGTGTAGAGAATTCCGACACACAAAGTGCCACGCATGCTCAGAAGAAATTTGGGGACGAAATATATTGGCTACTGGCCTCTTCGTAGTCCCGTCGTACGTTATGTACGTCACTTCGTTCGGAATGATCGGATTTTCCAACAACTTTGTGCGACCGTGTGTATGCAAGACAAGTTTCGGCCAAAATAAGTCGGAAAAAATCAGACGGATTTTGTGGTTGGAATGTCCGACCGTGTGTACGGGGCATTACTCTGTAAGCCAAATATTCCTAAATGTATGTGTAGCCAGGTGCTGGCTAACTTTTCCTGTGTCATCGTGGGACATCTGTAACACCAGCTTCAGTGAACCTGTTTCCCTCTAGTGCTCAGCGTAGACACTGTGTCATCATCTCCTGAATGCAGAGCACAGAGAAACTACAGCTGAGAGCAAGGGATCATGGGATATGTGGTCAGAGGAGCCAGGATTTTCATTGGAGCCATACTGATGCAGACTACAAGTTCCAGCTGGTTTGGAGAGAGAGAAGAATGCCGGGGGAGGACATAAATAGCCTGGTCCATGGAGGAGCATATCTCTTGGGACCAAGGCCTTCAGCTGAGAGCAGGGACCCAGCCGCTCTGGGAGATGCAAGCAGGCCCCATGGCCTAGACGGCTTGGAGAGTCTCCAGCGAGTGAGCGAGCAGATCCACCATTGCCAACTCCCTGTTGGCCGAGTGACTGTCGGGGGTCACTCTCATCTTCACCGGTATAGTTACAGCAGAATCCCAGTGTCGCTAGGTGCATGGCCAGGCACCCTATTCATATTCCCTTGAGCCTTGGTATCACCTGGGTTGGTGAGCGGGCAGAATCTCACCTTGCATACAGTACACCCTAAAAAGACACTACATGTAAACACCTTTATTCCATCTCTTTACATGAAAGCCTCAAAAAGGAAACACTTTGCACGTGCTATTTTCTGTTGCTAGTCGCCATTGTACAGCAATCCTTCTGGGCCCTTGTTGAGCTAGCTGAAGACACTGAACATCTACATCACAAGGACTCCTCCACTCTTCTCTTCTCCCCCCACTTAAAGGACCCTTTGCACAATATCTGCACACTTTAAGGGGAGCTCTACTTAGAGATTAAATATTTCTTGTAACTTGTACTGTATTATAATTGTGCCACAAAGTTTGTTGGGTCCGTGGCATCGGGGTTTGAAGGGAGCAGTCTGACATGAAAGGTCATTCTCTTCCCTTTTATACCTGGGGTCATCCGTTCTTTCAGGACCTACTGGTTACTTCTGTTTGACTTATTTTTTTTTATTTTATTTATTACAGGATTTATATAGCGCCAACAGTTTGCGCAGTGCTTTACAATATAAAAAGGAAGACAATACAGTTATAATACAATAAAATACAAGAGGATTAAGGGGGCCCTGCTCAGAAGAGCTTACAATCTAATAGGGTGGGGGAGGTGATACAAAAGGTTGTAACTGGGGTGAATGAGCTGATGGAAGTGGTAGAAGATTAGTTGGAGACATGATAGGCTTCCCTGAAGAGATGGGTTTTCAGGGATCGGCTGAAGGTAGCTAGAGTAGGGGATAGCCGGACAGGTTGAGGTAGCGAGTTCCAGAGGATGGGAGAGGCTCTGGAGAAATCCTGGAGACGAGCATGGGAGGAGGAAACAAGAGAGCTTGACAGGAGGAGATCTTGAGAAGAGCGGAGAGGACGGTTTGGGATATGTTTGGAGACAAGATTGGTGATGTAGCTCGGGCAGAGCTGTGGATGGCTTTGTAAGTTGTGGTTAGTATTTTGAATTTAATTCGCTGGGTGATTGGGAACCAGTGTAGGGATTGGAGGAGAGGGTTGGCAGACACTGAACGGTTGGTAAGGTGGATAAGTCTTATTGTGATTTTCTTTAGATTGCATACCTTTTTCATAATTACCAAGAGTAATGCCGCGTACACATGATTCCGACAACAAAACCGTGGATTTATTTCCGACAGATGTTGGCTCAAACTTGTCTTGCATACACACGGTCACACAAATGTTCTTGGAAATTCCGAACGTCAAGAACGTGGTGACGTACAAGACGTACGACGAGCCGAGAAAAATTAAGTTTAATAGCCAGTGCGGCTCTTCTGCTTGATTCCGAGCATGCGCGGCACTTTACATACAATAAATATAACTCTTGGAGTGGGGAAGGGTCATAGTTTATGTATTATTATTATTTTTATTATAATTATTATTATTATTATTATATTTTTACTAGGAAACTCTTTATGTGGTTACCTAAATAAAAATAAAAAAAAGAATATCTGAGGAAAGATGTGTTTGGTTTTCCTACACACATTCTTTTTTTTAACCCGGAAAGGACATGGATCACTGAATAGGTAAAAGTTGTCAATTGAGTTAATAATTTTGAACCATTACATTTCACTAAAATGTGCTATAGACAAAACAAACACTATACAGTCACTCAACGCTATGTCAGTGTAATATACTGTATATACAATAGGTTAATGGTTAACAATCAATTGCTTTCTTACATTTCTTCAAAATGAAAATCAAAGCAATAAAAATGTACATGCAAAATTGTATTTTTCATTTTTTCTTTTTTTAACCACTTCAGCCCCGGACCAATTGGCAGCCAAAGGACCAGGCCCCTTTTTGCGATTCGGCACCGCGTCGCTTTAACTGACAATTGCGCGGTCGTGCGACGTGGCTCCCAAACAAAATTGGCGTCCTTTTTTTCCCACAAATAGAGCTTTCTTTTGGTGGTATTTGATCGCCCCTGCGGTTTTTATTTTTTGCGCTATAAGCAAAAATAGAGCGACAATTTTGAAAAAAATGCAATATTTTTTACTTTTTGCTATAATAAATATCCCCAAAAAATATATAAAAAAACATTTTTTTTCCTCAGTTTAGGCCGATACGTATTCTTCTACATATTTTTGGTTAAAAAAAATCGCAATTAGCGATTATTGATTGGTTTGCGCAAAAGTTATAGCGTTTACAAAATAGGGGATAGTTTTATAGCATTTTTATTAATATTTTTTTTTTTACTAGTAATGGCGGCGATCAGCGATTTTTATTGTGACTGCGACATTATGGCGGACACATCGGACATTTTTGACACATTTTTGGGACATTTGTCATTTATACAGAAATCAGTGCTATTTAAATAGCACTGATTCCTATGTAAATGACAGTTGTAGTGAAGGGGTTAACCACTAGGGGGCGGGGAGGAGTCAGTGTGACGTGTGTGTGTTTTTTTACAGTAGGGGGGCGCGCACGCGACCCACAGGCAGGCACATGCACGATCACGTACAGGTACGTGATTTTGCCTGCCCGTGCCATTTTGCCGACGTATATCGGCGTTAGGCGGTTGGGAAGCGGTTAATATGTTTATGTCCCCTATGGAGTATTCAATAGTGTGATTTTTTACTCATGGGGGTTGATTTACTAAAGGAGTAGAGCATGTTTATTTTAAAAGTAAATTTTTGATTATCTTCTTAAATGTGGTGAAACTAACTGAAAAAATAAAAAAAATTGATTTTTGCTTGAATATAATTGGGTGATTAAAGTCATCTCAACTTCACCACAAATGAATGTTCTGTTTGCAAACTGACTCTTCACCTAACTCAGTGAAGGAGGTGAAGTTGCGCTGACTTCAATTATCCAATCTTGTGCAAGAGAAAAGTCTTTGTTTTTTCTTTGCACATGATTGCATATTCTTCGCAAAGGTATTTTTTTTTTTATTTGGTTATTCTCAATTTAATTCACTAAAATAAGTGAATAATGTATTTTGCAAAGTCAACATGTCCTACTCATATTACCCACTTGCCTAATTGGTACTTTTACCCCCTTCCTTCCCAGGCTAATTTTCAGCTTTCAGCACTGTCGCGCTTTGAATGACAATTACACAGTCATGCAACACTGTACCCATATGAAATACATAATAGAGCTTTCTTTTTTTGCGATATGTAATCACCACTGGGTTTTTATTTTTTTGCTAACTAAATAAAAAAAAAATTCATAGTTTGTTATAAAATTTTGCAAACAGGTAATTTTTCTCCTTCACTGGTGAGTGCTGATGAGACAGCACTGATGGGCACTGGTAGGCTGCACTGATGGGCACTGATAGGTGGCATTGATAGGTGGCACTGATGGACACTGATAGTTGGCACTGAAGGGCACTGATAGGTGGCATTGATAGGTGGCACTGATGGACACTGATAGTTGGCACTGAAGGGCACTGATAGGTGGCCCTGATAGGCAGCACTGATGGGCAGCACTGATAGGCAGCACTGATGGACACTGATGGGCACTGATAGGCAGCACTGATATGTGACACTTATGAGAAAGCACTGATGGGCACAGATTGGCAGCACTGGTGGGCACTGATTGGCAGCACTGGTGGCCACTGATAGGCAGCCCTGGTGGCCACTGATAGGCAGCCCTGGTGGGCACTGTTGGGGCTGCACTGATAATCAGTGCCCTGATTATCAGTGTAGAAGTCCCTGTCACACAAGCCAGTTATCGGCTCTCCTGTTAGCATGAGGAAAGGAATGCCGATAACCAACTTGTGTTTGTGTGTCTAGGTGAGAGCGATCAACGGAAGGAAGTCACGTGACACCCTCCCAGAATTGGATGGCTGCGCTGTAGCCATCATTTGGCTATAGCGGAGTCGGCAAGTGATTAAAGTGGTAGTAAAGTCAAGAATAGTAAAAACTGCTCACAGACAGGGTTTATATAGCAGAGGAGACCCTAGACCTCTCTTCTGTCATAAATGCACCCAATGCCTGTCGGCGGGTAATGTGATCTGAGCCGCACATGCACAGTTCATGCCTTGAGGCGATTCAGTTTGCATTGTAGCGCTATACAAATTTATTCATTCATTCATTCAGTGACCAACTTTGCAGCCCGCTCTGTGTGCCACATGCGCAGGAGTGACGTCACCTCGGCCCTGGCATTCAAGCGGCTGAAGATACAAAACCCAGAAAGCAGATCGGGCAAGAAGTGTCGGGACCAGGGAGAGCCGTGACAGTACAGCGTGGGCGGCTCCATTTGTAGGTAAGTCTGCATACTAGTACATACTAGTACATTATTACTTAGACCAGCAGGGGGTCCCATCTTTTCAAATTATAAGCAAGACTTTACTACCACTTTAAATCAGGTGAGTTATTGTTAAGTTGAAGGTAATTTCTGAAGTGACTTCCACAATTAAAGTAGAACTAAAGGCAACTTTGGAGTTAGGAGGACTGTAGCTCCTGACAATTTTTTCAGGGGGCATTGCATTAATGAACTTTCCCCTTCCTGTCCCATACCAAAACAAGACGTGAAAGGAAATCACCAGGGTCACCAAAACTAGTGTTCCGATTGGACGATTCTCCTTTTATTTCTGTTCTGGAGACAATCCTAAAATTGGGGATTTTCCTTTTACTTTCCATAATAATGACAGATAGAGAGGTTGACTCTCCCTAACAGGACAGACAACAATAAAACCTGAAAGGTGTCCTAATCCATCTTCACTCTATCCAACGCTAAAAAAAAGTGGTAGAATCAATTATTATTCTGGCCAATGAAATGAATTAATGCCCAAGCGCTTAACGCCTATAAACACGCCTAAATGCTTGTAAAAGCATTAGATACTTTTACTTTTTTGTTCTAGGAGAGTTTTTCAAACATCCCGTATACATGAGGCCTAAAGGGTTAGTCAACCAAAAACTGATATTTCCGTTTTTGGTAGATACTGGACGGTTACTCCATGATCTGACACTCACTCATATCTCCTGGGAAATCTATTGGTAAGATCTCTGCACTGAACCCCTGGGTCTGCACATTTTTTTAAGGGCCATCCAATTTTTATTAATCCATTTGTGTTGGATTAATTTTTAGTTTTATGTAATTGAGAATATAAAAGGAAGAACCGGAACACAAATAAGTGGGTGTGATTTTTTTAAATATATTGTTATGTTGATGGACTTATTATCTCATTTTTGTAAAACACATCATACGATCAATGTAACATGCTTTAAAGAAAACACATTAAAAAGAGAAAGTAAAAAAAAAAAAAACAATTATGTAAAATCGCCTTAGATTTAGTGGCTTAATAAATTGGTGATCAAAAGTTTATTTTTTAAGAGGAAGATAAACATTTCTTATACCTTCTTGGTTATATATATATATATATTTTTTTGTCGTAGTATTTTTATTTTTTTTTAAATATTGTTATGTTGTTGTAATTATTATCAAATTTTTGGAAAACGGGTCATACTATCAACGTAACATGCTTCTAAAAAAACACATTAAAAAGGGAAATGAAAAAAAAAAAATTACATAAAATCTTAGATTTATTGGCATAATAAATTGGTGATCAAAAGTTTATTTTTTAAGAGGAAGATAAACTTTTCTAGTGTAACTTTTTTGGTTATATATTAAGTTGGCTGGTGTAGTGTTTTGAATGACCTATTTTTTGTGTGATTTTTTAATATATTGTTATGTTTTTGTAATTATTATGTCATTTTTGTAAAATACATCATACTATCAATCTTACATGCTTCCACGTAAACACATTTAAAAAGGGAAATTAAAAAAAAAAAATTACATAAAATCTTATATGTACACGCGGTCGGACATTCCGACCACAAAATCCGTCTAATTTTTTGCGACGGATTTTGTGCCAAACTTGTCTTGCATACACACGGTCACACAAAGTTGTCGGAAAATCCGATCGTTCGTAACGAGGTGAGGTACAAAACGTACGTCGGGACTATAAACAGGCCAGTAGCCAATAGCTTTCGTCTCTTAATTTATTCTGAGCATGCGTGGCACTTTATCCATCCGTCCGAATTGTCTACACACGATCTGAATTTAAACGATCGGAAAATTTTAGATCCTGCTGTCAAATTTTGTGTGTCGGAAATTCCGACGGAAAAAGTCAGATGGAGCCCACATACGATCAGATTTTCCGACAACACAATCCGATCGCACATTTTCCATCGGAAATTCCAACCGTGTATACAGGGCTTTAGAATTACTGGCATAATAAATTGGTGATCAAAAGTTTATTTTTTAAGAGGAAGATAAACTTTTCTAATGTAACTTTTTTGGTTATATATTAAGTTGGCTGGTGTAGTGTTTTAAAGGACCTATTTTTGTTGTGTGATTTTTTTATATATTGTTATGTTGTTGTAATTATTATGTAATTTTTTGTAAAGCACATCATACTTTCAATATTACATGCTTCTAAGAAAACACATTAAAAAGGGAAATAATAAAAAAAAAAAAATTACATAAAATCTTAGATTTAGTGGCATAATAAATTGGTGACCAAAATTTTTTAAGAGGAAGATAAACTTTTCTAGTGTAACTTTTTTGGTTATATATTAAGTTGGCTGGTGTAGTGTTTTAAAGGACCTATTTTTGTTGTGCGATTTTTTTATATATTGTTATGTTGTTGTAATTATTATATAATTTTTTGTAAAGCACATCATACTTTCAATATTAAATGCTTCAAAGAAAACACAAAGGGAAATAATAAAAAAAAAAATTACATAAAATCTTAGATTTAGTGGCATAATAAATTGGTGACCAAAAGTTTCTCTTTTTAAGAGGAAGATAAACCTTTTTTTTTTTTTTTTTCAGATAAGTTTATTGATAAAATCAAACAGTTTGACAAGGCATGAAGCATGGTGTACATATTACAACATCAGTATTGACAATTAACAATCACCAGAAGCGGTAAACAAGCAAGAAGAAACAAAAATAAATACATTCAACATTGAGAAGAGATAAACCTTTTTGTTTTTTTCAGAGTTAATTTTTTTTTATTTTGGCTTGTGTAATATTTGTATATGTCATATAGGGCCTTTTCAACAATGTTTCCATATTGTTTTGTTGTTTTTATTTGTATTATTATTATTTTGTTTTACATAACTAATTTATCTGGGTTTTATTTTTTATTTCGGCTTGTGTAGTACTTGTATATGTCATATAGGGCCTTTTCAACAATTTTTCCATATTGTTTTGTTGTTTTTATTTGTATTATTATTATTTTGTTTTACATAACTAATTTATCTGGGTTTTATTTTGACTTGCGTAGTATTTGTATATGTCATTTATGGCCTTTTCAACAATTTTTCCATATTGTTTTGTTGTTTTTATTTGTATTTTGTTTTATTCATTTATTATTTTTTATTTTGGCTTGTGTAGTACTTGTATATGTCATATAGGGCCTTTTCAACAATTTTTCCATATTGTTTTGTTGTTTTTATTTGTATTATTATTGTTATTATTATTATTTTGTTTTACATAACTAATTTACCTGGGTTTTATTTTTTATTTTGGCTTGTGTAGTACTTGTATATGTCATATAGGGCCTTTTCAACAATTTTTCCATATTGTTTTGTTGTTTTTATTTGTATTATTATTATTTTGTTTTACATAACTAATTTATCTGGGTTTTATTTTTTATTTTGGCTTGTGTAGTACTTGTATATGTCATATAGGGCCTTTTCAACAATTTTTCCATATTGTTTTGTTGTTTTTATTTGTATTATTATTATTTTGTTTTACATAACTAATTTATCTGGGTTTTCTTTTTTGCTCACTCTGAAAGGTTTCCCTTTTGTCTATAGTCAGAAATCAGGGAGAAAACAAAACAACACAGGGGAGGGGGTGGTTAGTAGCCTTTAATTTTCTAAATGCTGCTGTTTTGTAAGGCTGTGTCATGCATCTCAGTTCAAACATGCTTCTCCTCTTTATTATTCATGGGCCTTTTTCTCAGCCAGTGGTGTTGAATAATAAAACAGCCCGGGATCAAATGGACCAATTCTCCACGCCTGACACCAACTGCTACTGTTCTCTGGGCTCTGCCAAGCGTTGCCTCTGATAATGAGCGGGATTTGGTTAAACAGTAAATTAATGAATAATGAAATATCCAGGTTGATCAGTTAGAGAGCACGCTTGCTTTGCCCCTGGCTAAACGCTGGGGGCTGAAATTACTCTCAAACGGCACTTGCCTGTCTGCTGGGCTGGATAACTATTTTACAGACCATTGCTTGACAGAATGTTAGAATGGGAGGGCCGAGGTAGGGGGGGGGTTGGCTGGAAATGAGCTACACTAAGGATTATCAAGGTATTGTATACAAAACAAGGGGAAGGAATAATCTTGTTATAATCTGAAGGGAACCTTGTTTTTTCGAGACTTGTAAATAAGACAGGAAATAAAACATAAAACAGTCTAATTTTTGTAGTCAAATTATTTAAATAATTTTGTTATTATTTTGGTAATATTATTATTTTACTCAGGTATCCTTTTATTTGTATATAGTAATGTGTGTGTGTGTCGTATATTGTTATTAATATTATTATTATTATTACTATTTTTATAGTTTCACCAAAGCTGGTCATCTCCACCAGGCCACTTTGGTCTTAATTAAAGTAATTGTAAAGGAAATAAAAAAAATTATTTTGTTATTATTTTGGTAATATTATTATTTTACTCGGGTATCCTTTTATTTGTATATAGTTATGTGTGTGTGTGTGTGTGTCGTATATTGTTATTAATATTATTATTACTATTTTTATAATTTCACCAAAGCTGGTCATCTCCACCAGGCCACTTTGGTCTTAATTAAAGTAATTGTAAAGGAAATAAAAAAAATAATTTTGTTATTATTTTGGTAATACTATTATTTTACTCGGGTATCCTTTTATTTGTATATAGTTATGTGTGTGTGTGTGTGTGTCGTATATTGTTATTAATATTATTATTACTATTTTTATAATTTCACCAATGCTGGTCATCTCCACCAGGCCACTTTGGTCTTAATTAAAGTAATTGTAAAGGAAATAAAAAAAAATATTTTGTTATTATTTTTGGTAATATTATTATTTTACTCGGGTATCCTTTTATTTGTATATAGTAATGTGTGTGTGTGTCGTATATTGTTATTAATATTATTATTATTATTACTATTTTTATAGTTTCACCAAAGCTGGTCATCTCCACCAGGCCACTTTGGTCTTAATTAAAGTAATTGTAAAGGAAATAAAAAAAAAAAAAAAAAAGAAAAAAAACAAACATGTTATACTTACAAGCTCTGTGCAATGGATTTGCACAGAGCAGTCCCAATCCTCCTCTTCTCGGGTCCCCCGCCAGCGCTCTGGGTCCCTCCCCCTTTGCTGAGTGCCCCCATAGCAAGCCGCCTGCTATGGGAGCACCCAAGCATGCTTCATAAGACACACAGAGCGCAGCTCAGCCCCACTGGCTGTGATTGACAGTAGTGGTAGTAAACAGCTTATGCTGCTGCATCTCAGCCAATTAGGAGGGAAAGACCTGGGAGAGCCTCAGCTCTTGTGCACATCGCTGGATCAGGATTGGGCTTAGGTAAGTATTGGGGTCTGGGGGGAGACAGCTGGACACTGAAGGTTTAAAAACCTTAAGCCCTTTGAGTGACATGGTCTTCTTAGGTCTTCCTTTATGTCATTGGAGTGAAAAGGTACTCTCAGGTCTTCTCTATGTCCTTTGAGTTACATGGTCCTCTCAGGTCATCGTTGAGAAGTCCCTAGAGCGATGTGGACTCTTCATCTTCCCTGCCTCACCGTCACAGTTCCCCCGCCAGTGCTCTGGGCTCCTTCCCCCTGCCGAGTGGCCCCATAACAAGCCACTAGCTATGGGGGCACCCGTGTGTGCTTGTTCCCGAGCACTGCTATGTGTGTCTATAAGACACAGAAAGCGCAACTCAGCCCCACCCCCAACTCCCTCCTCACTGGCTATGATTGACAGCAGTGGGAGCAAACGGCTTCTGCATCTCAGCCATTCAGGAGGGAGCGCCTCAGCTCTCGTGCACATCACTGAATTGGGATCGGGCTTAGGTAAGTATTGGGGGGGCTAGACACTGAAGGTCTTTTACCTTCATGCATAGAATGCATGAAGGTAAAAAACCTTTAGCCTTTATAACCAGTTTAATGTCCTTTGAGTGACATGGTCTTAGGTCTTCACTTATGTCCGTGGAGTAATATGGTCCTCTCAGGTCTTCTCTGATGTCCTTGGAGTTAGATTGTCCTCTTAGGTCTTCATTGAGAAGTCCCTAGAGTGACGTGGTCTTCTCAGGTGTTCATTGAAGTCCTTAGAGGGGTTTGGAGTTTGCGGAAGTCCTTAGAGTGACGTGATCCTCTCTGATCTTCACCAAAGTCGTAGAGTGACACGGTCCTCTCTGGCCTTCACAGAAGCTCGTAGAGTGACACGGTCCTCTCTGGCCTTCACAGAAGCTCTTAGAGTGACACGGTCCTCTCTGGCCTTCACAGAAGCTCTTATGCCTCGTACACACGCTCAGACTTTCCCGCGGGAATGTCCGCCGGACCTAGTCCGGCGGACAAACCACCGGACCTTCCAGCGGGACTTCGCTGGACTTTCCGAGCGTGTGACTTGCCCACACACGCCCGGACTTCTCCGGCGGACAATCCGCGGGAAATCCGCTTTTGAAAATGAACGGACTTGCCCACACACGGAGCAAATTCCGTTCATTTAGAACATAACTGCAGGTAGACGGGGCTAGCAAAGGCAGTGAATGTCGCCGCGCTAGCCCCGTCACCTGGTATGGATTTAAAGGGAATCCCCACGCCGAAAAAAACGGCGTGGGGGTCCCCCCCAAATCCATCTCAGACCCTTATCCGAGCACGCAGCCCGGCCGGCCAGGAAAAGGGGTGGGGACGAGCGAGCGCCCCCCCCCCCTCCTGAGCCGTACCAGGCCGCGTGCCCTCAACATGGGGGGTGCCCTGGGGAAAGGGGGGCCGCGCGGCCCCCCCACCCCAAAGCACCTTGTCCCCATGTTGATGAGGACAAGGGCCTCTTCCCGACAACCCTGGCCGTTGGTTTCGGGGTCTGCGGGCGGGGGGCTTATCGGAATCCGGGAGCCCCCTTAAATAAGGGGGCCCCCAGATCCCGGCCCCCCACCCTATGTGAATGAGTATGGGGTACGATGTACCCCTACCCATTCACCTAAGGTGTAAAGTGTAAATAAAAAAAACAACACAATTTTTAAAAAACATTTTATTGCACTGCTCCGGGGGTCTTCGAGTGACACGGTCCTCTCTGGCCTTCACAGAAGCTCTTATGCCTCGTACACACGCTCAGACTTTCCCGCGGGAATGTCCGCGGGACAACCCTTCCTGACAACTAGGTCCGGCGGACAAACCGCCGGACCTTCCAGCGGGGCTTCGTCGGACTTTCCGAGCGTGTGACTTGCCCACACACACCCGGACTTTTCCGGCGGACAATCCGCGGAAAAAATTCCGCGGGACTTTTGAAAATGACTTGCCCACACACGGAGCAAATTCCGTTCATTTAGAACGTAACTGCAGGTAGACGGGGCTAGCGAAGGCAGTGAATGTCGCGCGCTAGCCCCGTCACCTGGTATGGATTTAAAGGGAATCCCCACGCCGAAAAAATGGCGTGGGGGTCCCCCCCAAATCCATCTCAGACCCTTATCCGAGCACGCAGCCCGGCCGGCCAGGAAAGGGGTAGGGGGGGGCCGGATCTGGGGGCCCCCTTATTAAAGGGGGCTTCCGGATTCCGATAGGGCCCCCGCCCGCAGACCCCAACAACCAACGGCCAGGGTTGTCGGGAAGAGGCCCTTGTCCTCATCAACATGGGGACAAGGTGCTTTGGGGTGGTGGGGCCACACGGCCCCCCTTTCCCCAGGGCACCCCCCATGTTGAGGGCATGTGGCCTAGTACGGCTCAGGAGGGGGGGGGGGGGCGCTCGCTCGTTCCCACCCCTTTCCTGGCCGGCCGGGCTGCGGCTCGGATAAGGGTCTGAGATGGATTTGGTGGGGATTCCCTTTAAATCCATACCAGGTGACGGGCTAGCGCGGCGGCATTCACTGCCTTCGCTAGCCCCGTCTACCTGCAGTTACATTCTAAATGAACGGACTTTGCTCCGTGTGTGGGCAAGTCCGTTCATTTTCAAAAGCCCCGCAGACTTTTTCCCGCGGATTGTCCCCCGGAGAAGTCCGGGCGTGTGACTTGCAAGTCACACGCTCGGAAAGTCCGGCGAAGCCCCGCTGGAAGGTTCGGCGGTTTGTCCACCGGACTAGGTCCGGCAGACATTCCGGCGGGAAAGTCCGAGCGTGTGTACGAGGCATGAGAGTGACATGGTCCTCTCAGATCTCACTAAAGTCTTTTGAGTTGTCCTCTCATATTTTCATAGATTTCACCAAAGGCCTTAGATTGACATGTTCCTCTGGTATCTTCACCAAAGTCCTCACAGTGATATGTCTCTCTTTGTTATTAACCAAATCTCTAGAGTTTAATGGTTCCCTTCTTTTGGAGAGTGGGGATAGGTTAGAACATCTGTCAGTTGTGTTTTAGCTTTCTGTCTTCCTATCCCAGTGACACCTGTACCCTATTTCATATCCTGGTGTCACTAAGACAGTTAGTGAGGGAAGATCATCCTAATGAAAACACTGACAGTAATAAAATCTCGACAGATGTTTTTACTCTTAACCGCATTTTCAAATGTTAAAAAATATGGCTTAAACTGGTCTTTGTTTTTGTACACAATCAGGTATTTGAAGAGAAAACAGGTTCAGATAAAGATTACACCAGATCACCAACAGGACATTGACAAAAAGATTTGCTTCTCTCTACAATAAAAAAGCTAAAGTTCCATGGCTCATTACAGTCCATTAGATAGAACCCTAGTAAGAACTGATCCCAGGACCCCAGAATATGACTAGCCACTGTACTGTTACTATACTAAGTTACCTCTTTTAACATTTTTTTTTAATGCAGATACTTTTTATTAAGTTAAAATTATAGAAAGTTCAAAACAGGAAAGCCCAAACAGTAGGCTTGTATAAAAAAGAAGCAAAAAATATATATTGTAAAAGAAAAAGTGGGCAGGAGTTGTGTGAGGTAGTAGACTATACATATCAAATCACATATGACATATACAATGAAACTTGATTTGTTGTAATAGACTCTGTGTTCCTATAACATATTCATCGAGCTCTCCAACAATAAGGCACCAATGTATCAACCATCAGCACGGGTATTATAAGCAATAATATTAAGAATCTAGGGAAAACCTCATATAATGTGTCACAGAAGTCCACGAACCACCGCTCCCGAGTGAAATTGGACAAAGTCAAGTTAAGAACAGTTATAGGCATAGCGTACAACCCCCAACTAAGTAATGGAAAGACCAACCTTGTAACATGTCAAGGATCAATTGTGTAGGAGCCAGGTCAGGAATTGCCAACCAGGCATCCCAGATTTAGTAAAATTTAATAGGGCAATCCCTATATTGGTAAACAGTCTTCGCCCTTGAAATTGAAGCATTTACCAGCTGTTTCTACTCATTATGGGGGGGTCGGAGAAATCTATTTTTGCGCAATAAGCTTATGCGCTATAAGTGGGTAATAGCAGTATGCACATAAGGAGTATATTGCTCCTCATCCAACCATCCCAACACTCATAACTTAGAATCAGGCTGTAAATTAACAGAAAAGGAAAACAGTATTAATAGTGTCTAAAATGAATGTCCAATATCAAAAAAGCTTGGAGCATTTCCAGGACACATGGATCATCGTAACACATTTTAACATTTAACTTAGCTTTGAGAGAGCTGTTGAAGTTACTTTCCCATGTTTCCCAATTCTAACATTATTCTACACTGAACATCCTAAATCTCTACGTCAGACAGACTTCTTTTCTATCTGAATAGAGTGGGGAAAGATAAGCTACTCCATCAGGTTTTTCTTCCTGTTTGTGACTTCATTGAGGAGATTTGCCCTAAATATGTGCCTTTCTGATACCTCTGTCACACCAGGACAAGAAATGAAGTGGGTGAAGGATCAACAGGGCACAAAGGCATAGACATTAATAAAAAACATGACCCCGTTGTACTTAACCACTTCAGCCTTGGAAGGATTTGCCCCCTTAATGACCAGGCCATTTTTTGCGATAGGGCACTGCGTCGCTTTAACTGACAATTGCACGGTCGTGCGACGCTGTACCCAAAAGAAATTGACATGTTTTTTCCCACAAATAGAGCTTTCTTTTGGTGGTATTTGATCACCTCTGCGGTTTTTATTTTTTGCGCTATAAACAAAAAAAGAGCGATGATTTTGAAAACAAAAAAAAAAAACAATATTTTTTTACTTTTTGCTATAATAAATATCCCCTAAAAAAAAAAATAAGTTTAGGTCAATATGTAATTTTTATACATATTTTTGGTAAAAAAAATTGCAATAAGTGTATATTGATTGGTTTGCGCAAAAGTTATAGCATCTACAAAATAGAGGAAAGATTTATGGCATTTTTATTAATAATTTGTCTTTTTCCTAGTAATGGCGGCAATCTGCGACATTGCAGCAGACAGATCGGACACTTTTGACCCTTTTTTGGGACCATTGACATTTATATAGCGATTGGTGCTATAAAAATGCACTAATTACAGTGTAACTGTCACTGGCAGGGAAGGGTTAACACTAGGGGCTATCAAGGGGTAAACTGTGTTCCCTCGTGTGTGTTTCTAACTGTGGGGGCAGTGTAGTGACTGGAGGAGGAGACATATCGCTGTTCCTAATTAGTAAATACATTTGAAAGAACCCGCGCTATAGAGACAATTGTAAATTAAATTGAATAACAATACAAATGTGTACTTTGGGCTGCTGCTGTAGTAGTGCAAGGTAAAAAAAGTGAATGAAAAGTGAAAATTATACTCAGCACTGCTCCAATCAACAATGAACAATAAACAATGTAGGATAAAGTGCCTACATACATATAATCAATATCATAGTATTAATTAACAATGTAAAGTGCTCAGTGCAATTTTAGTGCAAAACAAAAAAGTGCAATCATATAAAGTCCATCCATATAATCATATGGTGTGTTGAACTTGTGCAACTTATACAGTTGGTGTAGATCTTGGTGACATTCCGTGCGCCCCTCCTGGGTCCCCATTCACCAACAATAATCTTTAAATGCGCCTGGTATTAAGGTTGGAATATCGCCTCCTGTCAATGACTAGGACTGCTGGATGTATTCTGTGTATGGATGAAAATATCACCTTTCTTCCACCGATATATTAAAATGTCAGGTGTATCCTATGTCCAGATATGACTATCACCTTCCCAACTTTCCCGGTGATCGGATATCGATATTAGACGTGTGGTAATGAAGAGAAAAGGATATATAGTGTAATACTGCAAAATCATTACACTTACATCAAACTTTTGAAATCATGCAAATAAACGCTGCCTTGGCATGCAAACAACCATCACTAGGTCTCCTCCCCTTGACGCATTTCGCCCCTCCCACTGGGCGTCTTCAGAAGCTTTTTTGGGACCATTGACATTTATACAGCGATCAGTGCTATAAAAATGTACTGATTACATTTAGGAATGCATTCAGCTCTCTTTTAAAACAATCTACGGATCAGCAGAAGCAGCTAGCAGCACACTCTGTCAGCTGCTGGGATCCCAGGCAGATTATCTGTGACACATGGCTTATAAGGGTTCTCCCCCTGTCTCTTTTCTGGATTGTCTAGTATTTCTCTATCTGGTCATCTATTTTGAACCAGACATAGATCCAATGGTGGAACTTGCTTTGGCTGCTGACCCCCCCCCCCCCCCAATTGATGATTACCGATCCCCTGTGGGTTTGTGAGCCACAACAGAGTGTGCTGGTCCAGAGACATGGTCATGTTCATTTTTGATTGCTTCCACCCAATTATCCCCTGAGGAAGACTATGCATAGTTGAAACGCGTTGGAAATTTTGGTGGATATGTAATCCTTTTAAATATGTAATTTTTGATTACCCCTGCCCCCTGTAAAGGCTAGCAGGAGATGATTATAACCTATCAGGACATGGATTGTATAGACCAGCAATTTTAATCCATTGTATAATAAAGATTTTTTTACTCTTATAAAAATACTTTCTCAATCTGTGTGCTTTCTATTGCTGCAACAAAGTCCCATGGGAGATACTTTTTTAGAAGTATAATAGGAAGGGAGCAGCCATTTCACCAATGATACATTGCTACCTCTTGCTTTGATTATTTTACAGTTTTAACCGCTTACCGACCACTTCACGCACATATACTGCGGCAGAAGGGCACTACAGGCATACTAACATACCTGTATGTTGCCCTTTAGGAAGCGGCTTGCGGGTGCGGCCGCCGTGAGCTCCATGAGTGTGAACGCTGATCCCGCGGACTCGATGTCCGCGCGGAAACCCGCGATCATCTCACGGAGAGGCAGAACGGGGAAATGCTGATGTAAACAAGCATTTCCCCATTCTGCCTAATGGCACTGACACTGATCACAGCTCCCTGTGATCGGGAGTGGTGATCAGTGTCATGTCACACACAGCCCCTCCTCCCACAATTAGAATCACTCCCTAGTACACACTTAACCCCTGCAGCGCCCCCCTCCTGGTTAACCCCTTCACTGCCAGTCACATTTAATGTAATCAATGCATTTTTAATCGCACTGATCCCTTTATAAATGTGAATGGTCCCAAAATAGCGCCAAAAGTGTCCGATCTGTCCGCCATAATGTTGCAGTAACGATAAAAATCACTGATCGCCTCCATTACTAGTAAAAAAAAAAATATTAATAAAAATGCCAAAAAACTATCCCCTATTTTGTAAACGCTATAACTCTTGCATAAACCTTTTAATAAACACTTATTGCAATTTTTTTACCAAAAATATGTAGAAGAATACGTATCGGCCTAAACTGAGGAAAAAAAAAATTTTATATATATTTTTGGGGATATTTATTATAGCAAAAAGTAAAAAATAATGTGTTTTTTTCAAAAATCTCGCTATTTTTTTGTTTATAGCGCAAAAAAATAAAAACTGCAGAGGTGATCAAATACCACCAAAAGAAAGCTCTATTTGTGGGGAAAAAAGACGTCAATTTTGTTTGGGAGCCACGTCGCATGACTGCGCAATTGTCAGTTAAAGCGACGCAGTGCCGAATCGCAAAAAGTGCTCTGGTCTTTGGCCAGCAAAATGGTCCGGGGCTTAAGTGGTTAAAGGTTTTTGGAGATGTGCAAAAAGAGATCACACAAAAAAATTGTAGATAAAATCAAACTGTATACATTTAATTAAATAATAACCAATAAAGATAACGAATGTAATAATATTGGAAAATGTAACAGGAATACTTAGCTATATAGTATAGTTTTGCCAAAGAGAGCCCCCCCTCATATTTACGGCTTGGTTCAATGATTAAACCACTTGTTTGTTTTGACTGCAGTATATAAGTCGGTTGGTAACATTGACCAATCATAACTGGAAAGCAACATTACCTTTCAAGAAAGATAGCACACATTTCTGAAAGGGCTTGGTCATTTGGTCAGTTCATAATGACATTCCTATAGTAAGAAGTCATCTAAGGTAACCAGGCTTAGGGTTCATTCTAATGCCCCGTACACACAGTCGGAAATTCCGACGGAAAATGTCCGATCGGACCATGTTGTCGGAAAATCCGATCGTGTGTGGGCTCCACCTGACTTTTTCCGTCGGAATTTCCGACGGAAAAAATTTGAGATCCTGCACTCAAATTTTCCGACAACAAAATCCGAACGGACTTTTTCCGATCGTGTGTAGAGAATTCCGACGGACAAAGTGCCACGCATGCTCAGATCAAATTAGGAGACCAAACCTATTGGCTACTAGCCTCTACGTAGTTCTGTCGTACGCAACGAACGTCACCACGTTCAGAATGATCGGATTTTCCGACAACTTTGTCCGACCGTGTGTATGCAACACCAGTGTCAGACAAAATCCGTCGGATTTTGTGGACGGAATATCCGACCGTGTGTACGGGGGCTTAGATATTAGTGAGCCAATATAATAAAGAAATACATCATTCCCCCATCACCCTGCAACATGCAGTCAGTTGACAGAAGGATCTAGACCAGCCATTCTCAACCAGGCTTCCATGGAATTCTGGGGTTCCTCCGGGGGTTCCTTGACCTCTGGCTAATTGACCTCCCATTTGATAGTGTTTCATAGTTCTGGATCAATGCCACTTGGCAAAGCCAGCTGCATGCCAACAATGATCTTTTAAGCTATATTTAAGGGAGAAATTTGCATCAGCGTAAGGGGAATTTTTCTCCATGGCCACCGATACAAGGGGCATTTGTCCCACTGACCCTTAGTGAATTATTTTAGCAAGGCTTCCCTTAGACCTGAAAATGATTTTAAGTCTTCCTCTTAGGTAAAAAGGTTGAGAAAGACTGGTCTAGACACCTTAGTAAAATGAAGCGGCTGAGTCACTGAAATCCCTCTTCATTTTCTCACACATCTTCCAGCCTGAGAACAAATTGTTAGCATATGGAATGTGTCTGAAGGTTCAAACGGCAGCCTGGATTCTATAGGAAGCAATATGAAACCATTATATACTCAGAAGACAAACTGCCATCTGGAAACCATGCAGACGTGGATAATATTTTGAGCTGCTCGCTGCTTTCATGTCCAATGGAAAATTAATATTTTAATTATGGGTGGAGGATGCTGAGTTAATCCACCCACTGGATGCTCATAGTAAGTAAGAATTCCCAACTGAAAGCTCCGAGCTTTTCAGCCTGTCTGGGACCTTTAAGAAAGTCAAAGATCAGTGTTGGGCAAACTGATTTGATAGCTAAGATTTTAAATGATGCTGGCAGCTTTCGTAAAATCCCATAAAACTCTGATTTAAAAAAATCTATTCCAATATGGACTCCTAACTCAAAAAAATACCTGTTAAAGTATGCTTTCGGCCTCCTCTAAATCTGCAAATTTCTTTTTTTTGCTACTCTGACTTGTTAGAGGGTGGCTACGTTGGCTCTCCAGGTCACCCTGTATGTAGGAACATAGCTAATACTCACTCCCAAGATGGACTATAGAATATGGACTATGAGATTTGTAGTGTGCATAGATCAGTGCACATGACTGCAACTAATGTGCACTGCTTGCTCCAAATAAATGGAAGTGAGAGGGAAAAGGCATGAGATTTTAGCAATCTTTATTGCAGATCCTTAGCTGTATGGAGATAATGAGATATCATATACACTATCTGGTGGTATAAAACTCTATTCTTAGTTACCTTGGCATAGTGATATACTGACTGATGGCTGGCACTAATAGATGGCACTCATAGGCAGCACCAGGGGTGGACTGACCATTCGGCCACTCGGGCACTGCCCGAGGGCCCTGGGCCACTAGGGGGCCCCATCAAGGTTGCCAGCCTCAGTAAAACCAGGGACAGTATGTAAAAATCTGTGTTTTTTTAAATCTGTCTCTGAAATGTCCCTTACCAACATCCTTTTGGTCTAAAAATCCAGAGAATATAGCTGCCCCACCTCTCCAGTACCTTCTCAGCCAATAGAAACATGTCTGTGTATACATGTATGTGTATAGTGTGTGATTGTATACTGTGTATAGTGTGTGATTGTATACTGTGTGGCCCCATAATCTCTGATTGCCTGGGGGCCCCATAATCTCCTATTGTCCGGGGGCCCCATGAGTTGTCAGTCCGCCCCTGGGCAGCACTTATGGGCACTGATAGGTGGGACTGACAGGTGGCTGGTACTGATGGCTGGCACAGATAGATGCCACTGATAGGCAGCACTGATAGGTGGCTGGCACTGATGGCTGGCACTGATAGATAGCACTGATATGCAGCACTTATGGGCACTAATAGGTGGCACTGATAGGTGGCTGGCACTGATGGCTGGCACTGATGTGAAGGCACTGAAATGCAGCAATAAATGACATGAGAGGAAAGGATTTATTTAGCAATGTTGTGCTGCAACACCCATCTTGGTACAATTTGCACTCAGCCGCAGTAAGCAGCAGTGGACATCTTGTTACACCCAGCCTGAACTATATGGGCTGGGTGTAAGAAGATGTCCACTGCTGGCTTACTGCAGCTGAGTGCAAAGTGTAGCAAGATAGTCGTCGATATGTTCAACCACTGAAGGCGACGGAATGTGACAGCTCCGGTCACTGATCCTGATGGAAAATGCGGCTGTGCCCTGCACCCCTGCCAACTTACCTAATTCCTCTGCTGAGGACTCGCTCTCTGCTCCGCCCTCTCCACCCGTTGTCTTTCGGCTGCACGCAGCCTCTGACTCCACCCGCTGACTCCGCCCGCTGACTTCTGGTTTGCGCACAGCCTCTCCCAGGTATCGGATTAGGCAACGAGAGCATTTCTGCGAGTACAAGTACTCGCACAAATGCTCGATATCGGTCCTGATACTGATACTATTATCGGTATCGGGACAACACTAGTCTGCTCATTTATGCTCAAACCACCATTTATTCCCGTAACCCGTACTAATATTTTGAGTTAATTTACCATTAAATGGTCTTATTTCCTGCTACTAATTCACAGCCAAGTTAAAGGTATCTATACTTGTGTTCTTATAAGTGTTTGCAGCAACTCAACCAGGTGTGTCAGAGGGGCTGAAGATTTTCTTGGAGTCGACGCACATAACAGAGAACCCATTTTACCAAGCAGCTCCTGTGGGGGTAGTGCTACATGTACAACATAAACTACCATCTTTTTCTTATATATGTTTATGCTTTCGACAAATATATAACCTGGTATTCTTATAGGCTTAGTTTACGCTTGCGTTTGTGGGGGCAGTAAAAATAGGTGGTTGAGCTGCAGTTTTGAACCCCCCCCCCCGACTGCCTTTCTATAATCTGTAAGAGTAGCCAGATGGGGCTGTACACATGACGTCACTTCGATGCTTTGCTTTAGAGCATGGCTAAAATTACCCCCTGTCAAATGAATGGGGCCATGCCGCAACTGCGAGTCAAGCACTAGGCTCCCGGTTATGACACAATATTCCTATTCAAAACATCATTCAATTGTCAACCCCCACCCATTAAAAAAAAAAAAAAGTAATTCAGGAGGTGGCAGTATCGTCTTCTTAATGACTGTTAGCTGCTTCTGTGCTGCTCTCTGAAGACTAATCCACCATAGATCACTTTTCAGGGACCAACACAGGTGTAAACAAGCCCAAAGAATGTCTTAGACACTCATAAGAGAACGGTCTTCCTTTCATTGGACCAATTTAACTGTATATATATATATATATATATATCTATATATATATATATAGATATATATATATATATATATATCTATATATATATATATATATATATATATATATAAATATATATATACTGTACATGTGGGATCCCCCTGAAAGCTGTAAATCACTGAAGTAGAAACTGCTCAGTGGTCTCCATTTGTTTCCGGGTCACATGTTGAGCGGCTGGCCCCATGCATACTGAAAACAGGAAGTTGGCTGCTCAGCACGGGCACCATTAAGAGAATACTTTGCATTTTTTTAATGAATGTAAAACCTTCTCTGATTGGACAATGTGGAGAAGAGGGGTGGTGTCGTCCACCTTGTCCAATTAGAAAACACTATATGGTAGAATAATTGGCTTCTGTCTAATATTGGCCCCAGCATGATATTCTGAGTGCGTCCAAGATGGCTGCCTCACCATCTGCCGCAACAGCAACTAAAGTGCTTTGAGTCCTTAGGGTGAAAAACACTATAGAAATTTTAAAATGAATATGCACTATATTACCAAAAGTATTGGGAGGCCTGCATTTACATGCATCTGAGCTTTAATGGCATCCCAGTCTTTGTCCATAGGGTTCAATATTGAGTTGGTCCACCCTTTGCTGGTATAACAGCTTCAACTGTCCACAAGGTTTATGAGTGTGTCTGTGGGAATGTGTGACCATTCTTCCATAAGTGCATTTGTGAGGTCAGGCACTGTTGTTGGATGAGAAGGCCTGGTTTGCAGTCTCTGCTCTAATTCATCTCAAAGGTGTTCTATCAGGGTGAGGTCAGGACTCTGTGCAGGCCAGCCCAGTTCCTCCACACCAAACTCACTCGTCCATGTCTTTATGGACCTTGATGTGCGCACTGGTGCGCAGTCATGTTGGAACAAGAAGGGGCCATTCCCAAACTGTCCCCACAAAGTTGGGAGCATGAATTTGTCCAAAATGTCTTGGAATGCTGATGCCTTAAGAGTTCCCCTCACTGGAACTAAGGGGCCAAGCTCAACCCCTGACAGAAAAATCCCACACCATAATCCCACCCTCTACCAAATGATTTGGACCAGTGCACAAAGCAAGGTCCATAGAGATATGGATGAGCGAGTTTGGGGTGGAAGAAGTTGACTAACCTCAACCTGATAGAAAACCTTTAGAATGAATTAGAGAGGAGACTCTAACTGCTGTTAGCATTCATGGTTCTCTCAATGAACTGTAGCTCCCCAGTGATGGCAGCACTCATGCAGCCCCAGACCATGACACTCCCACCACCATACTTGACTGTAGGCAAGACACACTTGTCTTTGTACTCCTCACCTGCTTGACACCATCTGAACCAAATAAGTTTATCTTGGTCTCATCAGACCACGGGACATGGTCTCAGTAATCCATGTCCTTAGTCTGCTTGTCTTCAGCAAACTGTTTGCAGGCTTTCTTGTGCATCATCTTTAGAAAAGGCTTCCTTCTGGGACGACAGTCATGCAGACCAATTTGATGCAGTGTGCGGCGTATGGTCTGAGCACTGACAGGCTGACCCTCCACCACTTCAACCTGCAGCACTCATATGTCTATTTCCCAAAGACAACCTCTGAATATGACTCTGAGCACGTGCTCTCAACTTCTTTGGTCAACCATGACGGGGGCCTGTTCTGAGGGGAACCTGTCCTGTTAAACCACTGTATGGTCTTGGCCACCATGCTGCAGCTCAGTTTCAGGGTATTGGCAATCTTCTTATAGCCTAGGCCATTTTTATGTAGAGCAACAATTTATTAAATTTTTTTAGATCCTCAGAGAGTTCTTTGCCATGAGGTGCCATGTTGAACTTCCAGTGACCAGTATGAGAGAGTGAAAGCGATAACACCAAATTTAACACACCTGCTCCCCATTCACACCTGAGGCATTGTAACACTAAAGAGTCACATGACACCAGTGAGGAAAAATGGCTGATTGGGACCAATTTGGACATTTTCACTTAGGGGTGTACTCACTTTTGTTGCCAGCTGTTTAGACATTAATGGCTGTGTGTTGAGTTATTTTGAGGGGACAGCAAATTTACACTGTTATACAAGCTGTACACTCTCTACTTTACATTGTAGCAAAGTGTCATTTCTTAAGTGTTGTCACATGAAAAGATAGAATAAAAGGTTTACAAAAATGTGAGAGGTGTACTCACTTTTGTGAGATATTGTATTTAGCAGTAAACATTGGTTAAAAAAAATGTCATGGTTTTTATTTAATAAGGTGATCACACGAAAAAAAAAAAAATGTTCACCTTTGTATAAATAAGGCTTAATAGCTTCACGGTAATCTGTACAGTAACATTTATATAATTTATATATATACTGTATAGTAAATACATACTGTATATACAATATATACATACACACATATTGTCGTGCTTCTGTTTTTATACACTTATGTCTTCACGATCAGAATGGTTTGAGTCAAACACATAAAAATAGAATCGCATTTTAAGCACCATGGAGGAGTGACCTTGTAGTTAAAACACTGAACTGTGCAGTGGATGACTCCCCTGGCCTTGGGCAAATCACTTTATCTCTCTTAATTTAAAGTACTTTTATATACTCGCATAGAAAGACGCTTTCTTCCCCTTTCTTGCCCTTGCCATGTCCTTTCGCCAAGTCTATTTTAGGAAGCCTTGAAAGTGATTATATTGTAAACACATCACTGCATTTTCTCCATATACTTCCCATGCTTTGCTTACTTGCTCGTGCTATTGACAGATTAATGTATAATCAGGGATGGACCGCCTGTTAAGGCACTACAAGCCATTGGGGTATAGGAGCCCCATGGAAGAGGGTAAATCAGAGTAGTTAGTAATGGGCCCTTTGATCACTGTACCAGTTGACTATATGGGGGGTTAGGTTTAAGGGGCCTTCAGGTACAGAGTGTAGGGGTGTGGTTGAGGTTAGGTTTGGTGGACATATACTGTTTTAGCTTTTAGTCCTCATAAAATTTTCCTAATTTACTGTAGTCAAATATTATAATTTGACATCTCTTAATCTATGTATGTCAAATGAAGGCTGAAGAAGGAATTTTTGTTTATTTTCCCTAGGGCAAAATTGGCCACATTTGCCTGGAGGAGGCTGTATTTTTCCCTCCTCTGGATCATGACCGAAGGAACTTGTGAAGGTGGAACTTAATGGAGATGTGCATATTTTTAACTTGTTAAAATAGAATTCCAGGCAAAAACTTTGAAGGGTTTGGAAAGGAGCATGTTTAGAACATTTGCCAAGCTTCAATCACATCCCAGTGGCCTCTATCACTTGGATCGGAATTCAGACTTTACCATTTTCACTCTCCCCTCCTCCCACTCCAAAGACTCCTGTTGCTTTGTGGCCATACCCTAATTCCCCATAAGGTATGTCTTTCCCCCCCATGGCCCTTTGTTCCTTTTCAACTTGGGCTTTGGAAGCCATTTTGGGAAGATGCTCTCATTGAGATGCAGTTCCTCTCTCATGGCAGGACTAAACAGAATGCTACATTGCTAAGAGACTACACTAAGAACCAAAGTAATGCATGTTTCATTTGTGGTGTACATCGGAAGTTTGTGTGACAAGGCAACAAAGCAGGAGAACAATTGAGAGATGGACAGAGTGTTGTCAACCTATGAAAGGAAGTCACTGGGCATTTTTTTAATGAAATCTTCAGATAATATGAGAGTAGTGATTGTGCTCATATACAGTGCCTTGAAAAAGTATTCATAGCCCTTGGCATTTTCCACATTTTGTCATGTTACAACCAAAAAATGTAAATTTATTTTATTGGGACTTTATGTGATGGACCAACACAAAGTGACACATAATTGTGAAGTGGAAGGAAAAATTATAAATAGTTTTCAATTTTTTTTACAAATAAATATCTGAAAAGTGTGGCGTGCATTTGTATTCAGCCCCCTTTACTCTGATACCCCTAACTAACATCTAGTGAAACCAATTGCCTTCAGAAGTCATCAAATTAGTAGAGTCCACCCGTGTGTAATTTAATTTCAGTATAAATACAGCTGTTCTGTGAAGCCCTCACAGGTTTGTTAGAGAACCTTAGTGAACAAACAGCATCATGAAGGTCAAGGAACACACAAGACAGGTCAGGGATAAAGTTGTGGAGATGTTTAAAGCAGGGTTAGGTTATGAAAAAATATCCCAAGCTTTAAACTTCTCATGGAGCACTGTTCAATACATCATCCGAAAATGGAAAGACTATGGCAAAACTGCAAACGTACAAAGACATGGCCGTCCACCTAAACTGATGGGCCGGGCAAGGAGAGAATTAATCAGAGAAGCAGCCAAGAGGCCCATGGTAACTCTGGAGGAGCTGCAGAGATCCACAGCTCAGGTGGGAGAATCTGTCC
The DNA here is from genome assembly GCA_028564925.1 of Lithobates sylvaticus. Classification (NCBI taxonomy): domain Eukaryota; kingdom Metazoa; phylum Chordata; class Amphibia; order Anura; family Ranidae; genus Lithobates; species Lithobates sylvaticus. Next base: position 513,252,291 of record CM053028.1, on the reverse strand, counting down.
ACAGGACAAATATTAGTCGTGAGCTCCAAAAATCTGGCCTTTAAGGAAGAGTGGCAAGAAGAAAGCCATTGTTGAAAGAAAGCCATAAGAAGTCCCATTTGCATTTTGCAAGAAGCCATTGGGGGACACAGCAAACATGAAGTTGCTCTGATCAGATGAGACCAAAATTTTACTTTTTGGCCTAAAAGCAAAATGCTGTGTGTGGCAGAAAACTAACACTACACATCACCCTGAACACACCATCCCCACCGTGAAACATGGTGGCAGCAGCATCATGTTGTGGGATGCTTTTCTTCAGCAGGGACAGGGAAGCTGGTCAGAGTTGATGGCAAGATGGATGGAGCCAGACACTGTGAGTCTGCCAAAGACTAGAGACTGGGGTGGAGGTTAATCTTCCAGCAGGACAATGACCCTAAACATACAGCCAGAGCTACAATGGAATGGTTTAGATCAAAGTATATCAATGCATTAGAATGGCCCAGTCACAGTCCAGACCGAAATCCAATTGACAATCTGTGGCAAGATTTGAAAATTGTTGTTCATAGATGCTCTCCATTCAATCTGACAGAGGTTTAGATATTTTGCAAAGAAGAATTGGCATACATGTCACTCTCTAGATGTGCAAAGCTGGTAGAATAGAGACATCCCCAAAAAGACTTGCAGCTGTAATTGTAGAAAAGGGTGGCTCTACAAAGTATTGACTCAGGGGGGATGAATACAAATGCACGCCACACTTTTCACACATTTATTTGTAAACAATATTGAAAACCAGTTATCATTTTCCTTCCACTTCACAAGTATGTGCCACTTTGTGTTGGTCTATCACACAAAATCCCAATAAACTAAATTCACGTTTTGGTTGTAACATGACAAAATGTGGAAATTGTCAAGGGGTATGAACACTTTTTCAAGGTACCGTATGTAAGATGTGCATATATACATTCCAACTGTCCCGGCTTCAGTCCGGCACCTTGGCCCCCTGTCCCACCAATGCTGTGTCATGGGCCATGTTATGTCCCTCAAAACAAGTTTGGACAACCAGGCAAATTCCAAAGCATGGTTCATGTGGCTTTTCTATAACAGTCCATTATAAGAAAAAAAAATCTCACTTATTCTTCCTATAAAATTCCCTATGAAACGGACCACAAATTATGAGACATTATTGGTCTGACACAGTTTCAGCTTTACGTAAGGTCCATTTATAGCTCTCTTTTCTCATCTCTATATTGTTCTATTTTATTGAAAGTCTGACCTTTGAATTTATTGTTATTGTCATAATCCACCTGCCTGTTAGAAATATGGAGACCCTTGTTTGTAGAAATGGCCTTGGGCATTACATTAAATTACCTTAGGATGAAGATAGAATCATTTTCCAAGAGAGGAGTCTACGTAGATTTAATGCCCCGTACACACGGTCAGAAATTCCGATTACAAAATCCGTCGGATTTTTTCCGACGGATTTTGTCCGACACTGGTGTTGCATACACACGGTCGAACAAAGTTGTCGGAAAATCCGATCATTCTGAATGTGGTGACGTTCGTTGCGTACGACGGAACTACGTAGAGGCTAGTAGACAATAGGTTTGGTCTCCTAATTTGATCTGAGCATGCGTGGCACTTTGTCTGTCGGAATTCTCTACACACGATCGGAAAAAGTCAGATCGGATTTTGTTGTCGGAAAATTTGAGAGCAGAATCTCAAATTCCGACGGAAAAAGTCTGATGGAGCCCACACACGGTCGGATTTTCCGACAACATGGTCCGATCGGACATTTTCTGACGGAATTTCCGACCGCGTGTACGGGGCATAAGTGTGTCTGTTCAAACAAACTTCCATCTGACCCAAACTATACCATGGACCACCATAAATTTGCATGACTGTGATTTTTTTTCACACTTTTTATTCACACTAATTGTATTAAAATCAATAAAATCCAATGCATTTCAGAGTATGCACTGCTCCCTCATCCAGAGAGTTTTTCTTATTTATTATATCATGATTCACTACTTTACTTCGTACTTTGTGCACACCTAATATTCAACAGCATTGATGTTGAGTGTTATACACCCAGCCTTGGAATTTGATTTTGAAGATCTCTGCTATACAGAACTATACATAATATGCCTATTTGCTGGAACACATGTTGGTGTTTTCTCAGCCAATCGCCCAGATGAGTGGAACGCATTGAGTCTAATTTACTTATTCATCTGCTGACACTTTTAGATGAGCTTCATTTTATTTTGTTTGCATTGAAGTATGCATTCCTTTTTTGAGGACTTTCGGTCAGCTGCTCGTAGAGGAAACTACATATTCAATACTTTTATGCTGGATTACCAAAGCTCCCCCATTTTATTTATGGATATTTTAGGCCTTTCAGGTCTGGTATGAATTTTAAGGGGAACTCCACCCCAAAATAAAAAAACTTTCCTTGGGGTGAGCGAGCGAGCACCCCCCTCCTGAACCAAACCAGGCCACATGCCCTCAACATGGGCCTTACGTGAAAAGTACTAGTGACTGGGAACCTGCCATTGTGATACAGCATATTGTGCGAATTCACGGAAGGGGGCAGAATCCACCAGGCTGAAAGGCGGAGCTTTGACAAGCTTACATTCAGATGCTGGGCATGTGGGTGGCAGGAACTGTATTTTTTTTTTTTCCGCTGCAGCAGATGCTGCAGAGAAATTTGCCGGCTACAGTTTACAGCTGGTGGACCTGGGACACCCTGTGCCATACCATCATCTCTGTCAGTGGAGGCTGCTAAAAGGTAATGACTTGGTATCGCAGGGGCAGACTGAAGTGGGTAAGGAGGAGGAGGGGGGGGAGGAGGGACAGATTTGTGCCCCTTTTGTGTGGCTTTTATGTGCTCTTGCTAATGGGCTGAGTGGTTGGACGTTAAATGCCTTGTTAAGCATGTGGTACCCAGATGGTTGGTGTTTTTGCCACGTTTGATGTGCCTGAGACACAGTTTGCAGATAGGAACAGTGCGATCTGCTGCAGATGTGCTGAAAAAGGCCCAGACAGCTGAGCTTTGGGGAGTGGGCCGGGAGATAACAGCTACAGAATGTGATAGAATAGGGTGGCTGCTTTCTACTCTTTCTTGATGCCGGCCTCCTTGGGATTGTGCCGCCTCACCTTCAGTTTCCTCCTCTGCTCTATCTGGCACACAATTCGCATCAGTGACCTCATCATCATCATCATCATCTCCTCCATTTTCATCATTACCACTGGAGACAACTTGGCAATACGCTGCGGCTTAGGGAATATGAATGCCAATTTGTCTACCAGTGTTCCTCCCTCTCTCTAGGCTCATGTTGTTGTCATCCTCAACCTCAGAACCAACATCTGAATCCAGTAATAGCTGGGCATCATCAAGGAGCAAGTGTCTGACGCTGTGGTCAAATAACTCAGCTGACTCCTCAATGGCTGATGTTTGGGCTATGGCAGGAATAGATGTGGACAAGGAAGCCGGTTTATCCACTCTGGCAACTGCAGGGGTCTGCACACTTGTCTCTGATTGCATGACAGAGGATGAGGAGGATGAGGAAGGTTTAGTAAGCCGGTCCACCACCTCCTCTGCATGCTGTGGCTGGATAGCATGGGCAAATTCACGAAACAGAGGAAATGATGCCCTGCCTGAGGACTGACCCCCACGTACACCTTTGCCTGTGGACATATTTGTTGCTGGCCCCCTTACAGTGCCAAGGGAACGTCTGCCTCTCGTTTTGTCCTCCCAGACATTATTGGGATGGAGGGGGTGGTGCTTATAAGCAAATGTAAAGAAGAAGTTAAAATCTGTACGTAAATCCACTTTAATCAATGTAAAGAGGTGTTTGGTGCACTTTAATTTGAATACTCACACTACACAGACACACTCCATGGATACACTATAATATACTGCAATATAATGCACCAAACATACAGTGAACTATATGACGTTAAACTAGCAGTAATGCACACAAAACGATATGGCGTTAAACTGGCAGTAACGCACACAGAACTATATGGCGTTAAACTGGCAGTAACGCACACAAAACGATATGGCGTTAAACTGGCAGTAATGCACGCAAAACCATATGGCGTTAAACTGGCAGTAACACACACAAAACTATATGGCGTTAAACTGGCAGTAACGCACCAAAACTATATGGCGTTAAACTGGCAGTGACGCACGCAAAGTGATATGGCGTTAAACTGCCAGTAATGCACACAGAAATAAATGGCGTTAAACTGGCAGTAACGCAATCAAATAGACGGTGTTCAACCGTCACTACACTGACGCTATCTGAACTGTCCCTACTCTAGCTATACACTAATGTCAAGATTACTGAAATGATCTCACTACACTACACTGAAACTATCTGAGCTGTCCCTACTCTACGCTAATGTATGTATGAATGACACAGTCTCACTACACTACAGTGAAACTATCAGATGCAGTCCCTACTCTAGCTGCACACTATGCAAAGCTGAATGATGGTCCTCCTCACTACCCTCACACTATCCCTAGACTGACACTGAACTAATATTCTACACTGTCAATTGAAGCAAAATAGCACAGTATAGAACACTAACTAACTAATAGCACTGAACAGAGCCCTGTTATATCTCTCTCCACGCTGAAATCACACTGTAAATGGCTACCATTGAAAGAATACTTTTATAATGTGGGGTGGGAATGAGCCATGATTGGATAAAGTCATGATGACAGTGTCCAATCATAACTCTGACAGTGCTCTGTGCCCTGATTGGCTGAAGCTTTACTGCTTCAGCCAAGCATGGCTTGCAATGCACTGTTCAGCGCCGCAATGCATTGTGGTCGGTTCGGGGGGGCAAACAAACAGTCGAACGACCCGTTTGTTTGACTGTTCGCCGAACGACCGAACAACGAAAGTTTGGGCCAAACTAATGCTCGGGCCAAACTGTTCGCCCATCCCTAACTGTCACATGAGCAAGGTGTTCTGCCCCACTTTTATGGAACTTTCTGTGCTGTATTGAACTGCATCAGGTTATTATTTTTCATTAGTAGGTTGACATCTACTTTGGGCTACTACAACTTGTTTACTATGTGATTTTGGTTTCTCCCTCTGCCCTCCCCTAATGTTTGATAATATTAGTCTAGTCCTAGCTAGACCATTCCCATTTATTTCATATTCCCTCAGTCGGTGTTAGTACTTCACAGAGACAGGGCAGACACTTCAAAAGACTAGATATCATCCCCTGTCCTGCGATTATCTGAAGTAAATTCACATTGGAACCCATTGAAATGTTAAGCTGTCTGTGTATGGTGCCAAGTCAGCAGGTGACTGTACTGTCCAGACAGACTGGGTCTAAGGAGGTATGTCAACCCATAAGGTGGCATTTGAAACAAAACAAAGGATGACATTGTCTCTAATTTTTGATTTTCACTGGCATGTGCCTTTAATACAGTTCACCTTCCTCAAAGCCATAAGCTTACAATAAGTAAAATAATTCCTTTAATGTTTTCCTTTTAACAATTATTTTCTAATGTTCTGGAGAAACATGCTACACAGATTAGTGGAGATTAATCTAAAACCCATCCAAAAACATTTAGCTATAATATCGCTTTTACTGGCCTGAAAAAGTAATTACATTTTCTGTAACAACACACTGGCAATCACCTTATGTTTAATTACCAGCTTGCCTCATTACATGAGCTTGTGTTATATAAATCTCATTTTTTTTCTTTGCAGGCAGGAAAAGATAGCAATAACTTACCAACTTCACAGGACAAAAATGTTCATAGACCAAGCCCGGAGCCTCCTTTGTAAGTATGTTTCACAAAGGCCATCACTGTAGACTGGGTCAACGGACATGTATTTTCTTCTTAAAGAGACATTGCCACGATCTCAAAATATTTTTTATTCAATAAATTTATAGATATGTTGTGAAAGAGATGGGTATAAATTAGGGCTGTGGAAATTAAAGATTAATTCCTTGATTAATCGTTCATTTTTTTGATCGATCAAAATTATTTTGATTGGTACTCACCTCTCCGCCGGCTTCCGGGTCTTCAGGGAGTTCCGTCGGAGATCCGGTGATGTCACGCACATTGACGTCACCGGACTTCTCCCCCCTTCCCTGGTGACGTTGAAGTTCTGTTTGAAAGTAACGCATGCGGGGGAGGAGCTACGCTTGACGTCACCCGCTGCTGCCCTATGAAACTAACACGATTTTCGGCTTTACATGCTGTGTTTTTAACATCTTTATGTGAGTAGTTTGTGTTTGAACACAAAAATTTAATCTTATACTTAAGCGGTGAGCACTTAGATCTTTTCTTTCTACCATGACCTGGCATCCTTGCTGAGATCTAAGGAGACGTGAGAGAAGTTTATGGTCCGTGTTAACCCTTTTGATACGCGCTTGCATGACTACCTGTTTGCACAGGGGTCCATGCCATAAGGTGAGAGTGATTAGTTAGACTGGAGGTGGAGGGATTGTCACCCTACTGTGGAAAAAAAATTACTTACGTCAGTGCTACAGTTTGAATTTAAAATGTATTTGTGTGAACTGTGAAGTTAAGTCATGGATTGTGGAAACTAGTGTCAGCTGATTGTATATAGTGTATACCACATTTACGACTGACTAATGCAGAGTTGCAATGCAAGGAGATCAGCTAAAAGTAGTTGGATCTGTATGTGCGTTATAAAGAATCAAAATTAGTCGATTAATCGATTAAAAAAAAAATTGCGTAATCGAACACGAAAATTTTAATCAGTAACAGCCCTAGTATAAATTCAAAATCTTGAAATGCTCATATAAAGGTATATGGGTCGTAAGGTTTAATTCACAGTACCAAGATGTAAATGTGATAGTACAACATTACAGAGTACGAATAATTTTCATAAAGTGGTAAATAGAGAGCTGGATGTGCATATATTGGGTCCATGAGTCCCATGTTTTTTTCAAAACTGTGTCTTAGTTTAATTGGGCAACTGTGTGGCAAATGAGGTTTATTGTTGAAAAATGTAAAGTTCTGCAATTGGAGGCTAAGAATATGCATGCATTGTACATACTAGGGGGGAGTACAACTGGGGGAATCAATGGTGGAGAAGGATCTGGGTGTTCTGGTAGATCATAAGCTTATTAATAGCATGCAATGCCAAGCTGCGGTTTCCAAAGAAAGCAAATTCCTTTCTTGTATTACGAGAGGTATGGACACCAGAGAGAGAGATATCATTTTGCCCCTGTACAAATCATTAGTAAGACCTCATCTAGAATATGCAGTTTTGGGCACCGGTTCCCAAAAAGGATATTGGGGAACTAGAGAAAGTCCAGAGAAGGGCAAGCAAACTGATAAGAGGCATGGAGCTCAGCTATGAGGACAGATTAGAGGAACTGAATTCATTCTCTCTTGAGAAGAGGAGATTAAAAGAGAAATAATACTTCATATTCCCATTGCACACATTCCTGGATGAGCTCTCGAGTTTGGGTGCTGTAGCAACAACCAGCTGGCTACTGGTTCAAGTCACAGTGAAGATATTTGCCAGCACACCATAAAACGACATAGATAGTGTCCAAACGGGTGATTTATTGCATGATCACAACACAAGGTTAGTGCAACGTTTCGGAGTCACGCAGGACCCCTTCGCCAGGACCCCTTCGTCACATGCCTGGCTTAGTGTACAATGTGGTTATTTTAATACCATCTATTGTTGACAATAAACAGCTTAAAAATAAGAAGAAATGCTCTTGATTGTGAGCATTGCATGTGAATATGAGGATGTTTATCCTTTTCTTTAAATTAAACAACATTTTTCTTTTCTCCCCAAAGACCCCCATCATCACCCCTAGATTACTGAATGTACAGACCACAGACATTTTATTGCCTCTGGCAGAACTGAATCATCCAGGAGACAACCTAGCCGGAAGCCTAGGGCCCAGTGGACAACCAGGAGACCCAGCTATAACCTTCATGCTCAGGCAATATACAGAGGAGATAATACAATCTATCAAAACTGTGTACCTCTGTGTCAAAAGAGGGTGAACTTGTAGACAACAGGAGTCTGATGGCAGGGGATAGTACAGACAATGCAAACTAAGCAGCTTCTCTGTGCCTGTTGTAATTCTTATTGAGGTCAATCAAAGAGATAGATGGGTGGGTGGGTGGGAGAGGACAAACTTTGCTACTTTACCTAGGGCTTCATTCTACCTTGATCTTGCTCTAGCCCCTAGTAGCAGAGCACCAAGTATCTCTGGCTGTGTTTACATCTATGTTTCCAACTGGGTCAAACACTCTTGGTGCCCTAGCTGGCTGCCTAAATTTTAATAGACTGCTTACACATAAGTACATGGATGCATCTGCAGTCAGTCCAATGAAGCAATGAAGTATTTGATGTCTGTACTTTTCAATGGTAATGTGGTGGAGAAGACAAAGAGGGACCTTTGGGGAAAGAAGAGGTATCATTTCAATTTTATAACTACTTTTCCCACTATAAGCAACAGGTTCTCCATAAAATCGATAACAAGTGCTTCAGGCAGAGTCCCAGAACTTTACTCTTCAAGATTAAAATATCAGAAAGTACTTACCGCAATTAGTTTCACAACTTGACAGGTACTTGACCTGGACTAGGTTATACAAGGACAGATCTGTCCATGGGGGTCATACATAGGCAATGATTTCCCATATTGAATTATGTGCCCCCCCCTTAAACTTCAATTGAGAGTTCCTATTATTTCTTCTTTTACAAAGATGACACCTATTAAAGTTAAAATGCTCCCACGTGTTCATTATCTGGTGCCAGCCCTGTCCCTTCATTGTTCCTTCATTGTTTGGAGAGATATCTGCCTATGACTAACTTTAAGCCCAACTCCAGTCAAAACCATTTTTTGTGAAAGACTTAAAGTGTATCTAAACCCCAAAACAAACATGTCATATACTGTACTTCAGCTTTCCAGTCCTTAGATAAAGTGGCGGCATTTGTTTTCTTTGTTTTATCGGTCACCTGGTAGTCCTGCAAATAACACACTTCCTGTCCCTGGGTGGTTACACACCATTTTTATGGAGGAAGCCATGGTTGCCTCCCAGGCTAGACTTCAAGTATATCTGACTTTGGAATTACTGGTCTACATATGAAATATAAGATTGTTGGTGTTTTCAGTTCAGCTTGCAGAAAGTCAAGGGGACACTACATTTCTGCCAAGATAAACAGGTATTTTCTATACTTACTGATTTTTTTATCATATGAAGGTTCTGTTCTTGGACCTCTCCTTTTCTCAATCTACACCTCGCCCCTGGATCAGTTGATTGCCTCCCATGGCTTTCAATATAATTTCTACGCAGATGACACCCAAATCTATCTCTCTTCCCTCAGCTCACAACTTCAGTCTCCTCAGCCATCACCATCTTACTAGCAGACATATCAGTATGGATGTCACACCACTTTCTCAAACTCAATCTTTCCAAAACCAAGCTCATAATATTTGCTCCTCCTCCTGCCTCTTCCCCTGACTTCTCTGTCAAAATCAACAACTCAACTATCAACCCATCCCCCCACGCCAAGGTCCCAGGTGTAATACTGGACTCTAAACTCTCCTTTCAGCCCCACATCCAATCACTGTCCAAAGCTTGCCGTCTCAACCTCCGCAACATCTTCAAGATACGCCCCTTCCTTACCAATGACACCACAAAGTTTATAATCTACTCCCTGGTCATCTCTCGCCTAGACTACTGCAACTCCCTCCTCATTGGCTTAGCTTTAAATAGGCTATTCCCCTTTCAGTTCATTATAAATGCTGCTTCCAGGCTCATCCACCTTACAAACTGCTCAGCGTCTGCTACCAATCCCTTCACTGGCTTACACTCACCCAACTAATTCAATTCAAGATACTAACAATAACTTACAAAGCCATCCACAAATTTGCCCCTAGCTACATCACTAACCTGGTCTCAAAATACCAACCAAATTGTTCTTTTCGTTCCTCCTAAGACCTCCTGCTCTCCAGCTCCCTTGTCACCCCATCTCATTCCCATCTCCAGGGCTTCTCCAGAGCCTCTTCCATCCTTTGTAACTCTCTACTCAATTCTGTCCGACTATCTCCTACTCTATTCACTCTCAGATGATCCCTGAAAACTCATCTCTGAAAACTCATCTCTTCAGAGAAGCCTATCTGGCCCCTACCTAACAACTGTACATTTATTTTCTCCATGAGCCCATCCCCCACAGTTATTACCTCTTGTATCTCTTGACCCTCCCTCTTAGAGTGTAAGCTCTAAAGAGCAGGGCTCTCTGATTTCTCCTGTAATAAATTGTATTGTAATTGTACTGTCTACTCTCATGTTGTAAAGTCCCTCGCAAACTGTCGGCGCTATATAAATCCTGTATAATGATAATATAATAATAATAAAAGATAAAACTAATGCAGCACCAAAATTAAACACTGGTAAACTGCAATATATGATTTTTTTTTTGTTTTTGGGCTTAGTTATCCTATAAAGCCCAACCCCAGGATATAAGACATGTTATATTTCACTTTTCTCCCCTCTCCCAGGGCACATTAGCAATAGCTTTTCCTCAAACTATGCTTTTTAAATACCTTAGCTAGCTGTGACTTGGCCATGGATGTTAGTTTCAGAATTAATTAGGGCATAGGAAGGAGAGAAGCACCTGCCCTGAGCTGTGACATAGACCATCAATCTATCCTTGGAATTAATGCACAGTCAAGGTTGTGTGCTGGTGGTGTGCTGAAAAAGCCGGGGTGGCATGTCTATGATAGTGGGGAAGCAAAGAGAGGGTCTGGCCATCATGCAGACTGACAGATATATGGCAGAGAAAGATAAGACAATAACATTATAGTCAAACAGTCCTGAGCACAGAAGCTAGAGTTGGGCATTAAAAATGTAACTTTTCTGCATTACTTAACTCTACTTTGTATGCTTTGCCTTCGCTTGCTCCAGTCGGAACATCCGACATGTTGTTACAAATGTATATCTTGTTCACTTTACTGAAAATAAAAAACTTGAGAATCGCTTTAAAAAAGAGAACAACTATAAACTAAAAAAAAAAAAAAAAAATTTAACTTTTAAAAACTTCTGTCTGTTTCCCCATTTGGGAGATTTCCACCCATTTTATGTCTTTTTTTTTGGCAAGACTGGAGGAGAAAGAAAGCAAAGAACATCCCTACAGGACATGTGAGCTAGCTGAAGGAACTTTGTGTAATCGGATGGAGCAAGTGTTCCATGACAAACCAAAAAGTGTGAAGTACAAACAGCAGCCAGGGAGCAGCAAAGTGCCAGCATTTGGGCACATGGGCCAATAGAAAGGTGAATGTAAATGCTCCTGTCGTACAGGATGGGGTCAATTTGGAAGTGACCCTTTGGTCACTTTGAGGAAAAATGGCCTTCTTCATCCTACACTCTACACCCAGTCTTGCCATTATCCTCAACCCAACACATGTTCAGAGGATGCTGGAGAGCTGTTGGAGGTGAACATGTGGGCAGGTTGAAACAGTTAGTAAGGTGCTGTCCTGGCTGGGAGGGTAGGAGTTAATGCCTTTTCCTGGTTATTTGTTCTTTTGGCAGGTTCTGCTCTGAATCCGGCCCACTTAGTCTGTAAATGGGGTCAGTGGTCCGGCAAGAGGAGTCTCCTGTGGAGAACCCTCAGGTGTATGAGTGAGGGGAAGAAATTGCAGAGAGAAAACTTATTGGTTTAGGACCTGCATTAGGTCCGAGGCTTGTCAGGGATTGAGACAGAGGAAAAGACCTGGAGGGATGTCGTAAAATGTCGTAAAATGTGAAGTCATCTGAATTTGGGTTTTAGCCTGAAGACACCAGCACTGGTCTGTACTTCGGAAGGACTTATACCTACATGACGATGCCTGTAAAGTAATGATCTGTGCTTGGACTACACCTTAGCAGGTATGTCGGGGCAGCACTCAAGCCTGTAGTTAGAGCTAGGTAATTAGGAATGAATATTACCTTGCCTGTTGGATTGTGAAATGTTTTTTTGCATTTTTTTCTATGTAAAGTATTGAAACATTGTCCCTGCCTGGTCTGAAGTTACTAAAGAGGTGTATCGCAAGTAACTAGCACACAAAGCTTAACAAGTGGGTCTTAACACATTGGGGTATGAAGGTATTCATGTGGAATGGAGTAATGCAAAAAAACAAGTAATTGCCAAGAATAATGGATGAGTAACAAGCAGCCTGTTGATTGCTTGTACCTGTTATAAGTGGAACAGCCTCTCCACGGGTGCCCTCTCGGCAAACTAAGCCTGTGCTGTAGCAATCTTTTCGGCTATAGCGCGGGCAGGAAGTATTTAAGTTTAGTGCACGTGTGGAGCCCACACAGAGTGCATGGCGGGCCCACTCTGCTACTGGGGAGATAGTTTACAAATCAATGAAAGAATACTTACGAAAGATACTTGTAACCAATTGTAATTTTGACAACAAATTTTGATTTTGTTTTAGTCATAGTCTTTTGACTAAAATATCATTTTAGTTTTAGTCGTATTTTAGGCTTTTGACTAAAATGCCATTTTAGTTTTAGTCGTTTTTTTAGTCATCTGAATTGCTTTAGTTTTAGGCATATTTTTGTTGGCTAAAATCTCCAGTACAGTTTAGTCAACTAAAATCAAATGGGTTTAGTTAAATTGTACTACATTATTTAACCACATGCCGACCGGCGCACGACGATATACGTCGACAGAATGGCACGTACAGGCAGGAGGGCGTATATATACGTCCCTCCTTTCGCCTGTCCGTGCCATCGGGAGCGCGCCGGGAGCGGCGCGCTCCCGCGCCGGTCGGGACCCCCGTGAGTCCGGCCGCGGTCCCCGCGGACTCGATCGCCGCGGGGACTCCCGCGATCGTCTCACGGAGCGGCTGAACGGGGAGATGCCGAGATAAACAGCATCTCCCTGTTCTGCCTAGCAACTAGTGACGCCGATCTCTGCTCCCTGTGATTGGAGCAGAGATCAGCATTCACTAGCTGACAGCCACGCCCCCCCACAGTAAAAAACACACCCCTAGGCCTACTTAACCCCTACACTGCCACCTTGTGGTTAACCCCTAAACTGCTAGTGTCATTTATACAGAAATCAATGCATTTAAATGCATTAATTGCTGTAAAAATGACAATGGTCCCAAAAATGTGTCAAAAATGTCCGATGTGTCCGCCATAATGTCGCAGTCACAAAAAAAATCGCAGATCTCCGCCATTAATAAAAAAAAAAAAATTATTAATAAAAATGCTATAAAACTATCCCCTATCTTGTAAACGCTATAACTTCTGCGCAAACCGATCAATAATCGCTTATTGCGATTTTTTTTACCAAAAATATGTAGAAGAATACGTATCGGCCTAAACTGAGGAAAAAAAATGTTTTTTATATATATTTTTGGGGATATTTATTATAGCAAAAAATAAAAAATAATGCATTTTTTTCAAAATTGTCGCTCTATTTTTGTTTATAGCGCAAAAAATAAAAACCGCAGGGGCGATCAAATACCACCAAAAGAAAGCTCTATTTGTGGGAAAAAAAGGACGTCAATTTTGTTTGGGAGCCACGTCGCACGACCGCGCAATTGTCAGTTAAAGCGACGCAGTGCCGAATCGCAAAAAGGGGCCTGGTCCTTTGGCTGCAAATTGGTCCGGTCTGAAAGTGGTTAAGCATTTCTCTAGAATTGCCAAACTCATTATATACTCCTGGAGTAAAAATCGAATAACATGTCATTATTTATGGTATTAAGGTTTGAACATGCACTACAGACACAGATTTTGCCTTTGTGATATATAACGTCTTTATAAATAAAACCAAGTTTCATAAACAAACAAATATTGCTTTTTGACAAATAGAAGTGAAACTTTAAAATATAAAAAATAAAAAAAACTGTAAACTCTATTGGCTGTAATGCCATTGCACATATTTAAAAAAGCCTTTTTCTTATTTTATTTTTTTAAATAAAAAAAAAGTACTTATTCTTATGTGGTAGTGCAGTGTTAATGTTGACGTCAAATTTCAATTTTGTTTTAGTCACAGTCTTTTGACTAAAATGCCATTTTAGTTTTAGTCATATTTTAGTCTTTTGACTAAAATGCCATTTTATTTTTCATCGTATTTTAGTCATCTGAATTATTTGAGTTTTAGTCATATTTTAGTCGACTAAAATAGTGTTAATTTAGTCTGACGAAAATATATTAGTTGACAAAATTGCTGCTTGCAACCATTGTTTTTACTAATATATGGGCAATAGAGATGTTTACAAAAGGTGTACATTTTTTTTTCAAGGGATATATACATATATTCCTTCCCCTGATACCAATGATGGGGCACAATTCCTCCCACTGATACCAATGACAGGGCACAATTCCTCCCACTGATACCAATGACGGGGTACAATTCCTCCCACTGATACCAATTACAGGGCACAATTCCTCCCACTGACATCAATGATGGGGCACTATTCCTCCCCCTGATACTAACGATGCAGCACTATTTCTCCCTCTAATACCAATGATAGGTCACTGTTTTCTCCCACTGATGCCAGGGCATATTCCACTCAAACATTCACCCCCCCTCCCCAAAACAATAGACTGGCCCTTTGTTTAGAAAGTCTGGAAAACCCCCTATCTATACAAAAGAAATTTTCAAATTTGGTGAAATATTGTATTTTTTTTTTTTTTTTATAACATATTTGAAAGAAGATATAATTTGCTCCCTTAGCTAAGATTAGTATTTTATGGGGGCGTGGCCTAGCTCAGCAGGAAGATGGACGCTTAGACTCTAAGCTCCCGCTACCTCACGACAAACTTCCAGCTTACCGGAGGTCCCTCATCAATTGACACCCACTCTCACATGGGGACCGCTTCCAGGACATCTTCCACATCCCGATCCCGCTCCCCTCGGGGACATCCTGGGACCACACAAGGCAATATCCCTGCCATGTTCAGGCCGGATAGAGGCAATATGGCGAATGCTCACCTCAGGAGCTCACAGGCGCCAAACCCCTCACTGAACGGAATACCGCTTCTACCTACTTCAACCGCTTCCTCAGCTAACGAGATCGCAACTCACGATCCACCGACACCTCAGGCACAACTCAGTATCCATGACCTGCGATCCATAGCCACAGATATTAAGGACACACTTTCTGCGGCCATTGCGGACCTTCGCCTCGACCTCCGCGCCATCAACGATAGAGTAGGAACGGTGGAAGACATAGTGAAACAACAGGGTGTACAACTAAAGAAGACCACACACTACGTGGATACACACACTCTGCAGCTCCGTGACATGGCCCGTCACCTGGAAGACCTCGACAACAGGGGAAGACGCCATAATTTGAGGGTCAGAGGTCTTCCAGAATCGATCGAAGGGGACCGGGTCCTACCCTCCATCACTAGCCTTTTCAATGATCTACTCCGCAGGCCGCTCCAAACTCCAATCGAGATGGAAAGGGTTCACAGGGCCTTACGTCCCAAAGGCAGGGATACTGATCCCCCCCGGGACATCATTTGCTGCATTACAGACTTTAAAATTAAAGAAGAAATCCTCAAACAAGCCAGGGGACGGCCTCAAATCCTATTCGCCGAACACACAGTTCAAATCTACCAGGATCTGTCTAGCATCACCCTACAACACCGCAGGGACCTGAGACCACTGCTGGATGCCCTCCGTACCCATGGAATTACCTACAAATGGAAATTCCCGTTTTGTCTCTCGGCCTCCACCCAGGGTCGCACTGCACTCCTGAGGGTTCCGGAAGACTTGCCTCGCTTCTGCCACACACTAAACATCCCAGTGATCGATGTACCGGACTGGTTCTCTGACTTCCGCCGCTCAGCTGTCCAGCGAGACCCACAGCCTACCGAACCGATGGACGCTCAATCACCTGGCAGACCACAGACCGGATCTCCTTCTGCTGCAGATGACCGCAACTCCCGTAGAGGATCGCACCGCACCCGGAGTCCATCCGCCTCACCCACCTCGAGAAGAACCAGGAGACCCCGTTAAGGCCTCTCCTCATACTCTCTGCTCCCCTGTTACTTCTATCAGTTATGTGGTCTTTCATGCTTTCCATCCTAACTCTCAGCTCCACCATCTCCCTCTCGACAAAACCGCTGGACCACACTTCACTGTAATTTTCATCTGACCCAACGCCATAGCTCTGTCGGTTCC
Source organism: Lithobates sylvaticus (assembly GCA_028564925.1). Classification (NCBI taxonomy): domain Eukaryota; kingdom Metazoa; phylum Chordata; class Amphibia; order Anura; family Ranidae; genus Lithobates; species Lithobates sylvaticus. Next base: position 513,236,155 of record CM053028.1, on the reverse strand, counting down.
CCTCTCTTGTCTCGCTGACAACTTCTGTGACCCGTGGTTACTGTACCCCGATAATCTTGCATGTTTGACCGGAGATAAGCTGCTTACTATCGCTGTGCCATTTATCTAGTGACCACACATGATTATTTTTGACACACTATGCTTTATTGTGCACGGGTACTTCATTTTTTTCTCTCTTTTCTCTTCACCTCTGTGCCTGCTTAGACATGCTGCTGGCTTTTTAATACCTTAAACATGTATGCTTCCATCACTTGTCTCCTTACTGTGCGCACAACCCGGATTTTACAGCATGCTATTGGTTTTTCTCTTCTACACTTCTTTCATGCTGCCTACTACAACCCCCACAATACCTTGCGGCTGACTTCTCACAGTATGCTGCGCGTCATCACGACTTCTGGACGGCGCTCATTATCTTCCCGACCTTATCCTATGCTCTAATAGACAGCCTACCTTTCTCTCTTCACTGCCGGGTTGGATAGTCTGACCTTTACCCCGGGAAATTCATACACTGTTTGGAACAGGGACATTACATGCTATAAGTATACCTTTTCACTGCCTGTTTCTTTTTAATGCCTATTCCTCCTAGATGCTTGGCGCACTATTCTACCTTCTAAAGTGCCTCCTCTCCATCGTCGGACGACGCAACGAGATCTCCCCAGGGTCCACCTCCTCTCTACCCCTCGTCACCCGACGGTGCCATCTGATGGACACGTCTACACACAAGGATCGGACTCTCGTCTTCCCGGTTTGGAGAATTCTTCGGTTTAAACTATTTAACATGACTTTCCTGTGGTTTTATATACTTAACCTGCCTTTCTTTTTCTCATATACAGGTGTAGTCCACAGGTAATGGTTTATTTTGAGTATGTAATAATTGCTTTTGGCTATCTACAAATACAATACTACCTAGTCACCCAGAAAATTCTACCTTTTTGTTTTTTCCAATCTTTAGACCTTAGACTATGGTACATACTTCCGTCCACACTAAAGGTTTTAGAATGTTTATATCACTGAGCCCCGGCATCCATTTTAGATGTTCACACTTCCACTCGCCGTTGCTGGCTGGCATGACCCTACTTCCTTCCAATCCACTTCATTTATCCGAACTCTTCTATCAACCTATCTCATGAACCTGGTACCCCTCCTCAATGCCCCACATGATACCTCCTTCATTAATAGCTCAGTCTCAGTCGTGAACTGGCGGGGTTATATATTTGATCTTTTTTTTCTTCTTCTCACTGTCCACTCCTGGCTGTGCTATAACCAACCCCCACACGGTTGCGGTCACACGCGCTACTACTCCTACTGGAGTATACGCGCGATTCCCGCTCTGTACCTATACCGACTCTTCGATTATAGAGTCCGACCGGGTTACTTTCCCGCGGCCTCGTCGTTTTTTTTTTTTTTTTTTTTAGTATACTTCATCTCACACAATTCACACGGATCCTGAATCTCCTGTCCCATATTCAATTGTACAATTGTATATTTTTCCACACACTGACAGCCCTCTCCACTGGTGCACATGGAAGACGTGGCCACTACACAACCTGGGACTCTTCCTTTCCCACACATCAAAATTTGTTCTATTAATGCTCAAGGTCTTAATACACCCGAAAAACGTGCCTTGTTACTTTCCTCTTTACTAAAAGCTAAAGTTCACGTTGCTCTACTTCAGGAAACCCACTTTAGGGCCGATAATGTCCCAAAACTCTGTAACAAGCACTTCCCTACGGTACACCATGCTCCCAACATTGAAGCCAAATCCAAGGGAGTCTCTATCCTTGTTTCCCAACATTGCCCACTTCAAGTCACTGATGTTCAAAAAGACAAAAACGGTAGATTTCTTTTTTTAAAAGGAAAGCTTGGTGACAGGACTGTGACCATTGCGAACCTTTACGCACCCAATACACATCAGGTTACCTTCTTCCGCACCACCCTGCAACATCTCACTTCGTTTTACTCGGGCACCCTTATTGTTGGTGGGGACTTCAATGTTGCTCTAAACCCCTCCTTAGATACTTCTAACGGTCACTCCTCGCTGCCTCATAGGGCCCTTCGGGCAATAAAATCACAATTCCATGATTTACTATTACATGATTCCTGGCGCACATTACACCCTAATGGAAAGGATTTTACCTTTTTTTCCTCACCTCACAATAGATACTCACGGCTTGACTATCTCTTCGTATCTCAGGACGATCTATCATTTTTATCCAAAGCCTCCATTGATCCAATGATTCTATCGGATCACAACCCAATCTCCATGACACTATCCCTACCCACCAAACAGCTCAGATCTCCTATATGGAGACTAGATAACTCTCTCCTCACAGATCCGGAGAATGTTCGCACCATATCTGAATGCCTTTCACAATACTTTGTGGATAATTCTACTGATGATTCCTCCCTGACATCAATTTGGGCTGCTCACAAGTGCGTCATTAGGGGAACCCTTATTTCTCTGGCTGCAAAGCGTAACAAGCTAAGGAAAGCACGTGTAGAGCTCTTAACTAATCGGATTCGTGACCTAGAACGAAAACATAAGGCTTCCCTTGCTACAGAAGTCTTGACAGAACTGACACAAACCAGAGAAGAACTCTTAGGGGAAATACACACCAAACTTAAACGTAGCTACGCCATGTCCCAAAAAGTATTTTACGAATTTGGCAACAAATCTGGTAAAATACTGGCTAAAGCTCTTCAAAACAAGAAGGCGACTCACACTATTCACATGATCAAAGACACCTCGGGAAACTCCCTCTCTAAAACTGAAGATATCATGGAACAATTTATACACTACTTCACACAATTGTACAATCTTCCTCCTCCACAATCACAACCCAATCATCCCGACCGCGAAACCGCCATACATGCATTTCTACGCCAATACTCCCCCACACCACTCAACGCGGCGGATTCAGATAGCATAAACTCCCCCCTTACTGTTGATGAGACCCTTCACGCCCTAAAACAATTGAAACCAGGGAAAAGCCCGGGCCCGGATGGCCTAACTGCTAGCTACTATAAGTCATTTCCTGACATATTATTGCCTCACCTAGTTAAAGCCTTTAATAACCTTTCCCCCAATGATTTGGCCCATAAGGAATTCCTAGAAGCCCACATCTCACTTATTCCGAAACCAGAAAAAGATACCTCACTGGTTACTAATTATCGCCCTATCTCGCTCCTTAACGTCGACCTAAAACTCTACGCCAAGGTCTTGGCCAATCGCATTTTACCCCTTCTTCCGGGTTTGATTGACTTGGACCAGGTTGGTTTTGTCCCTGGCAGGGAAGCAAGGGACAACACCATTAAGGCTTTAAACGTACACCATTGGCTTACCACAACATCCACCCAGGGTTTCTTCATGTCCCTTGATGCGGAGAAGGCGTTCGACAGAGTGGCCTGGGACTATATGGAAGCTGTACTCCGATCGGTGGGCATACCTCAACGCTTGCTCCAGATGATTATGATCCTCTACTCATCCCCATCGGCTAAACTTAGAATCAACGGCCGCCTGTCGAGCGCCTTCTCCATATCAAATGGTACCCGTCAAGGCTGTCCCTTATCCCCTATTATCTTCCTACTCACAATGGAACCTTTCCTTCGTCGGCTCAGAGAAAACCCAGACATCAAAGGTCTTACAATCGAACATAAAACATACAAAGTAGCCGCCTATGTGGATGACATTCTACTCTTCTTAACAGATCCCATCACCACCATCCCCAACTTGCTAAAAGACTTTGCATCCTTTAAATCTCTCTCTAACTTACAAATCAATTTCTCTAAATCCAAAGCCTTAAATGTCACCCTACCGACCAAATTAGTATCACAATGTAAACTTAACTTTCCGTTTGGCTGGGAATCCCAAGCCATATCTTATCTGGGCATTAAACTTCCAACTAGATTGAGTGATTTATACGCACTAAACTTTCAACATGTTCTCCAATCCATCCAAGGAGACCTTCAGAAATGGCACACGGGGGCCTTCTCGTGGTTTGGGAGAACAGCAATCTTAAAAATGAATGTGTTACCTAGGATCCTCTACTTGTTACAGGCGATTCCTATCAAATTGCCTCCGGCCTTTTTTTCTGCCTACGAGCGTATATGTAGAACTTTTGTCTGGTCTTCTAAAACTCCTAGGATCAGTTGGGCACACATGACTTTACCTAAGCGCTTAGGGGGTTTAAGCCTGCCAGATATTCGGAAGTACTACCTGTCCTGTCACTTGACTAGGATAATCGACTGGCACTCCCACAAATTGAATAAAGATTGGATCCACTTGGAACAGGCTTTTTCTTCAATCCCTCTGGAACACATACCCTGGATCCATCAGTCCCACATCCCCAAACCCCTTCATTCCCACCCGCTGATCGGCAACACTATGTCGTGCTTCCGTTCAGCTTGCCATCACATGAATCTAACTCCAACTTGTGGCCCCCTGACTCCTTTGTCCGATAATCCTGAATTCCCTCCGGGCTTATCATTGCGTGATACACAGACTTCACCACCCGCCTCTTGTCCCAGGGCTCATGATTTCTTTAAGAATAAGATACTCCTTTCCCACCATGCTATGTCTTCCGCATTACCTGATTACCACATACCATTTTTTAAATATCTTCAACTTCGCCACTTCTTCCAAGCCTCTACACGGCCCCTGCAATGGTGCAGAGAATACACTCCTTTCGAAACACTCTGCATCCTCAACGAACCTCAACAACATTTAATCTCCAAAACATATACTCTCCTTTTCGCCACCCACGATATTAAAAATGACAACGTAGTCCGGAAATGGGAATCGGATCTTGCTTTAGATCTCTCTGTCACAGATTGGGAACGTATATATAAACATGTGCACAAGGGCTCCATAAATGTCTCCGCTCAGGAGAGTAGATACAAACTACTATCCAGGTGGTACAGGACCCCTGACAAAATTCACAAGTTTCATCCTAACACTTCCTCAACGTGTTGGCGATGCAATTCGGCACTAGGTACTATACTTCACATTTGGTGGGAATGTCCGATCTTACACGCGTTTTGGAAGGAAATCCATCGCCTAATCTCTCAAATCACAACATATACTCCAGATTTTACCCCGGCCCAATTCCTCTTGCACCATACCTCTATCCCACAACACTCCTACACGAAATCTCTGACTCTACACCTCATCAATGCGGCAAATCAATGCCTTCCGGTTCATTGGAGGACCACATCTCCCCCATCAATACCGGAATGGATTCGAAGGGTGGACAAAATAGCTGACATGGAGAGCCTCATTCATCAGGCTGCAGACAACCCTACTAAATATAATAACACTTGGGCTTGCTGGAAACACTTTAGAGATTCGTCTACCACTGACTATACCACGACCATCCCGCCTATTGTAACTAACCCAACATGAATAGAGGGGAATACAGAAAAGAAAACGTAAATAAAAAATGTTACATAAAACAAAATATTGTCTGGATCTGAGTATTCCCTCCACCTTCACGATACCACCTCCCGATTCTCCCCTCCCGCCTTTATCTAATTGCCCATAGATGCTTGATCATTTACCCTTTATTGGTCGTCCCACACGCCTCCCGTCACATCAACTTCAACCTCATCTAAGCCTATGAACCACTGTTTGTTTAAGTTGTAGCCCCGCTGAACCTATCAACACCCGCTAAATAGCCGTATCTCTCTTATTCAAATATACCTACTATAATCTCTCCCTCATCCACAGCAAGATCCCTTTGGGGGTGTGTGGGGGTGAGAAATGCGCAACCGGCATGTTGCTACACGTTCCATTTGCAAATGATGCTTTTCCCTTGCTCACTACTAACATTGAACACCTACCGCCCGATCTTACTTGTCCAGCCACTGAAACTATCTCCCCCATGTAGGGCATTTCAGGATTTTCTATAACTTACTGTTCATGTCGTTTTCATTGTGGATCACACAATTGTTTCTGTTCACAATTGAGATGTTTGTATACTGTTCTGTAAAATGTTGTTTTCTTTTTTCTAAACACTACTGTTATTGTGCTTTGCTCGTAATTGCACTTGCCTCTTGATACTCCTTTATTGTACAACTGCAAAACTTTAATAAAACTTTCTTTGAAAAAAAAAAACAAAATAATGTGTGTTTTTATTTATGTGTACCTGTTTTTTGTTTTTTTTTTGTTTTTTTTTTTTTGTTGAGTTTTTTTTTGCTTTTTGTTTTTTTTTTGTTTTTTTGCCTGCTTCCTTATTGGTCAGATTTCCTGTAACTTCCTGTCCCAGTGATACCAGGACCGGAGAGGCTGTGGAAGACTGTCAAAAACTATAGACTTACTAAGGCCCCTTCCACATGGCTCTTCTCCAATCAGGTCCACCTGTCAGTTTTGTAGGTGGAACTGCTCAGACGGTCTATTCACCCCTATGGCCCGGCGAGTGTAAACAGACTTGTGTCTGTTTAGACATGCCTACCTCTGATCCAATCTGGTGATCTAAAAACAAACGGAAGGAGATTCATTCTCCTACGTGTTGGTGGATCAGAGGGCAGTTGGGTGTAAATAAGCAGTGGAGTCCGTTTTCACCCAGCTATCCAAAGAGAAAAGAGGGCTCTGTCATTGTCTGCTCTGAAACTGAGGTGACAAGGAACTGTCATCCGCCCGCTCTGCTCAGATCAGCAGGGGATCAGTGGACAGATCCCCTGAAGATCAAAATGGTAGGTGCCCATGTGAAAGGGGGCTAAAAGAAAATGGTCAGAGACTTTGGAGGCACTAGAGGAGTGGTTGTAGACTGGAGACATGATGCAGCTGAAACTAGAGACAATGACATTAGACCTCTAGAGTTCACTTTCATTACAGTCCTGTTACACATTAAAGCTCTCTTTTCCACTCCTGACTTCTGGGATCCAAAGGCCACGCAGCAAGTATCAAGGAGCAATTGCAGGCCTTAGTCAATAGGTTGGACACCAGGGCTCTAGAGACAGACTGAAAGAGCTTTGTCAGGGATGCCTGACATAAACCCCACCACCATCTTCTACCATCCGAGCTTACTAACATAGCACCATGAGATTGTGAATCTGTCTAAATAGGAAGGACAAAACCATTAATTTTCCTTCCCACCAGTGCTCATTGTCCTACTGTTTCAGAAAGTAAAATTGACTAAATAATACACACGAAGCTAAGAAATACAACAAAAACACAACAATGTTTTATTAATGTAAATCAGATCAGCACTGGACAAGAATCAATTTTTCTATTCATTGCTATACTTTTTTTTTCTTTTAAGGAACCAAATTTTAAAAAATAAAGTAAAGAAAATTAAAAAGAAAAAATTCAGAGACTACCTAAGTTCAAGCATTACCACCCATCCACAGAGTAACAGACTCACATATAAATAAGTACTTACTCGCCATATATACAAACTCCTGTTAAATTAAGCATAAATAAATATATACAAACTTAACATTATTTCCCTCCCGCTTGCAAATCTAATGTTTCTTAACAGCTCAGATATCCGATTTCATCCACAGGTGAAATGAAGTTGGCAAAGATGTGTGAAATGAAGGTAGATTACTAAACAGAAGTATTCTCAAAGACTGGAGTAACCCTTTTGCACATTTGGCACATTTTAAGTGCAAATTTTTCTCATCTTTTTTTTTTTTTTTGTCCAAAATTCATCAGCATCCAGTTTTCCTAATTTTTTTTTTCTAACTAATAAACAATCTTTTTCTTTCCATTTCAACTATATATCAAATCAATTTTAAAAAAAGAGCATGTTCTCTCGATCTTATAATTTTATCGTGTTGACACAGTATACATGGCACAGCCTTTGGAATAAAAACAGGTTTCAGTATTGCAAATGATAAAAATTTTACACCACAGAGTAGAAAATCAAATAAAAACAAAATTATTGTACATAAAAATGTTATAGTCGGGACAATAAGAAGAAAGCTCCCTGCTATGGAATGAAATTTATATTATTGGCTATAATTTTCAGTGCTGTATGTTGTTTATAAAAAAAAGGCATTGCAAGGGTCCAACACAGATAAAACATATTTTTATAATGAAATTATTTTTCTTCACTGGAAATATATTTAATCATAAACAGTGTTAACGAAACATTGTCAGGGAATCATAATTCAAGGTTTCATAAACAATTTTTTTTTTTTTTTTAACCAAAAACGACCAGGTACTGCAATATGGCAGCTAAAAGGTTGCAATTTTAATCCATTTCTATTCAGGGAAAAACACTTGTTGCAGTATGTATAGCTTCCCCTTTTTTGTCTGGGTTTACTAAATGTGCTCCAGTTTCCACCAAAAACAAATGTAACAGGTATATAATCAAATGGACACAACTATGCTAAAGGGCCTTAGGCAGGGACTGTTATGAACAATTCTATGTACGCTGTAAATCACTGTATAGTATGCGCTATATAAATACAAGAAATAAATATTTTCTAAATTTCAAATGAAGCGTTAGTTTCAGGTGAACAATTAACTAATGGCTGTGAAAGTCACTGAATTGGCAAAACACCTAATTTAGTAATTATGATTGTATCATCAACATGTGCAAATGTACTCTGGTGAGACCTGTGAGTTTATTGGGCAGAAAGGGGCATTTAAAAGGTATTATTTTACAGAAACACAATTGTATTACTATAGAAAGGTATTCTATGGAATCACTATACTGGAGGTTCAATGCACATTTTTATGGGAGTTCATTGAGATTTGTAAATTACAATCACGCAGATGAAAAAAACGGTTCCTTATTCTTGTGTTAGCATTTTGTAAAATAAGCCTCTTGGCGTGAAATAATGGGAATTATTTTACCTAATAAAAAAGGGCAATGGCTAAGTGCAATCAACATTGACAACCAACCAGAGTTCAGCTTTTCTTGATGCGCCTACAAGAAATTGAAACCCGATTGGGTGATGGAATGTTATATATTTATCCATATTTAGTATGAAATTGTGTGGGTTATGTTATAGTATAATGTTATTTTTATCTCTGTGCTTGTATATATATTTTTAAACCAGGGACAACATTATTCTAACAGTGCTTTCTGTGCATTTTTTTCGGTATGTTTTTTTTTTTTTTTGCTATCACATGTATAATTTATGAGTATAATTTTATGAGTGCTCTGAACTTGGATTAGAGATCAGAACAGTTGTTGATGGCATCTTACAAGCAAAACCTTTAGAAAAAAAAAGTTTAAAAAAAAAGAACAGAAAATACATATATATATAGTTTGAGAATTTTTCTAGCTCACCATTTACAGTGATAACATGAATTATCTGAGGGAGCAAATTTATGAAATGTTACTCATACAGGAAAGAGGACAATTGATTGGCAATAAAACTGATTCTGAAATACACATATATCACAAGGACCAGATGCCTGGAGTAGTAATCAGTGGCCACCATATCACTGTATGCCCATGCCTCCTGTGGCAAGGAGCCCATACAGCACACGCGACTGTTGCAGGCCCCCGGGTCTTCTCCATAACGTTCTTACATTTTCTAATCAAAGCTGTGCACCTCAAGGAGTTAACAAAAAGCTTCTTTTTCTTCCATATATTTCCAATAGACTGTTCTGTTATTGTTCCAGAATTGGGTTACTATAAAGTATTCTTAAAAATGAAGAGGATACAAAGGAAGTCGTTGACAGAGATTTTTGCACCCAATTGCGTGCTGGATGTCCGTGGGTTGCGTCATGGGCGCAGTCTGATATATATTTGTAATTCTCCATAGCCAGTTCAATATTTTTCTTTCTTTTTTTGTTTTTCTTTAAAGCTAAAATGAAAGATGTTAGAGTAGGTCCAGCTTTCATTTCCGGTGCTTTTCTTCCTTGTCACTGTTTTTACTGCCCGGTCCCTCCCCGGATGTGTGCCTGTTGGTGCTGTTGTTATTCAAGAACATTTTGTCCATTCCCTTCAGGGCCTCGGTAAGGTAGTTTTGCAGGGCCGTAAGGGCCGCACAGATAGCAGGCGAGCCAAAGCCATGGGTGATGAGGCTAAAGTGAGTTAAGCAGCTCTGGATTCCTGGTTCTAGGATTGGGCTAGGTCGGCTGTTACCTATAGGTGTTCTGTCCTGGGCCAGAAGGTCTGTGAACTCTTTACAAAGTTGCCTGGAGAGGAAAGAAAACACAACAGGGTGAGTACCTGGTAGCCCATGAAAATTTGCAAGTCAAAAAAGTTGTGGTTCCTTCAAAGAAGTTACAATTTTTTGTAAAAGTGGACCTGAACTAAAACTTTAACTGAAAACTATCTTCATAGCCTTGCTGACATAGATACATAACAATGGAATTGCTGAAACACTTTACTGGAGAAATGGATGCTCTTTGATCTCATTAGTGCTAGGAATCAGCCGACTGGAATTCTGGTCCATTCCTTTAGCAGAGATCACATGACCAAATGCCTAGGTTTATGTTAGTAGCACTGAAGAGTGACTGGAAAGAAATTTTGTTTACCTAGCTTTATTGAAAGTATATCCGTTTTAGTATTGGGATAACACAAGGAAAATCTGGTCTTTTTTTTTTTTTTGCCCTATGTCCTACTAGAGAAATTCCTCTTTGCTAAAGACACAATAATAATTGAGAGGAGATATCTCGAAATGTGAAGAGTGAAACATTTAGACAATTATTGCTGGTTTACTGATATTTCTGTTCTGGTGACAACTGTAATATTTTGGGTTTCCATCACTTTCTGTCCCAGTGACAAAGATAGATAATTAATCTCTCCTGTGACATATATCAATAGTTCCCTAATCTATCCAAAGCCTTAAACAAAAAAGTGTTGGATGTCCCATGTATGTATACTTTTACAAACTATACAAAGAAACAATTTAAAAAAATTGTAATAATCATTTATACAATGATATAATAATATTATAAATGATATTAATTAATTTTTTTTATCAGTAGCATCATTTTTCTTTAATTTAAAATAAACATTGATAATATTACTAGCATTAAACTCATCACATTCACATTTATACATAAAAACCCCAAAAGACACGGCATTTACAGAAAGCATTTCATTTTTCTTAACATCATCATTTCTCGAGTCCATGCTAATTGGTAATATATCTAATTATTCAACGGGGTTAAGGGTGTTATAGGATAATTGTAGCCCTTCCTGACCTGTCAATCACCCTGGAGAAATCTGAAAGGAAACTTTGAATTTGGAAAGTAAATGGCAAAAAGTCAAGCATTATCCGTCTTCAAAGTCAGCAGTAAGAGATCTGCAACTTATTAAAGGTCTGAGCCACTCCTATCTCCTGACCTCAGAAAATGAGACAATGAAATTCAAATCACATTAAGCATAACATGTGTTAGAGATGGAGTAAATGTTTTTTTTTTTGCTTGTGCCCTTGGTTTAGAGCAGATACTAGCACAACTCTTTGTGGTTTTCAATGTGCGTCTGTCTCCCATACATAAAGTGACCCTGTCGGTCCCTTGAAAAAATTGAAATAGATTTTTTCTGTAATAGAAAAGATAGTACTTAGCTCTCTAGGAGCCTGTTTCTTCTACCGTCTTCTATTCTAGTGCTGCAGTCTTCATCAAAGTCTTCAGCATTTAACACTTCCGGGAGTGTCGCCACTGAGCACTGTAGCTCCATCCTCCGAACCCTGTTACCATGGGACTCAGTAGTAACATAGGGAGTCGGAGGAAGGAATTACAGCATGCTGCAGAGGACACAGATATTCAACACTCCTGGAAGTGGCAAATGTTGAAGACTTTTCTGGAGGCTGCAGTGCTGGAAGGGAGTGAAGGTAGGAGATTTGCCTCTGGAGGGTGAGTTCGCATAACAGCACTGGTATTACAGGAAGCAGCTATTTCAGGTTTTTATAGAGAAATGGAAACTAGCCATTGTTGACTTATTTTTCAAACTGAAGACCTAAGAATTGCCACCCTGATATTAGCCTTCTTAGACTGCCATGCTTCAAGAGATTATCTTGTAGACCACTCTCATTCTAAAGACTGCCTTGTAAATGACAAAGACCCCAATTCTCCCAAACACTACTTTGTTAAACTGCTCTGTCTTGTACTGTAGATTGTCATGTTCCCAAAGACTATCTTGTAGACTGCCATGTTTTCAGAGACTGCCGTACTCCCAGAGTCTACCTTGTAGGCAGCCAAGCTTATAAAGACAGCCTTGTAGACTGCCTTATTCCAAGATAGTTAATTGTTAAACTGATTTGCTTCAAAAGACTGCTTTCCAAAGATTGCCTTGCAGACTGCCTTGTTTTCATAGACTACCTTGCAAATTGCCATGCTTCCAGAGAAGGCTTTTTAGACTGCATGCTCCCAGAATTGCTTTGTAGATAGTTATTGCTCTCAGAGACTGACGTGTAGACTGCCATGTTCCCAGAAATATCCTTGTAGATTGGCATGCTTCCAGAGTCTGCTTTGTAGACAGACAATCTCCCAGAGGCTGCCTTTTAGACTGCCATGCTCTCAAAGAATGCCTTGCAGACTACGATGTTTTCAGAGACTTATAGACCATCAAGTCTAAAAGACTGCCTTGCAGAGTGCCTTGTTCCCAGATACTTTAATGTTAGACTGGTTTGCTTCAAAAGACTGTTCTGTAGCCTTTCCATAGTTTGCATTGTAGGCTGCCTTGACTGCCATGTAGAGTGCCATGCTTCCAGAGACTGCTTTGTAGACTGCAATGCTCCCTTTATTGCTTGGAAACTGTCAATGCTCACAGAAACTGCCTTTTAGACTGCCATGTAACTAAAGATATCCTTGTAGATTGCCATGCTTCCAAAGCCTTGTAGACTGTGATGCTCCTGGAGATTTCCTTACAGAATGTGATTTTCCCAGAGACTGCCTTATATATTGTCATGTACCCAGAGATTGCCTTGCAACCCAACACCCTCAAAAAGACTGCCTTATAGTCTGCAATTGTCAAAGAGTCTGCCATGTTGCCCTAGACTGCTAGACTGCCACACTTCCTTTTAGACTTCCATACTTCCAGAGAATACCTTGTGGACCATCATGCTCCCACATAAACCCCTGCTAGACAATCAGCTTCCACAGAGACACTCACTTACTGCAGAGTGCACACACAAAGAAACATACATACACAAGGATCCTGCATGGTGCTGGTATAGGATCTGTCTGATATCATTTTTAAGAAGTGCTAAGAATGCCCGGGAATGCTGAAAGCTGGGCCTATCACTTCTCTCGGCACATTGTAATGAATATTTCATCACATTACTGAGCAGTTGCATCATTCTTACCTAAACTCATCTAGAGGCTCATCTTAATCTAAACTTCCCATTTTAACATGTTCCAAGACACACCAGCATGATATTGCTTTCTGTATATACTCTAGAATCACACCATTCATATTCACCATTTTCTATAGTCTGAACTCATACCGGTCTGACCTTCTATGCTGTACCACCTATAAAATCACATTAACCGTGAACTCCTCTCACCAAAAAAGGAAAGTATTGTTATCATGGAAGCAATTTACATTTGCTTTATATACTGCATGGATCATCCCATGTGTAATCTTGAAGAATGCTCAGTTTATCATCCCCCAAACAAAGGAACTTTAATAGAGAAAATGTCGAGAGAAGGAATTGTTTTCCACTGGGATGACACAGCTTGACATTACTGGGCAAGGAGCCCAGAATTTTCAAACCCTGTTTATAAATATTAACCTTTTTTTTTTTCCTCTCAAAATTATTGGATGGTAAAGAAGCAAATAAGATATTGTATTTTGCACATCCTGCTTATCATATCCCAGTGTAGTCAAGCTACATGGCCCCAGTGACCTACTGTATAACATCACATCTTATGATCCAGCAAGAGATCCTCAACCTAAATCCCAAATGAAGTTTTAGTTTAAATCAGCTAAATACATTCCAGGTGCATAGAAAAGCTTTTCAACATTTTACAGTTTGCTTTCATTAGAAAGCAGGCACAGCCTGAGTAGAAAAGCCTATCTCCTGCCAAAGTCCTGTAGAGAAGACCCTTGCTCTCTGTGTGGAAGCAGAGGTCCAACACACCTCCAGACAAACTAATATCTCTGCATTAAAAAAAGCTTCCTAGTGATTGGAGAGCTCTTAGCTCTGACAGCATGGGGTGTGCTGCTGGACCTCTTCAGAGAGATCAAGTGCCCTTTTCTACACCATGCTGGCAAGGGAAATACTTTTCTACTCATGCGGTGGCTGTGTTTTAAAGAAAATGAACAGTACACTTTCAATGTGCATGTAAAGTCAACTATATGGCTTTACACAACCATTGTATTGAAGAACCTCAAATGTATTTAGCTGATTTAAGCTGAAAGCTATGTTGGACTGAACACACCCAATACAACAACTGTGTGCGAGAAGCAGAAACGAATAGCAACTAAAATGAAGGATCATTGATTGCTATGGGCTACTGTATCTAGCAGACAGATACTAAACTTTCCAACACCTTATGACCAAGATGGTGGAAAGAGCAAGTTGTTAAGTAAATAATATTTTCTTTCCAATCTCCTGATACTGATATCTGCATCTATACACCTACTTCCTACACAGGAGTTGTTTCCGGTGAGTTGTCGGTGATAATCCTTTAAATATCTTTGGGCCAACAACTAATTCTGTGCCAGTGCATAGCTGCAGGCAGGGGGGTGCACAACCTCCAGAACCCAGAAATTGACCAAAAAATAACCATTCACAGTCATAGCTGCTGCTAAAGTGATCAATTATAGATGGAGTATCACTTCTTCAAAAAACTTGAGATATTAGTAAGTCAGCTTCATACAGAGGCCCTGCATTCTGATTACACCCTGGCTGGTGGTACTACTGATCAGCTTCTCTGACAATATTATTGTTATGGCACAGCATGCTTCTGTACCTGCTCAGCCAGTAGGGGCTTCATCTAGTGGTCCTACCTCTCTACGCCTTAACCTATCTGCCCTTCCATGCCCTGCTTTCATTTGACCAACACCTATCTATAAAAAGGAATTATGTAGTCAGCAGAGATCTCCAAACTATGGCCCTCCAGTTGTTGAGGAACTACACGTCCCATGAGGCATTGTAAAACTCTGACATTCCAGACATGTCTAGGCATGATGGGAATTGTAGTTTCTGAACTGGAGGGCCATCGTTTGAAGACCCCTGAGTAGTGAGATGGGCAGAATAGGGTCAAGATTTATTTAAGATAATGAATAGTAATGCAAGAATATATCAACCATGTACAAGGCTATTTCTAGGCACAGAAGAACCAGTCAACCATCTACAGTGTTGGTCGATAGAGGCACCAGGGAAAGAAAACAGCAACATTAAATTTAAGAGTTTATGATATCGTACCGGACCATTTGTCAGATGTATAGTATATTCAATATGTGTTAGTTTAACTCAAGTTAGCTTTAGGGCCATACCTCACTCACTAGCAATCTTGTCGATTGGTGGTGGTCATCTAGCAACTGGATCATGAACTGCACTTTCAATCCCTCACTGGCTGAACCACAAATGGCAAGAGAAATTCTGCAGCAATTATCCTGTGAAGAAGACACACCTTCGGAGCAGGTAGGTCCTCTTTATGATCCTGTTGCTGACAAGTTGCCACCAGTGACTTATGTGACATGGCACTTGCATTGCAAAGCATCCACCTTTCAGCCTTGCCCACAGATCTAACGTTTCTTTGCAATTTGCATTGCCTCTTGGTAGAGAAAATTGGATTGAGGTGGAGTAAAGTAGAAGATTGGAATAGAGCGCAACAAAAAGGTTAAGCTCATGTAGGCTAACTAGACTTCAAAACATCATTATATAAATCTTACTCTCCCCTTTTTTTCTCTTTTTAGAGTAGCAATCTCCCATTGACAAACATACATGTAAGATCAATGATCTGAGTTTGCAGAGTCAGTTACTCACTTTGTGGCCAGCAGCATGTTCTTTCTGGAGTGCAGATCGCTCGGGTCTGTGTGCTGTCTGTTCATGTATTCGGACACCGCCTTGGCTGGAAATTCTGTTTCACAGATGTAACCAAAATCCCGGGCAAGATGGACAGCTTCACCTGCACAGAAAGTATGGGTATGGTCAGAACTGTCACCTTTGGATGTTTTCCCCCAAATGCAGGCTCACAAGGGCAGCCAAGAGCAAAAACAGGCAGCATTAAAAAAAGAACAATTTTATTTTGTTCTTTTATGTTGACACTTATGAGTAATCACAATGTCAGATAGAGGTGGTTGACAATAATTACAAGATTTTTAGTAGATCAAGTCACCTGCACACATCTCCTCTTATCATATGAATCCTTTACTATGGTAGCCTATGAAAATTCTGTAAATACAGCATCCTGTCTTAAATTCCAGCTTCATTATTTCATGATCGGAAAACAAGGTTATTGCTGCCATTCATTTGCTGCCAATATTTCTGGTATTTGTAAATCCTGCCCGTGGAAAATACAGAGTTGAATGTGGTTAAATACAAATGAAAGGGTAAGTCTTTGGCAAACGTGTGCACTTAAGCCAATAAGATAGTTCAAGTAGAAAGGTCTTGTGCATCTATAGATTTATCTGGCTGAGTTTAGGACATTTTCACAAGCAAATCTTATCAGCAAATGTAACATTTATGTATTTTATATATTTGCCATAGGGTAGAATAGGCAAAAAAGAAAAGAAAGTGATACTATTGTTATGGCCTTGTGGGAGGGAAGGAGACACAAAACACTGCAATAAATCTTTTCAATGTAATGTTAGCTTGAGGAAGTCAATGGGGTGTTTAAAGTGTATATAAAGCCCATTTTTTTTCATTTTAGATACAATATATTAGGAATAGAAACTTTGGCATGTTTTAATTGTTATCTGTATCCTCAGGGCCGTAGATAAGGGGTTGCCAGTATCACCAGTCCTCCTATATGGGACCCAGGCCAGCAGGGGGGACCAGGCAGCAGGGTGAATCAGATGTGGGTAGGGACGATGATTGGTGGGGCAGGGGGCAATTACTGGAACCAATCTCCTCTTTGGCACTCTCTGCAGCATCTAAATGCTGGCTTCATCTCCTCTCCCTCCCGTTGGCGTTCAGCTGTTGCAAAGAGAGCCATACAGGGGATTGGTTCCAATAATTGCCCCCCACCACAGTGATCACCCTCCATGTGCACCATATGTTTCCCCCTGCTGCCCAGTACCCTTTGTGTGCCCCCTTACTCCCACAGTGCTGCTGGGTTCCCTCTCTCCCTCCCGTCGGCAGCTGCAAGCACACAATAAGGTCCTTATTGTGGGGGAGCAGTCTGGTAAATATGTCATGTTTGCCAGCCCCTTCCTTTCTTGAATAAACACAATGAGTGATCGGTACATAACTGAAGCAGTGGCTGTATAGGGCCCCATGCCAGGTTGTCTTTACGGGGCCCTGTGCCAGGTTGTCTACATGGGGCCTCGTGTCAGGTTGTTGGTATGGGGCCCTGTGGTTTCTAACAGAAGCCCTGTGTATCCCCACTAGATAGATTCAACCTATCTATTTGTCCTGGTGACCTGAAAGTGAAGGTTAATCCAAACGATTAAGATGTTAACAGAGAACAGTAATAACGAGGAAACCCACTGTTGGTGACACCTATCCTGGCGGGTGACAACTGTCAAGAGATTTACCTCTCTTTTGAAAAATATCCTCTCACCTCCTATTGAGTCTACTGGACAGAAGTGGAAGGAAATCTCTTAAATGGGCCACAGATGGCAAAGAAACCTGCATTGAGTTTTAACCCTACTCTACTCAAGCTAAAACCAAAAATACTTTGGGATTTATTTACTAAGACTGGAGAGTGTAAAATATGATGCAGATCTGCATAGAAACCAATCAGGTTCCATTTTTTTTTTTTTTGTCAAAGCTTAATTAAACAATCTGAAGTTAAAAGCCGATTGGCTACCATGCACAGCTGCACCAGATTTTGCACTCTGCAGTTTTAGTAAATGAACCCCTTTATTTGCACTTTAAGCACTTGTTCCCACTCGTACCTAGAGACAACAGTGACTAAAAATAAACTGTAATAACCAAAAGATTGGTGTGATCACTGCGGCCATTAAAACCATTGTAATCAGTGGTAGCTGTAGAGACAGTAGTGCAGTATACAAGCATAGTTTAATTTTGTCGTCTCTGGAAGTCACAAGGTGAAAGCTGATTGACAGGAAGAAACAAACACATGTTCGCTTTAAAAGGCGAAGCAGAAGAAAAGAAAAAACAATAATTAGGCTTAATATAATTCTAACTGGCACATTCTCTGTTAGCTGTGCTATCAGGTTTCTGGCCTGGAGCAGCAAACTCTTCTTCAAACTTGCAAGAATGTGACTTTGACACACAAGAAAGCTGGGAGGTAGCTAGGGGTGGTGAGAAGTCAGGCTCGGATGGGATTCCCGCAGAATTATCTTTTCTAGGTAACCTGGGGGAATTGGATGTATTTCAATATTTCTGGGCAGGATCCTTGTGTATGCTAATGATCAGGATTAGTTTTTTCATTGTTGAAAAGAGAAAACTGAAGGCAAGTCGAGGTGACTGCAATGTCCAACAGCCGAGACCTTTCACCAGTAGACAGGGCCAAATTTATACTTCCTGTCCCCTTGGGGCAACCACATTTTGCCACTCCCCTTTACACCCAATGGACTGGCCAGTCCTTATCAGTAACCTATTAACACGATCAGAAGTCACACTCATATAAAGCCATTGCTGAGTTGGCCACTACCCGAAAATGTTAGTGGCTTTCTATGGCCTCAGTACTTTCTGAGTCAGTAAACTTGAAAAGGGAAAACAGCTATTAAAGTCAGATCACCGGGCTTACCTATATGTTTAAAAGTATATGGAATTCTGACCATCACACCCCTATGAGCTGGTTGGACACCCCATTCTAAAACCATTGGGCATTAATATGGTATTAGCCTGCCCTTTGCATCTATAATAGCTTCCACTCCTCCGGGAAAGGTTTTCTGAAGATTTTGGAGTGTGTCTGTGGAAATTTGTTTTTATTCAGCCAAAAGAACATTTGTGAAGTCAGGCACTGATGTTGAATGAGAAGACCTGGCTCACCAGTGGCCATGCAATTCATCATAAAGGTGTTCAGTTGGGTTGAGGTCAGGGCTCTGGGCAAGTCTCTTGAGTTTCTCCACAACAGATCTATCAAACCCTGTCTTTATGGAGATGGCTTTGTACACAGTGGAACAGAGAAGAGTCTTCCCCAAACTGTAGCCACAAAGGTTGGAAGCTCACAATTGTCTATAACTGGAGTTTGCATGTTCTCCTTGTGTCTGCGTGGGTTTTCTCCGGCTACTCCGGTTTCCTCCCAGACTCCAAAGACATGCTGGTAAGTTAATTGGCTGCTGTTCAAATTGGCCCTAGCATGTGTATTTATAAATAACCTTGAAAAATTCGATTTTATGGGCAATAAAAAATATACATGAATTATGCAAAAAAAAATTATTTTATTTATAGAAAATTGTTAAAAAATCTCTCATGTTGAAATAACAACACATCATGTGTATGTAAGAATGTGAGTTAGGGATTTTAGATTGTAAGCTCCTTGAGGGCAGGGACCGATGTGAATATATAATAAAAATATGTAAAGCACTGCATAAATTGATGGCACTATATACAGTAAGTACCTGTAATAAATAAATAAATTAATAATAATAAATAATGTATTTTTATGCTGCAGTATTAACAGTACCCTTCACTGGAAACGCCTGAACTCAATTAGCACTGAACAGCACAGAGATGTCCTACTCTGTAACAGCATTTAAACTCAAGTGAAAAAACCTTGTATTAAAAATAATAATAATTATACAAAGCATAATAATTAATGATTTAAAAAATGATATGATGATCATGGCTCATTGTGGGACAGATTGTGGTTGATTTAATAACAAAGTAGTAACCCTCCACTTAGCTCAGTAAATATGGATGAGTGGAGTAGATCAGGTGAAAATTAAGAAATTAACTAAATGGAAACTCTCAGTTTTAGCCACTGAACTGCTTACGTGAGATTTGGTCAAAAAATGAAAAAAAAAATGCTCTTTTTTTTTTCTTTATTAGGAAAGTGTGTTTTTGATAGATGCTTTTAGAGTGATGTGTTTTATTTAATTTAGGTGTTCATTGTATTTTTTTTTTATATATATATATATATATATACATTAAATTTTTTTGCTTTTTTGTGAAAAAAAATAAAATAATGAGGCTCCTGAGTGGCCTTTTATGGCACAAGAACATGTTCAAGATAGCTTCTGTAACCCTCATAAGCCGTCTAAAGCTCATTGCACTCTTAAAAAATAAAAAATAAAAAAAACACTAAAAAAAATAATTTCAGTTTTGCAATTATATTTTACTAAAATGGCTACATTTTGAAAAAGTTTCCTGTTTTTGAGATTTCAGGGCAATGAAAACTCACAATTTGATTTATCCCTGTTAGGAAATAAGGTGAATTTGAGTTCACGCCAGTCATCCAATCACATGCAAAGCAAAAATCCTGTTGTTTATAAACCCTGGCACATGATTGGGTATTCAAAATGAAGATTGCTTTACTGTATTTTTTAAACTAAGTAAAAATTCCCTTTTCCAAGTAGACACTTTACTTCTTTAGTAAATCATCCCTCATTGCCTTTTGATTTAGTTGGGTAATGGTTACCCTATGTAAACTCTTTTAGAGTGACGTGATTCATACACACCTCTTCTCTTCCACCAGCCTGGGCCAGTTAATGTTTATATTATGTGTTCTGTCTTTGCTAAATATGAACGTATGAACCAATAATTATAATAGTCCTTGCCAGTCACAAGAGACAGACAGATGAGTGGTAATTACAGGCATTTACCTCGCATTAGCACATGTCAGGCTGCCGGATTATCATTGAGCATACTGTAAGTGGATGATGATTAGTATAAATTGTCCCTGTACTCTAACGACATCTATATTTCCTATTTAGCCCGGCCGTAATTATTCCTGTAGGGAGTGTCTGGTTACATGTAGTTTAGAGTGGCTGATATCAATCTAGAGGAAGAAAGCAATCCTCATGTTGTGTGTGTGGCCGCAAGTGGAGCATATCAGATAAAACTGTGAACATGGAGCGCCAGACAACTTTTGTTTTAATTTGGTATAGAGTGAGTTTTTTTTTTTTCCAAAGCTTTATTGAGCCATTTTTTATGATACACTTAGTCATATGAAAACAAAGTCTCATTTGGCTTCAACAAAACAACTCAATTTGAGCAGGTTTGTCGTTCAATTTTTTTATTCATGCATAGGCTTCAATCATTAAAATAAATAGCAAAGACGAGAAAATAGAAAGAAGAGAAATAAAAAAAAAAAAAAAAGCAGAGAAAGTAAAAGAGAAAAGAAAGGAAACAAAACAAAAAAAGAGGGGGATCCCTTCCTTCACAGTTCCCTATATTCATATTTGGTGAGAAACTAGACCACAGGTACTGTCTCAAGATATCTGATATGGTGAAGTCTTTCCTAGCCCCCCCCCCCCCCCCATTTAGCTATGAATTTGGGGTTATTTTCCTATAGGCTCGCTGTCAATTCCTCCATACACATAATCTAATTCCGTTTGGACTGGGAATAACACTACAATTCCAATGCCACTGCAAGGGTGGATTCCCGCACCTCAAGGGCTTAATGTTCATTTAACCACTACGGGGCACTTTCACCCCTTTCTTGCCCAGGCCAACTGGGTTTAATCAATCTTTTTTTGTACAATTCTCCTTTAAGGGGGCATTGCAAGGGGGCGTGTCCTATGCCTGCATACTTTTGCTGATAGGTGTCCCTCATTCCCATCTCAAACAGTTGGGAGGTATGGATATTGCAAGATGCCCAAGTGCAGGCATGCTAAGAATTTAGTTTATAGCTTAAGTCCAGACAGATAAAATAAACCAATAATGCACCTCTGTTTTAGTTAACACATAAAAATGTTATTTTTTAAATGAAGGCAAGTGTAAGTGATGGAATTTAACTTGGTTCCAATCCCTTGCAATCCCCTGTACAGCAGAGCTCAGAAAGGGGTAACGTAAAAGTAGCCCTTCGGTTACGCTACAGGACAAGAAGAATGCTGATAGGCAGATAGAGCAGAGGTGGTATCATTCTGTTGTTGTGTCTTAACTTTTACTTTCCAGCCACAGATTAAATGAGGGTGAGGACAAGACCCATAAGTGAAAGTGAAAGTGAAACTGTAGCAGAAAAAGATCAGGTTCCATCACCTGCCAGACAGGGCTGTGTGGCAGAGCTGTGCAAAACCTCAGGAAAGGATAAGCAGAGACACAAATCCCTTGTCAGGTACACCAGCTCCGACATATGTGTTTCATCTACTGTATGAATTTGGCTGTGTGCCTGGAGTTCAGATTTAATCTGCTTTCTCTGCCATAAAGTGTGGAGCGATTTTCACAGACCATTTAACAGGGTCATTATTAGAAATGTAGTTCCTGGGATCTGTGCTATGTAATTTCCTCACTTTCTGCCTCTCTGCATCACCAATCGTATTAAAACATACAAGGTAATTTAGGATTTAAAAATTAGTGAAGTGGGGAGGTTTTTATTTGGGCCATAGTGCTAAAAAATTTGATTTTGGTGAAATTTCTCAGTTTTGGCAAAATGCATTGTGGCCAATGCAGAAAGTGAAATTATGGTGTTTTTTGGTGTGTTTTTTAAAGGGCTTTAAATAGGCTCCAGAGAATTACAAAATCTACTTTTATTTCTCCTAGATCCTTTCTTGTGCCAAAAAAGGGCCTCTAATTAGCTTTTTTTTTTAACCCCCTTGGTTTAACTCCTTAGCGCTGAAGGGCCACAGATTTGCGTTAATTGCTGCCTATGCACTTGTGCAGAGAGCGCACATGCTGCGCGCTCCTAGCCCAGTTACTGTAGACTAACCGAAAGCTCCCGATTGCTTGTTGCGATTGGAAGCTTTCGGACCACGTGACCGTCATGACAGCCAATCACTGCGGTCATGTGATCTTAAGTGGAACCCCGCCTCCCAGCATCATAAAGTGGATCCTTATCCTCGGGGGAGACTTCTCTCTTCCTCGCTGTTTTTTTCTTAATAATAAAGTGAGGCACCACCCCCCTTGCACGTCACTCGCCTAAGCGAAGGCCTTACAAGGTTCTCCCTTTGCCTCCTGGGACATGCATGTCTGGAGGCATATATTGCTTCATTCACAAAGGAGGAGGGGGGCGGGCCTAGTGCTGCATCATCAGGAGGCACGCCAGCTGAACCAAGAAGAGCTAGCGGGCATCCCAATGGTGTCATACAAGACCATGGCAGGGTGGGAACGAGAGGTGGTGGAATACAAGATGATCGCAGCTGGACAATGCTGGATCCTCTGGATGGGTGAGTATCAGAAATGTGGAACCCCAACCACCCAGTAAGTAGGGATAAAAAGCTGAAGTACTGAGTGGGTAGGTTGTTCTCCCTGTGTACATATCAAGGTTTCATTAAGATTTTGACTATTTACACTTTAGGTGGGTCAAATAACCCACAAAATGTCATAAGGATTCCCAAGAATAGTGTCTCCATCAGCTCTAACAAAACCATAACATGTGTGCCCACTCTCACAGTTGGATTCCCCAATTATTTATTATGCAGAATATATTGTAGGAGAGTAACGTCATTACATGGCTTTGCTGTGGTTAGAGTAGTTGTACAGGATTGGGAATTCTGTTGAAGGATTCTCTCCACAGGAGTCCTCAAGAGCAGGGGTCTCCAAACCTTTGAAACAAAGGGCCAGTTTCTTGCCCTTCAAACTTTAGGAAGGGGCCATACTGTGGCCAGTGGGAGTAGAAAATGCCCTGACATCAGTGGGAGTAAGCAATGACATAGGCTTGGTGGTCAGTGGGAGTAAAAAAATGACATCATTGGTGTCATTGAGAGAAATAGTGCCTGATAATTGGTGAGAATTAGTTCCCCATCTCTGGTATCAGTGAAAGGAATAGTGCCTAAAGAGCTGGATAAAGGACCACATCTGGCCCCCAGGCCGCAGTTTTGGAGACCCCTGCTTAAGAGATCTAAGAAGAGATTCAATCTGAAATAATACTATTGAGTTGAGTTGGTTTTTAAAAAACCAAAATATGTTTCTTTTCATTTTGGATGGTGTAGGGAAAAGTTAGAACCTCTGTCAGGTTTTCAATGCTGAGTGTTGTCCTACTGGGGCAATCATTCTCTCTATTTTTCCTCTTGACCATTGTCCCTGAGACTAAAAGTGAGGGAGAATTCAAAATCTTACAATTACCACTGGCACAGTAATAGTTACATAATTACACACATAAGTTGAAAAAAGACACAAATGCATCTGGTTCAACCAATAAAAAATTAATTAAATACATAGAAAACTCCATATACAAAATCCTATAAACACAACTTATAGCATGGCAAATTAAAACCCCAATAAAAAATGGTTCAATTTTCTCCAATGGGGGAAAATTCCAACAAGGCAATTGGATGTTTCTTGGATCCACAATCTATGGTATTGTTACCTAGAGGGGAACATTTCTAATAGAGAAATGTTTACCAGTGCCAAGAGGATTTCCCCCTATTCTGAAGACTTTTCCTCTTACTTCCTGTCATGTCTCAGAAACAGGAGGGGGAGGGAAATTACTCAATGGGATATAGACAAAAAAAAACTTGACAGAGGTTATTCCTTTAAACTAAAAAAAAAAATGTCTTTAAATAAGCTTAGTGGTTAGCAATTCTGTTGCCAGCACTAGGGTTGTTGGTTCGAATCCCAACCACTACACTACCTACGTGCAGTTTGCATGTTCTCCCTGTGCCTGCGTTGGGCCTCCTCTGGGTACTTTGATTTTCTCACTCCATAGACATGCTGGTAGTTTGTTTTTTGCTCATGTCTAGATTGGCCCTGCTATGTGTATGTATGAATGTGAGGTAAGGAGCTTAGATTGTAAGCTCCTTGAGGGCAGGGACTGAATGTACAATATATATGTAAAGTGCTGCGTAAATTGTTAGCCCTGTGAAAAAAATACATGCAATAATCACAGTACTTTAAATCCTGGCAGGGAGGCCATTGGATGTGTCCTTACCTTCCACCAGGGAGGTCAATAAAGTGACGTTGGCAGCTTTGCGTCTTCCAGCTGGTAAATTCAAACCAATCTTTTCCAATCTCTCCCTCAAAGATCTTCCACCGTTTTTCGATTTCGCTCTGTAATGGAACAAAATGAAATGACATTTAGGATTATCTGTGAAAGCAACAGATCACATGTAACTTGCACAAGAAAATAACTTAATAATACCTTAAAATTCAGTACATGATTCAGTACAAGATATGGCATACATGTAAATATTTGCAACTGTGGATCTACTCCCATCATGTCTAGCCAGCCAGATTTAGGTTTTGTGACATGGCATCAGACACTGATCAGAGGGGTGGTATTTTAAATTTAATGGGAGGGTATGTTATATAAGATCTGCTATACAGAGGACATTGAAAGGCATATTATTGATTGCCTCCTAATGCCTCCTTGTGATGGCATCTTTGGGTACTTTTAATTTCT
This sequence comes from Lithobates sylvaticus, assembly GCA_028564925.1. Classification (NCBI taxonomy): domain Eukaryota; kingdom Metazoa; phylum Chordata; class Amphibia; order Anura; family Ranidae; genus Lithobates; species Lithobates sylvaticus. The sequence goes on along the minus strand of CM053028.1, from coordinate 513,210,717 downwards.
ATAATCACGGTACAGAAAAAATATTTAAGCATTATAGACAGAGCCTGCATGGGCACACTGGGACTTCTGCTTTAAAGCTGAAATGGGCACATAACCCCCATGCATTCCTACAAGGGACTATGATGGAGTAGAATTTCAACTCCTTCCAAAATTGATATTTTATCACCAGCAGCTAAAATAACCCACCAGCCCACCTTCCTGTGATATAAGACCCATTGCTTGTCTTGCCTGTATGATCATGCATCAGTACATAGACTGGACATGTAGCTAGCGCTGGCCATACACTAATTTTTTTTTTTTTTCATACGGTAGACCATTTGACCCAAATGTGGTAACTGATTGATTGGAAGTCTGAAACGATTGTTCACTGGAGCACAAATGGTAAATTCACCTACCTGATCATTTCAGAATCAATCGATTGTTCCATACACCCCTTTTGAAAGTTCCCACCTTTTCTGAAAGACAAACACCGGACTTATTTGGGCTGATTTACTAAAGCCGTAGAGCCTATTCGCTTAGAAAAGTGAACATTTACTGAGCTTACTACATGTGGTGAACCTGTGTTGACTTTGGGTACCCAATCACGCGCAAGGTTAAAGCTTCACCTTATTTACTAAGCTCAGCGAACATTCAATATGCTAAGTCAAAGGTCTCTACGCCGTTAGTAAATTAACCTTATCAACTCTTTCCTATTAGTATTACTAGCAAAAAGTCCCAGGTGACAACCCTACCAAAAAGGGGACAACCCTACCAAAAAGGGGACAACCCTACCAAAAAAGTGACAACCCTACCAAAAAGGGGACAACCCTATCAAAAAGGGGACAACCCTATCAAAAAGGGGACAACCCTACCCACATTGTACTGCTTTCATCTGCAATCAGAAAATCAATGAAAAGCAAAGGAAATGGTAGGGGATGGCTAGAATTCTAGAATTGGTCAGAACATTTTAACAATGTGTATGGTGAGCCTAAGATTTCGCCGGCAGATGACATAACCAACCTCCTCCTATGTACTGGATGTGTGCTGGATTCCCCATGTAGGTCACAGCTACAATGTTCCCAATGTGAAGGTGAGTGGCATTAACCCTCTCCTCCCTCGGCCCCCCCAGACTCACCTCCTCAGCACCCCTCCCAGCAGAGAGGCGTTCAGACACTCCGGAGGGGACAGGCGACGCTGCACCTCCCCCACTGTCACTTTGTATTTGGACGTAGAGCTGAGCAAGGACAGGCGGCCCGGCACCGAGCAGAACACTTCACCGGCGTTCACCGTCACCCCTCCCAGGAAGCCATCCTTGTTCATCATCAGCGAGGTGACAGACTTAGGGGGCACAGGGACTGCGGAGACACAGGGGGACACACAGGCTCAATAACATGCTGCAATACACCACATAGGCTTCATATGTATGTTAGAACATCATTTCTACATATAATAGATAGAAGAAAGAGATACATTGAAATAGATAAATACATAGATAAGATAGATAGATAGATAGATAGATAGATAGATAGATAGATAGATAGATAGATAGATAGATAGATAGATAGATTAAATATTTTAAAAGGGGATAGAGAGTTAGATGAATGGAGACAATATTTAAAAAGGGAGTTTAATTGAATGGAGACAGTTAGAGGTAGATAAGCAAAGAGCTAAGAGATAGATAGATAGATAGATAGATAGATAGATAGATAGATAGATAGATAGATAGATAGATAGATAGATAGAAGGTGAGCTATTGATCATAAACGGATAGAGATAGGTAAATAATATACACAATGGAAAAAGCAAAAGATATATAGATAGATAGATAGATAGATAGATAGATAGATAGATAGATAGATAGATAGAAGGTGAGCAATAGATTAAATATTGATAGAGACAGGTACACAATGTAAAAGGCAAAAAAATGATAGATAGATAATAGATAGATAGATAGAAGATAGATAGATAGATAGATAGATAGATAGATAGAAGGTGAGCAATAGATTAAATATTGATAGAGACAGGTACACAATGTAAAAGGCAAAAAATTGATAGATAGATAGATAGATAGATAGATAGATAGATAGATAGATAGATAGATAGATAGATAGATAGAGAGATAAATAATAAACACAATAGAAACAAGCAAAAGATAGATATATACATTAAAATAGATAAATACATAGATATAGATAAATATAGATAGATAGATAGATAGATAGATAGATAGATAGATAGATAGATAGATAGATAGAAGGTGAGCTATTGATCATAAATAAATAGAGATTGGTAAATAATATACACAATTTAAAAAAGCAAAAGATATATAGATAGAAGGAGAGCAATAGATTGAAGATTGATAGAGACAGATACACAATGTAAAAGGCAAAAAAATGATAGATAGATTAAATATTTAAAAAGGGGATAGAGAGTTGAAATGAATGGAGACAGTTAGAGGTAGATAAACAAAGAGCTAAGAGATAGATAGATAGATAGATAGAGAGAGAGAGAGAGAGAGAGAGAGAGAGAGAGAGAGAGAGAGAGATAGATAGATAGATAGATAGATAGATAGATAGATAGATAGATAGATAGATAGATAGATAGATAGATAGATAGAAGATGATAAGAAACAGAAATATTAGACAATATTAGATAATTCCATCATCAATAATATTCTTAGACAAGTAAATGAAGGGAATAAAAATAAACATTGAAAAGATGTTAAAATAATGTTAGATAAAAGCGTTCTCCTCTCTTATTTGATGTATAATATTGTCTTGGCTACTAATAAACTGTGATGATTGAGCCTCCATATGTTCTCATACAGGTCCCTGACCAGGAGAGCATCCAGGCAGAGAAGAGAAGAGTGCGTCCTGCAAGGCACTCTGGGAATTCTGGTCGTTTTTTATTAACTCTGATAGAAAATAGATTAAAAAATACTAGAGCAGGTTATAACAATTATTTATGTCATCTAAGGAATGGGAATTTCTATAATATAAAGGTGACATGACCGTGCTTTACTTTTATTATAGATTTCCGAATCTTCCATAAAGTCTGCATTCTCCTCCATGGCTGGACAAGCTCACAACAAAATCTAGCAGTTAAAATCGGTTCCTTTTGTGACATCACAATAACTGCCGCTTCTGGCTGTACAAACTCAGAAGGGAGGCTCTTGCAATCACCAAAGAAGGGATCTATAATTTCGTAGTTATGGATAGCCAAAGTGACAATCTTTAAGAAGAAGAGGACACATTGGGGTCAATTTACTGAAACAATAAAATTGATTTACTTTAATAAGGTAGGAATGTCCATAAAGATGAAGTGGCATTCACCTCAATCCTCCAACTAATTATTTTTTTTTGTTTCCCTGCACATTATTGGCATATTGATAATGAACACAGATTCAGATTAAATACCAACAATTATTTTAAGTGAACATTCACTTTGGTGAACAGACTCTTTTAGTAAATAATCCCCCACTGTGCTTCCTATTGCTAAATTGTATATAGGGGAACGTCTCTCCAAATGGGGTCTATTTACTTAAGGAGTAGAGGTTGTTCATTCAAGTGAATGCTAGAAAAGAGGGAAAGATGTTTTTAATTTGAATATATGTGAGGGAAATAAAAAAAAAAAAAAAATATATATATATATATATATATATTGTTATTATTATTATTATTATTATTATTATAATAATAATTATTTTTTTTTTTACAGCCTGTGTAATAATAATAATATATATACATTTTTTTTTAATTTCCCTCACATATATTTAAAGTGAAAATATCTTCCCTTTATATATATATATACATATATTGGGACTGTTCTCAGCTGTAAAAATGCTCTAACATCAAAAAATGCTGATAAACACAAATACATGTTTTTTCACGCTTTTAATCCATTGGAAAAAAAGCGCTAAAAAAAACGAATAAACGCTAAAAAACGCTATTGCAAAAACATTGAAAAATGTTGAAAAACTCACTGCAAAGCTACTGCTGTTTTTATAACGTTATTTTAATGTCCAGTATGCATGGGGCCTTATTATTATTATATAAAATATATTATTGTTTATTATAATATATTCTTTTCTTTTGAAACAAGTTTTTAATTCATATAATTGTTTTAGTTTGCCATTTTTATTTATTATTAGTATTATTATAAAAAAAATATATATATTATTATTTATTTAGTATAATGTATTCTTGTCTGTGTAAACATGTATATTTAATTGTTGTGCTTGTCTTAGTATGCCATTGTTATTATTATTATTATTATTATTATTTTTACTATTTAAAACATTTTATTTATTTATTTATTTATTTATTTATTATAATATATTCTTGTCTTTGAAAAAGTTGTGTGTATCAAGATTTTCAATATCACTCTGTATGACTGTGTATATCCCTCCAGGAAATGATAATGTTACATAAATCAACAATAATAATAGTAATAATAATAATAATAATAATAATAATAATAATGAATAACAACAAATGAGAGATTAGCAAACTAAGGACGAGCCCTGGGGTCATCCTAAAAAAATTGAAACACAATTTTCAGTTTCACAGTCAGAATTCAATAAGTAAACAGAGCTGCAATTTTGTAAATATAGGACATGTTTTGTCTCTTTTCTTCCTGTATACAGACATGCGGATTAGTTTGATTTGCTAAAAATCGCTTCACAAATTCAGAAATCACAATTCATAAAATCATACAGAAATTGCATGCACATGTGCATTGAAAAATCAATGATGCGCCATCAAATTTTTTTAGATTCAATTTGTACATTAATTTTGCTGATCTGTAATATTTATGATATAATATTGTGCATAAACGTGGAGGTAGCAGAGGGTTAAATAGGATTGTCTGAATGGTAGTGTTTCCCTTGGCTGGTGGGTGCGGCACTTGTTGGCAGGTAACATTCTCCTCGGTATTTAATAAAATGCAGTGAGGAGGAGCAGTAGTCACTAGAGTACACAGAGAAAGGGGCAGGCTGTGATCTGAGGGCTATTGCCTTGTCTAATGTGAGAAAAAAAACACGGAGTGGGTGGCAGTTGGTATACAAGGGGTTATAGAATACAGCTAGGCGGTGTTGTTACTGGTGTGAACTGCTTATACAATGGTCAAAGCGAGTTGGACATGGTCATCCAAATAATGGACGTTTATACAATGCAGTCTATACATAATATGCTTGTTTCTTTACCATATCTGTATTTAATTTGTGAAATAAATATGGACTTACTGTTACATTTATCATCTAAAAGTATTTGAAATTGGCCCATAGCTAGAGTCGGATTTTTGCAAGCTTTCATAATGCCATTTACTCTTTTTATTGCGTTAACGTTTATGTATGCTATTTGTTTGCCGTTTTAGTCCTTTTTTTTTTTTTTTGTGGTTGTTTTTTGTGTTGTATTGTATTTTCTATCTTGTGTATTTGTTTATGTTTCTTCTAAAAAAAAAAAAAAAAAAATCTGATATTCAGAAAAAAGTATTCAAATAAGAAAAAAAAATCAATCATGTAATAGCAATGATTTTTTTTTTTTTTTAATTACCCTTGCACACGATTGGGTATTCAAAGTCAACACAGGTTCACCTTTAATGTGTACTTTGCTAAATTAACAGCCTCATTTAGTAATTCAACACCAATACCCGCGTAGGATCCACAAACAAAGGCCAGCACATTGGTGTACATCAGCAAAACTGTTTCCTTTTATATACATAGTGAGATATGTAATATGTAATGTAAAATAATATTTATTTTATTCATTTATTGTATTTTTTTTTTTTTTTACTTTTCTTGATGAAAACTTTAATAAAACTATAAAAAAATAAAAATTCAAACGTGTTTCGGTCATTCAGTCATGATTAAGCCCTGAACAGCCAAAACGTGTTGGAATTTTTATGGCTGTGTCTCACCATGTATAATAAAGGATAACCGTTTTGCTGATTTCAACTGATATGCCATCTTTTTGTGCATTTGTGAGGTTACAGAGACCTTTTAGCTACAGCACCAGGTTTATAAGCTGTCATTAGATTGCAGCAGAGGTTGCTAGTTTCTTACCACTTAAAGATCCCCTGGAACACAATATCACTTCAGCACCACACAAAAAAAGAAAAGAAATCAACCAGGTTACTCTGAAGACCAATGAGTTCTAGTGGATCTAAATTGGCCACCACACCTAGATACCCTGTTTCCCCCGAAAATAAGACCTAGCGTGATTGTCGGTGATGGCTGCAATATAAGCCTTACCCCCCCCCCCCCCCAAATAAGCCCTAGTTAAAGTCCTTGTAGGTCTTATTTTCAGGGTAGGGCTTATTTTTTGGAAAACAGGGTAGGGCTTATTTGGGGGGTAGGGCTTATATTGCAGCCATCACCGACAATCACGTTAGGTCTTATTTTCGGGGAAACAGGGTATGTATTTGGGACCAATGCTTCTTGATTGGAAAATAAACATTCAAATTATTTGAATTATATGTCCCATGTTTGGTCGCGCCTTCTCCCCAGCAGATCATAGTTGTATGTATCTGAACCAGGATTTTTTTTTTTATAGTCTTATAGATACTTTTCTTCTATGCTATGAGTGTTACCAAGAATATTGCTACTGAAGTCTTTCATTTTGGATATTCCCCTGTATAAATAATATATTTGCTTTGTGCACTGGTGTGCAGTCGTGTAGGAACAGGAAGGGGTCATCCCCAAACTGTCCCCACAAAGTTGGGAGCATGAAATTGACCAAAATGTCTTGGTACGCCTTAAGAGTTCCCTTCACTGGAACTAAGGGGCCAAGCCTAACCCCTGAAAAACAACCTAACACCCTAATCCCCCCTCCACCAAATGATTTGGAGGGGTGGCCCAATACTTTTGGAAATATAGTGTGAATGAGCAAGTTTGGGGGGGAGTAACTTGACTGGCCTGCAAATAGTCCTGACCTCAATCCAATAGAACACCATTGGGATGAATTAGAGTGGAGACAGACCTTCACGTCCACATAAGTGAATGACCTCACAAATGCGCTTCTTGAAGAATGGTCAAACATTCCCATAGACGCACTCCTAAACCTTGTGGAAAACCTTCCCAAAAGAGTTGAAGCTGTTATAGCTTCAAAGGGTGGGCCAACTCAATATTGAACCCTACGGACTAAGACTGGGATGCCATTAAAGTTCATGTGTGTGTAAAGGCAATACGTTTGACAATATAGTGTATAAATATATATATATATAAATAACATTTTTAAAAGTTATTTTTCTAATTAGGATATTAATCTGTTTAGTGGGAGAGAATGGGACAGACCCAGAAATGGCCAAGCCCTGGACAACATATTAGCTGGTCTCCCATTGCAAGTGTTTTTTGTTGATAACTGACTTTAAGGAGTACATTTAATGGCCATATTTATATTATTATCTAGTGGTAGTTAGTCACATTCAACTGGTCTTGTTCTGTTGGAGACTTATTACGGATAAATAAGGCATTCCACTGGCATATTGGCGATGCTGGTGTATCTCTCTGCCGTGCATTAGTACTGAAAAAGTGACTTGGAGAAGATAAGAAACATATTTTCATAGTAACATTGATTTGTGCTGAGTTTGGTAAATCCTAATTGCATATTTTATGGTAAGTTAACCTTTCTGACATCCTGACAACCCTGATTCTCCTCTGTAGTGAACATGGGTGTGTTTTTTTAATGTTGCCAAAAACACACCTGAAAAGAATATGCAGCACATAGCTGTTCTGGTGTCCCAGAAATAGTCAGATACAGACCCGGGTTCTGCCACTGCATTCAGCATTGAGATTATCGCTGAAGTAGCTCGTACACACGGTCGGAAATTCCGACCACAAAATCCGTCGGATTTTTATCTAATGGATTTTGTCCGACACTGGTGTTGCATACACACGGTCGGACAAAGTTGTCGGAAAATCCGATCATTCTGAACGTGGTGACGTTCGTTGCGTACAACAGAACTACGTAGAGGCTAGTAGTCAATAGCTTTGGTCTCGTAATTTGATCTGAGCATGCGTGGCACTTTGTCCGTCGGAATTCTCTACACACGATCGGAAAAAGTCAGATCGGATTTTGTTATCGGAAAATTTGAGAGCAGGATCTCAAATCTTTTCCATTGGAAATTCCGACGGAAAAAGTCAGATGGAGCCCACACACGGGCAGATTTTCCCACAACATGGTCCGATCAGACATTTTCCGTAGGAATTTCCGACCGTGTGTACGGTGCATTAGAAAGTGCACCAAAATACAGTGCAAAAGGCAGTGCATATAATTTACTTGAAGGATATCTAAACACAGGAATAAACATGTAATAAATCACAGCAGTTTGTCAGTCCTTAGATGTGGTGGCTGCATTAATTTTCATTTTTCAGGCTAAGAACATTTTCAGCAAGTACAGAAAATACCTGTTGGTACTTCCTGTGAGCTAAAATGAATGTTATTTTCATTCTGTAAACTAATCTACCCCCCTCCCCATGCAATTGAGATAAAGAGAAGAAGGTGGGTTTAAAGTCCAGAATTAATGTCAACCGGGGCGCCTCCATAGATACAGCAGAAGATTGATGTAGCTAACCAGGGACAGGAAGGGTGTTTTTTCCAGGATTACCAGGTAAAAATGAAGAAAGGAAAGTCTGAGAAAGAAAACCATGTAGCCACCTCATCTATAGATATATAAGCTGTAATACATTACATTTTTTTCTACCACCAGATTCAATTTTTTCACTCTTTTTGCCCTGTTATTACAGAGGAGGTTGTTAAACTTTTCCCTAATGCCCACCTAACCACCAGCTCCCCTGGACCCCATTCTACATACAACTACTTTAATCTCCCTCTTTCTCTACTTTACACTCTCTATCTCAGTTCTTCAGTTTCTCACTCCCTACTGGCATCTTCCCCTCCCCTCTAAAACATGAACTGGTCACCCCATACCTCAAAACCACTCCTTGGACTCCACCAGTGTGAACAGCTTAATACCCATCTCCATCTTATTTACCTCAAAACTTCTAAAGCATCTAGTCTACAACTGTCTGAGCTGCTACCTCACTTAAAAAAAACTTTCTCAACACCTTACTGTAGAAACTGCCCTCCTACAGCCGCTAAAAGCAGTTGCCACTACACCATACCCCCATTCTTAGACCATTGTCCGGCCTTTAATACATTTGCCGCCTGCGCATCCTTCAAAACTCCACTCTGTGGGCCTCCAAGACTGTGATTTTTCCTGTGTCTCCTCCTACCTAAGTGCTCCTTCAATGTCACCTACAACTTTATCTCCTCCTCTTTCCTTTCCATAGGGCTCCTCAAGGCTCTGTCCTCTGGTCCCTTCTATTCTCTATCTTCACCTTCTCTCTTGATCAGCTGATAACCTCTCATGGCTTCCAATACCATATCTCTGTTGACAAAACCCAAATCTATCTCTCTACTCCTCAGCTCATCCCTTCATTCTCTTCTCACATCACTAATTTACTAACTGGTATATCAGTATGGATGGTGCACCACTTCCTAAAACTCAATCTTTGCAAAACTGAGCTCATAATTGTTCCCATACCCTTATTCCATGCCCCGTTCCCCAACTTTACCACTGATATCAGTTGCATAACCAGTCCCTCCCTTCATACCAGGGTACTATGTGTAATCATGGACCTGGATTCCCTAATTTCGGCCCAACATCCAATCACTGTTCAATTATTGCTTCCTTCCTTTCTGTTACTAATGAACTCTCTTGTTACCTCTAACCTTGACTATTGCAGCTTCTTCCTTGTTTGACTACCTACCCCCTCTTCAGTCTGTCAAATCAGACCCATCCACCTCACCAACCGCTTAGTGTCCCCCCACCCCTCTCTATCAATTCCTCCACTGACTTCCACTTGCCCAAAGAATAAAATACTAACAACAGCATATAAAGCTAACCACAGGCTACATCACCAACCTTGGCTCAAAATATCCACCAGGAGAACACAATAGCACACTGACTGTGTTGATTTGGGAATCGAGCAATTTACTTTCCTGCAACCTGCGGTTGCAGGAAAGAAAACTGCTCTATCTATGGCCGGCTTAACAACGGTCCTGTTGGAGATCCTGCATTTGATCAGCCACTGCAGCGCTGTGGGGGCTTAGTCCCAGAAGTCCAAATACAATAGTACAATGGGGGAGATTCCTGCATTCACATCACTTGTGTGGAGGTGGGAATTTTTTTTTTTTTCAGCCCACTGGTTGAATAGAAGAAAAAAAACCCTCATAGCTGTACTGTTTCCCATATTGTAAAGCGCTGAGCAAACTGTTGGAGCTATATAAATCATGTATAATAACAGTCATATTTGTTTTTGGTTCAAATATACTTTAAAGTGTTACTAAGCCCAATAATATGAAAATAGTTCACCCCCCCCCCCACACACACACAGTGCCCACAGCTTATAAATCTTCTTTTTACATTAAAATACTGCCACTATATACCTTTTTGGATGATCTGTATACCACGGGCACATGATAAACTGTAAAGTTTCTCCATTGCTGAGAGTTCAGGTAGGAGGAGATTTCCACTACAGCCTGTATACACGCCCACATGTGATGTCAATATCATGTGACCTGGCTAGCTCTGAGAACAAGGAAATGTTCTCTCCAGCATAAAAGACACAACTGAGCATGTGCAGGTCGGCTACACTGCCTGTGTTATCTGGCCTTCCCCAGATAGACGGTGCAGGAGGGGGAGGATCTGTGCATACAGGATGAAACAGCCTTTTTACACAATGCAGAGGATCAACCCCTTAGGGTCCACAGTGAGTATAACAAGCATGCTATGCTGCACACACAGACCGATTTTTACTGTTGTGGGTTTAGTAACACTTTAAGGTGTAAAAATTGCTTGCTTTGTAAATAAGATAAACTAAAACAAGGCAAAGATCACTTTGAATACTCAGTTATGGAGATAAAAAAAAAATCTACTTGCGCATTAAGGTGTACGTTAATAAACTGTGAAAAGTGGGTGATAAGTTGTGATAACCTGTTTCATAGTTAATCTCATTAATAATTCCCTAGAGAGGCGTTTAATAAACTGTGATAAGGTAGGAAAGTGGAGGATTTCTGTGAACACAGCTTCATTTGATTCGCCAAGCTAAGGGAACATTCGCTTTGCAAAGTGAATATTCTCCTGTGGTTCAGAGTGGGGTTGATATACTAAAACTGGAGAGTGCAAAATCTAGTGTAGCTATGCATGGTAGCCAATCAGCTCCTAATGTCAGCGTGTTCAATTAAGCTTTGACAAACAAAAAAAAAACTGGAAGCTGATTGGTTTCTATGCAGATCTGCACCAGATTCTGTGGTTTTAGTAAATGAACCCCGTTGTGTGATTGACAGAGCCGCAGTTTTCCTGTCTGGTGTGTTCATCATTGGAGGGCAGCGGGCAGCTTGCTCGGGTTGTTGATAATTATGGGCGCAGTGTTCTCCAGGACAGCAGGAAATAGAAAGGAAATGGAGCATGGCAAACACTCAGTGGGGGCAAATACCACTTCTTCCTGCCACGCTTACATTAACCATTTCCCCACCAAATCTCCACTGCCTGAGGAGGCAACAAACCTCACCGCCGGTGTATTAACCCTCCGCATGCTGAAGGGGAGCATGGATGGAAGAGGTGTAGATGAACTGCCCCTGTTCTCCTAAAGCCAAATAAAAAGTTCCTTCACCCTGTGCATGTGCCAGCCAAACCTAGTCTTTTACAACCTGCAGCTCTCCAGCTGCTGTTGAACTAAAAGTACCAGCATGCCTAACCGATGGTAGAGCTGCAGGGAATAAAAGAGTGGCTTTAAATGTCCAATATCAGCCAACATCGACAAACACAACCAAGTATTCACTTATGACATGACTACATGGCCCAACATCAACTATAGCTGACTTTCCAATTACATTTGTAGGATGATTATTTAAATATAAAGATTATAAATGATTACAAATAAAAATCAAAAGAAACCTAGATGCCCCATTAAATGAGAAGAACTGTACCAGAAATAATAATTAATGATGGAAGATAAAGCTAAAGGAGATAGATAGTTAGATAGATAGATAGATAGATAGATAGATAGATAGATAGATAGATAGATAGATAGATAGATAGATAGATAGATAGATAGATAGATAGATAGATAGATAGATAGATTATAGATATAGATAGATTATGGATAGATAAATGATGATATAGATAGATCATAGATGGAGAGATAGATATAGATAGATAGATATAGATAGATAGATAGATAGATAGATAGATAGATAGATAGACAATGATACAGATAGATCCTAGATGAAGAGATAGACAGATAGAGAGATATAGATAAATTATAGATAGATAAATGATGATATAGATAGATCATAGATGGAGAGCTAGAGAGATAGATAGACAAATTGATTAATAGATATATAGATAGATAGATGTCAATATAAATAGATCTTAGATAGAGAGATCGATAGATAGCTGTTGCTATAGATCATAGATGAGATGATCATAGATAGTGCTATAGATCGATAGATAGACAGATAGATAGATAGATAGATAGATAGATAGATAGATAGGCACATTGATTAATAGATAGATGTCAATATAGATATATATATATGATATGATAGATAGATAGATAGATAGATAGATAGATAGATAGATATAGATAGATAGATAGATAGATAGATAGATAGATAGATAGATAGATAGATAGATAGATACTACAATAATGCAATAGGTTTCCCTTTCAAAAAAAAAATATATTGTTCCATAAAAAAATCAGATTTCCATCAGTCTGTCTGCATTTATCTCTCATAGACACGCTAAGTAAAGACAAATTTATTATCATTTTATCATACTTGATCCTGATAGAGCTATCAATGTATATGTTAATCTATTTTCGTATCTCATATCTTTCTTTCTTTCTTTCTTTCTTTCCCTTTTTCTTTCTTGTTTCTTTTTTCTTTCTTTCTTTCTTTCTTTCTCTCTTTTTCTTTTTTTCTTTCTTTCTTTCATACTTTCTTTCTTTCTTTTTCTATTTTCTTTCATTCTTTCTTTCTTTCTTTCTTTCTCTACCCACCCATCCCTTATGTGTATTATCCATTGATCAGTGTGGAAGTGTAATGCTTGCTGTGGGACGTGTAATGCGGTTAGTAATGTGGACACACCAGGCATGGTAAATATTATGTTAATAACCCCCCCTCCTCTCCAAGTAATGACAGGCAGAGAACTCCTCCAATGATGTCTTAATGTCTCCTCGGAATCTGGATGTGTTAATGTAGCGGATCCTTCTCATTATTGCCTTATTGATTGCTCATTGACCAGCCCCTCCAAATCGTATTAACCCCCCTCCGCCAACACATATTAGCAGATCTTAAGTGCCCCTTTCATTATCTGCCCGGGATCTGCTGCTGCTAATGGTCCAGTTAGGGAAGAGGGGCCACGCTCCCTGACTATTGCATTAATAGCTCAAAGGGGGCTCATACAGAAAATTAGCCTTAAACGAGCTCTGGAGATCGCCAGATGAGAGAGCCATTCATCAGCCTGGCTGCCTTCCTCTACTGGGAGCAACTCATTTCCTCTAACTAAATGACTCCGTCAGCTAAGCTGTGATAGCAAGCCATAACAAGGGGGAATGGCGCTGCTGCCTGTTCAGGGGACTGACCACCTTTTCTAGCTGGATGGTGACATCATTGCGTCCCTCAACTGAATGGCTAATGATGACCTCACTTCGTCATTCCATGCTGGAGCTAAGCTTCCTCTCTAATAAAGAGTTCAGCTACATAGATTTTATGGATTTTTGGCACAATTTTAATCACTTATTGAGCCAAATTTAGAGAATCTACTATTTTTTTTCTTTGTATTAAGAGAGTATGTATTTTCGATGTCTTTAAGGTCATTTCATTTATTTGTATTTTTGCTTTATTTTTTTGTGTTTATTTGAATTTTGCCTCTTTAATTGTTTTAATTTGTTTTTTTTACTGTGAATGAGGTTAATCAAGGGTTGTTTTTGGCACAAGAACAACCTGCTCTACTGGTATTCCTGGAGTGTGAGTACGGCCTCACCTTTCCGCACACTGTGCTTTCCTTTGCCGTTTCATTGGGACATATGAGCCGGTGAGAGGAACCACAGCGTGTAGTACGGGCTGCAAGTATTCGACACACCCGGAAGTCAAATACCTGCAACAGCAAGGCGTTGGCGTTTGAAGAAATGGGCTGCCAGAAAGGTAAGTATAGGTGCTCTTCTTTTACAGCCCATGGTTAGTTTACAAGTGACCTTAGGATGACAGGGTGCCTATAAAGCCTGTTAAACCTTTAAAAATTAGCAAAATGTACCCTAATTTTACCATTCCCACTGACTCCTATGAAAATTTGGTGAAATGGCAAAATAAAAATTCTTTATATTATTCTTTTATACCGAATAACTTGTGAGGTCATAAGATCACTCTGTCTTTCCTCTAGGTGACCTCCCTTGCTGCCTAATGATGTCTTTTCATTGCTCAACTATCTTAGAAATGACCTCCTCTACTATCTGAAGAAATCAGTTCATCACCGTGTCCTTGCTAGAGTTTCTGATTGGCTGATGACATCACTTCATCACTGTGTCCCCGCTAGAGTTTCTAATTGGCTGATGACATCACTACATCACCATGTCCTTGCTAGAGTTTCTGATGGCTGATGACATCACTACATCACTGTGTCCCCGCTAGAGTTTCTAATTGGCTGATGACATCACTCCATCATTGGCTGATGACATCACCATGCCCCTGCTAGGGTTTCTGATTGGCTGATGACATCACATCATCACCGGGTCCTTGCTAGAGTTTTTGATTGGCTGATGGCATCACTACATCACCATGAATTTACTAGAGTTTCTGATTGGCTGATGACATCATTGCATCACTGTGTCCTTGCTAGAGTTTTTGATTGGCTGATGACATCACTTCGTCACTATGTCCCTGCTAGATTTTCTGATTGGCTTATGACATCACTACATCACCATGTCCTTACTAGAGTTTCTGATTGGCTGATGACATCACTACATCACCATGTCCTTACTAGAGTTTCTGATTGGCTGATGACATCACTACATCACCATGACCTTACTAGAGTTTCTGATTGGCTGATGACATCACTTCATCACCATGTCCCTGCTAGAGTTTCTGACTGGCTGATGACATCACTTCATCACTGTGTCCCCGCTAGAGTTTCTAATTGGCTGATGACATCACTTCATCACCATGTGCTTGCTAGAGTTTCTGATTGGCTGATGACATCACTACATAACCATGACCTTGCTAGAGTTTCTGACTGGCTGATGACATCACTTCATCGCCATGTGCTTGCTAGAGTTTCTGATTGGCTGATGACATCACTACATAACCATGACCTTGCTAGAGTTTCTGACTGGCTGATGACATCACTTCATCGCCATGTCCCTGCTAGAGTTTCTGACTGGCTGATGACATCACTTCCTCACTGTGTCCCAGCTAGAGTTTCTAATTGGCTGATTACATCACTCCATCACCATGTGCTTGCTAGAGTTTCTGATTGGCTGATGACATCACTACATAACCATGACCTTGCTAGAGTTTCTGATTGGCTGATGACATCACTTTAGCACACAACTCTGCTAGACATGATCTCCATCATAGACTCATGACATCATTTAATCTCTCAATCCA
>CM053028.1:513177570-513190070 GCA_028564925.1 Lithobates sylvaticus | reverse complement strand
TTATGCCCCGTACACACGGTCGGATTTTCCGACGGAAAATGTCCTATCGGACAAAGTCGGTATCGTGTGTAGGCTCCATCTGACTTTTTCCGTCGGATTTTCAGACGGACAAAGTTTTATCTCCTGCTCTCAAATTTTCCAACAACAAAGTCCTATCGGACTTTTTCCGATCGTGTGTAGCGAATTCCGATGGACAAAGTGCCACGCATGCTCAGATCACATTACAAGACCAAAGCTATTGGCTACTAGCCTCTATGTAGTCCCGTCGTACGCAACGAACGTCACCACGTTCAGGATGATCGGATTTTCCGACGACTTTGTCCGACCGTGTGTATGCAACACCAGTGTCGGACAAAATCCGTCGGAAAAAATCCGACGGATTTTGTGGTCGGAATTTCCAACCATGTGTACGGGGCATAACAGACCACTTTGACCTACAGGTAAGCCTAGATTAAGGCTTACCTGTAGGTGCAAGAAATGTCTCCTTAACCTACACGGTTAAGGAGATATTTTTCAAAAACCGGGAACCGATGTCTACGGTGCATGCGCACCGTAGACAACGGCGCAGGCGCACTGAGCGCGCCGCAAGTGAAGGCGAAGGTGCCGTCAATGATGGCTCCTGCGCGCATGCGTCAGAGTGACATCATCGCGGCTCCGGCCAGTCATAGCGCCATAGCCGCGATACCCGGAAGTCACTCCGGGTATCATGGCGGCGATGGAGGAGGTGGCAGAGGGCCGCTGCGGGGGCTGAGCTAGTATGCTCATAGTCCTAGCTCATTATGACTTTGCCTTGCAGGGTGTCATTTTTTTTAACTTTACTTCCTCTGAGACTTTTTTTTTTGTATATACCTGTAAGGGAAAAGGCATAATGAGCTAGTATGCACCGCATACTAGCTCATTATGAAATACTTACCTTAGAACGAGGCGTCGGTAACTCACCTGGTCCACACCGAGGTAGCTGACATGTTGCCTCGGCGCGTCTTCCGGGTATCACGACTCCAGCGCTGTGAGTGGCTGGAGCCGCGATGTCGTCACTCCCGCACATGCGCACAGGAGACTTCTTCCCGGCAAGGTCCGGATTCTGCCGGCCTTTCAGTCGTGAATCCCCCATGCGCATGCGCCGCTGCAGTCAGTGGCGTATTGCGCGGAAATATCTCCTAAACCAAACAGGTTTAGGAAAACAAAATTTTGACCTACAGGTAAGCCATTTTTTAACTATACAACCACTTTAAAGTGGTTTTAAAGGCCATAGGCATGTGCATTGGGGTGTGCCAAGTATGCCTGGGCACATCCTAATCACCCTGTGCGATGCAGATTACTCCTGCTGAAGGAACCCCCCTCGGTGGCAGTTGAGGCTATAGAGAAACAGACTGGGGAATCTCTGTTCTCAGTCCCTTTCTCTGATATTTCACCCCTAATGGAGCTCCTAACACATTGTAAAAAAAGGTAATTAAAAAAAATATTGTAAAAAAATAAAATACAATTGTAACAAATAATCACAAAATAAATTATTAAAAATAAAAAAACTACAACCCTGCGCGGGTCCCTTCCCGGTTATTAGCCAGATGGTGGCTTTATCTTGTGGCAGAGTGTCAGCAGAGGAGCACAAATGGAGCACAAATGGAAGACAGGGACAGTATGTTGTCACCCTATAACAGGAAGTCTCTAAACAAGGACTTTCATGGAAGGATCACCAGATATTATTTTAATAAAAGATGGTAATTAAAAACTGAAAGTAATTTTGGACATTAAAGCCCAAAAATGGAACTTCCGCTTTAAGGAAGGTGACCCCCTGACATGCCACATTTGGCATGTCATTTTTTTTGGGGGGGAGCGGATACACTCTTTTTAGAGGGTCCCAGCTCCCACTACAAGATCACCTCTCCCCCTTCCCTCTCGGCAATCATCTGGGACACGTCACAGGTCCCAGATGATTGCCCGGCCAGACACGGCGTGCGGCGCAGCTCGCGCATGCGCAGTGGGTGCCCGGCTGTGAAGCCACAGCCAGGCGCCCACAGTTACAATGCCGGCGCCGCAGAGAGGAGGGGGAGACGAGCGGGGCTTTGTTGCCCCGCATCGCTAGACCCTGGGACAGGTAAGTGTCCGATTATTAAGTCAGTATTTGTAGATGCTGACTTAAATTTTTTTTTTTTTTGTAAGCAGAACTCTGCTTTAATGTATTAAATATAATTAAATGTAATGTGTTAAATATGAGATTCTAACTATTGGGTTTACATCTACTTTAAAGAGGTAAAAAAGTCTACTGCTTTCAAAAAAAATGGGCCTCCTGCAGCATTATGCCATAATGTATGAAGCCACATTATAATAGACTTGTCCATTAAAGTGCAGCCCCCAGTCTACCTTCTGGATTCTCAATCCCTGTCCATTTGAATGGTCGGGCCACGATAACGTCTATCATTGCAGCATGGTCTTTTGTATTTTACTGCGCCCTGAATGTGGAGCGTCACCGCGCATGCGCAGTGACGTCATGTTTTTTTTGCTGATGTGAATTTCTACTAAACGACGCGCGTTTTGGAGATATTCATTGTACCTACAAGTAAACTATATTACTTGTAGGTACAATTTAATAATGGGAGTTTACTACCACTTTATGGCACCAACAATCTCATAATATATAATATTATATATTATACCCCTTTAACGTTCTGCTCCACCATTTGGTAGAGCACATTTTGAGTCACGCCAACTCATTGAAAAATGTGGACTTTAAAGGGGTATATAATAATATAAGGAATAATCTGCCAGTGTTTGGATGATGCAAGAAGAAACCAGAAATGTCATGTCAAACGTTCGATCGTCTAATGTTGGTCCAATAATAACAAGCAATGCTCTTGATTTTGAGCCTTCCGTGCAATTATCAGATGTTTTTGTGCTGCAAGGATAATGATAAAATAGAATTAGTAGATAAATGTCTCAAAAAAAAAAAAAAAACTGACCTGTGGAGTTGCATTTTTATGCCTGCTTTGTATCAAACAATTATGTCTACGTTTCCATCTTAACATAATCCAACAATGGTACACAATACACATACAAATTTCCAGTACCTACAAGCATCATAAATGCACAAGCAACTCTGCCACTCCTTACAGGTATAAGCAGTGGCATTGTTAGGGGGCGGCTTTTGAGGCTATAGCCCCAAATCTGGGGCCCATAGCCCCGAGTCTCTGTGATAAAGGTATTGGACCCATTTTTGGAGATCCTGGTGTGCTGGTGACACTTCCTTCTCATGCCTGCTTATGCTGAGACTAAGGCACATGAGACGCCGGTGCAAACTCTGCTGAACTCATGTTTTAAAAAGCACAAACCTGCGTTTAAAAACGCACGTTTTGCCGCTTTTTCATGCCGCGTTTAACCGTTTGCGTCTATAAGCGTTTGTAAAGATAACATCAAGCTCAGAAAGCATGTATTATTAACAATTTCTGCAATTTTGATTGAGCAGCAGCAGCAGAGAGAGCAGTTGTACACTTGCATTTGCATTTGCCTCTCTTTCTGTGTTTTTTTTTTTTGGAAATGGATCCCATATTGAATATATGGATGAAGGGTTGGGGCAAAGAAGTGGAGGCATTCCTCATTGTCTAAGCTACCTAAAAAACTAGAGTTTTTATGGCATTGCACCAGTGAGTATATATTGCTCTATGAACTATCTAAAGTAATTACGACATTTTAAACCAATTTTTTTAGTATTCTTTATGGTTTACCATCATATTTCTGAGTTTTCTGGTCCAAAAAATTGGGTTCCTTTAAAAACGCTTATAAACGCAAACGCGGCTAAACGCGGATGCTGTTTTTAGCCGCGTTTAGCCACGTTTAGACACGTTTTGCATCTGAAAAGTGGAAAAGCAAAGTGTCTGAACCCATTTTTTTGCTTCTGGAAAAACGAGGTTAAACGCAACTGCCTAAAAACGGGAAAAAAAATAGACTGTGTACATGGACACATAGGATAACATTGCATGAGTTCAGGGGCAGTTGAAAAAAGTGTCCAACTGCCTCTGAATGCGCGTTTAACAGCGTCTCGTGTCTATGGGGCCTTAGTTGCTTGCTGTAGAGAGAAGAGAGTAGGAACAACAGTGGCTAGGCGCCCTAGGCAACAGTTCGTCCTAGGCGGCTGCCTAGTTTGCCAAGTGGTAGCACCGGCCCTGGACATACCCCTTTACATGAAGGTGGTCAGCAGGGAAAAAAGCCTCCTTGTATTGATGATCAGTGTAGAAGTGACCCGTTACATTGAAAATCAGTAGTAAAGTGTTCCATTACATTGGTAATTATTGTAGGTGGTTAATCTGGCAATGCTCACTACTCAAGGAACCCCTAGAAACCTCTGGAGGAGCTCTATGGTTCCTGAGAACCCTGGATCAGAAAGCCTGGTGGAAAATGAATTTAGATACTCATTGATAGTCTTGTTATTGACTTTTACCCATAAGCAGTGGCGTCGCTAGGGGGTGGCTTTTGGGGCTATAGCCCCGAATCTGGGGCCCATAGCCCAGAGTCTCTGCATGGGTCTCCAAGGGGAGGGGAGGCTCTCTGGGGACTCTGATGTAAGTGGGAGGCTCTCTGGGACCCTGATTTAAGGGGGGCTCTCTGGGGACCCTGATGCAAGGGGGGCTCTCTGGGGACCCTGATGCAAGGGGGAGGCTTTCTGGGGACCCTGATGTAAGGGGGGCTCTCTGGGAATCCTAATGTAAGGGGGGCTCTCTGGGGACCCTGATGCAAGGGGGAGGCTTTCTGGGGATATATATACACACACACGCACACACATGTATATTATATACATGTGTATGCCCGCACAAGCGTATGACTTTCTTTACTACGCTGCTATGGTCTCTAGCCCCAGATCTTTTGTAGACCTAGCAACACCCCTGCCCATAAGTAAAGTGTAAACTAGTCTGTGTTAAGCACATCAGTGTGACGTCGTTATACACTTCAGTCCGTAAAATTTCAAGCAGCCAATCAATGCTGATAATGGTGAGGGTCATCGTACGGGGTGATAATTACATACAAGCCAGCTTCGAGCATTTCATCAGCATCAATTCACTGAACAGCTCAATTTAAACGTTATGGATTGTCAAAGAATGAACACTTCCAAATCAGACATTCCTGTCTGCTGCTTAGATACCTCCTTCAAAGGGGGGCTATCTACCCAGCACTGTATGGGAAGATCATAAGGCTGTAGATTTAGGGCCCTGAAGGTAAGCAGTCTGTAATTATCCGTACATTGCTAAACTACAGGATCCAGCAGCAGATAAAGGATGGTATTCTAAGATTAAAAGTACCACAGCTGTTGGAAAAAGAACTGTCAGCCTGGTTTTAGCCTAAGAAGCCCCTAAATATGAGTAAGACTTTAACTAAATAAGAGGCAAACATTGATTTCTCCTGGGTACTAAATTAACTTTGAATTAAAAACTTACTATTGCAACCTCTGCACAATAAAGCAAACGTTATCTAAGGTCAGGATGTGAAAGTCTTCATGGACTTGCTACAGCAAAGGCCACCTTCTGACACCGAATATCTCAGTCGAAATAATGAGATAACATTTAAAGAAGACCTGTACCAAGAGACATATTTTGGCTGCCATAGCTGAAAATTAAGACCTTTAGATGATTGGATCATTCAGAATAAGAAATCTTTACCAGGCTTCGCAAACACTTCAATCATTTTGTACAATCTACAAAGTTCAGAAGCCAGTGAAATCAAATCTCTTGACCTGCCAACATGTCCCAGGCTAGGGACTCTGAAACGATTGAAGCCAATGGATCAGCATGACAGTCAGCATTTTCAAAAGGGAGAGGTCGGCAACCGTAGCTTCCATATTTGCCTCTCAGTACAGATTTTCTTTAAATTCTATAACTCCCAGCTTTCAGAGGTTCAACTAAGGCTTTGTTCCCATACCTGTGAGCAACAAAATGATCTACCATCCACAAACCTGCAACCTATGTCCCGGTAGTAGTTCACAACTCCTTGGGGGAAGGGCCGGTACAACAAAAATAAAGGTCTACGCTGCTCACAGGTGAGCCGGTGTTGTGTCGAATAGTGTCCCCCGTCGGATAGTGTCCGCCCTGTACTGCGTAAGGAGATGTCGAAAGTCTCCGAAGATGAACGGCGCCTGCGCACTGAGTCCAGGTTCAAGTCCCACCATCTAAGTGGACATAGAGTTAGAATAAAACATTGCTGAGCCAAGCGAGGGGCCGGTGCGGTCTTACCCCCCGCGAGCGGCCGAAAAAGGGTTCAAGACCCCCCGCAGAGCGCCGCGGCGGTATTGCCGCGGTATTACCGCGGTGTCCCATTCTAATCAATGGGAAGGAGCGGTATAGGAGCGGTGAACACACCGCTCCTATACCGCTCCAAAATGCTGCTAGCAGGACTTTTTGACCGTCCTGCTAGCGCACCGCTCCAGTGTGAAAGCCCGCCGGCTTTCACACTGGAGTTAAAGGGGCCGGATTTTTTCAGGCGGTATGAAAAACGCCCCAGTGTGAAAGGGGCCTAATTAATCTACTGTATGTCCACTTGCATGGTGGGGCTTGAACCTGGACTCAGGGCAGAACGTACTAGAAAGTGCGCAGGAGCCATTCATCTTCGGAGAGACTTTCCGTACTGTGCAAGCGCTGCGCCTATGGGGCGGACACTATCCGATGGGGGGACAGTTTTTGGCAGAACACAGGCTTCAACAGCATGATCTCCTCACTGCAGGGTGCTCCCCCAGTCGCAGCTGAAGCAATAATGAAAGGAAAATCCGGATGGCTGCACACCAAACTGAGATCCAAATGCCCCTATTGGCATAAAATCATGAAGAACATGAAGAGCACTACATGTACAAGCAAGTTTACATGTTTCGCACACAAATTGTGCTTTATCACAGCCTTGCTTGTATATGTAGTGCTCTTCATGTTCTTTGTGGTTTTATGCAAATAACACTTGGGCCTTTTTGCCTTGTCTCACCACTATCCTAATTTCGTGATCTCCCTACAGACATGGCTCATCTGGACGAATGCTACTGTATAACTTCCAGCTTTCGGGGGCTCAACTAAGGCTTTTTTCCCATACCTGTTAGCAACAAAATAATCCACCATCCACAAACCTGCAACCTATATCACACAAGTAGTTCACAACTCCTTGGGGAGAAGCAGTTACACTTGGGCCTTTTTGCTTTGGGTGTTCAAGGACTTTGTCCCACCACTGTCCTAATTTCTTGAGCTCCCTACAGACAAGGCTCATATGGAGGAATAGTGACTGGTTGAAAAACTTTGACATTGATTTACTAAAGCCTGGTGACTAAGTGGTTTGCACTTCTGCCTAGTACCACTAGGGTCCTTGGTTTTTACTGGAGAGTGCAAAATTTAATGCAGCTCTGCATGGCAGACCAATCCGCTTGTTAAATTAGGCCTTGGAGAAAAAAACTGAAAGCTGTTTGGTTCCTATGCAGAGCTGCACCAGATTTTCCACTCTCCAGTTTTACTAAATCTACCCGTATATGTCTTCCTATTTAGTAGTGTCTGGAGAACAGCTCGGCCTCTCTCCATAGGCTAATCACAAATGGCCTTACAAGGTCATCTTTCATGTTTTGGGAGGCCTCAGTTGGCACAGATGCCGGAAGGTAAAGATACCCCTGCACATACCCCATAGATACCCATGTGACCATCCTCTATTGTCTATGACTAGAATTACAGAAATGCTATTGGGCCTAAGAGCTCATTCCCACCTGGGCCATTTAGCTCTGTGGCCTATTGTATGATAACAGCATATGTGAAGAAGACCATTTTATTTCATGATTTGCTCAGATCAGCTGGTTTATGGGCTATCCGACAATGCACTCCAATAATCCTGCAGGCAGTAGTTTTTGGTAGGCTTTACACCATATCCCATTTCAAAATGAAAACGATGGGTCTTTTTGATTTGCAGGTTTCATTGTGCAGCTATGAAGGGACCATAATGGTGGCCACAGATGTTAGGTGTCCATTTTGCCATACTGTTGTCATAGATTCGACTTATGGAACATTGGTGCATTGTCAATGATCAGCCATCAATAAATGCCATAGGACATGCTTGATCAGGGTTGTCTCAAAGATATGCTCTAATAATTATGTACAATTTATGTGATGACTACCTTTAGATTGTAAGATCCATGAGCAGGGCCCTCCTATTCCTAGTGTATTGAACTGCATTGTAATTGTACTGTCCCCACTTTACATTGTAAAGCACTGTGCAAACTGTTGGCACTATATAAATCCTGTATAATAATAATAATGACTAACTGGCCTGAGCTGACCATGATTTTTTTGTTTTTTTGGTTTGTCTATTGTATGCCATCTTCCAATAACACCGGTGGATTTTGTCCGCCATATTTATGGTCTGAATCTCTTTTGGTCTAGTAATCACCACGTCTATTTAGGTTACCCTCTCATCACCCCTGCAACTACCTAAGCTGACAAAACCACTTACACTGAAACCGACTAAAATCTCAGCAAATATTGTATACTGTGTATACACAGTTAAATACAAAACTTCAGACTCTTCTAGAAAACACAACACCTTCTAAGTGAAAAGCAGCAAACACAACCACTACAGGAAACAAACCAAAAAAAAATACAATTTTCTGCAAACGTCAACAGACAATTACTGTTTTCGGAATTTAACAGATTGCAAAAATCTCATAAATAATAATGTGCAAAACTCTGGACACCTTGTCAATCAGTACACAGTAAAGCCTCTTTTGGCAGAATTAATCCTTCCAATATTTCATGTAGCCAGCCAACAATTTCTCTCTTCTTGTTTTAAAAATTTCAGTTCAAAAATATATAATACTTCTTGCGTGCTGTAAAGGTGACATGCATTATCAACATCTGTGAATTAAAATATGCAGATAAATAGTAACTGTAGATGTAAAGTTGCAGAAAAGTTTCAGGTTTATTTGAGTTTCCTGCAAAGATGATTTTAGATCAACAAAACGTGTCTGCATCTAAAAATGTGTGTGTGTGTGTGCGTGCGCATGTGTGTCTGTGTGTGTGTGTGTGTGTGTGAGCGTGTGTGTCTGTGTGTGTGTGTGTGTGTGAGCGTGTGTGCATGTGTGTGTGTGCTTTTTTTGTGTGCATGCGTGTGTATGTGCTTGTGTGTTTCTGCGTATATGCATGTGTGCATGTATGCGTGTGTGTGCTTGTGTGCTTGCATGCGTGTGTGTTTGTATACGTTTGTGCGCGTGTGTGTTTAAGTGTAAGATGTAGGATCCTGTGTCAGGTGATTTTATATCTGTAAGTATGAAGGGAGTGTAGAGGGGTGTCTGCAAGTAGGGACACAGAGTGAGTATGTGTGTGTCTTTAAGTGTGAGATCTGATTGTGTGTAGGACAGGGGAGGGGGGGTGTATCATGTCTTTTTTTTAGGTGTGTGTGTGGGAAGGAATTCCTATAGGTGTGAAGTGTGTATGATTGTGTAATATTGTGTTCATATGTATGGAGGAAGAGTGTGTGTGTGTGTGTAGAGAGAAATATATATACAGAGAAAGAGTGACAGAGTACTGTATGTATATAGAGAGCTTTTTGTGTAAATAGACGTGTGTGTGTGTGTTACATATGTATGTATGAGAAAGAGAATGCATATGAGAAAGTATATATATATATATTTTATATATATATATATATATATATATATATATATATATATATATATATATAGATACATATGTAGGGAACATATATGTATGTAGAGAGCGAGTGTGTGCACATATATGTATAGATGTATATATGTATAGAGAGAGAGATCATATATACTATATATATGAAGAGAGAGAAAGCAAGCATATATATGTAGAAAGAGGGAGAGATCCTATATACTATATATATATAGAGAGAGAGAGAGAGCATATATACGTATAGAGAAAGAGATCATATATACTATATATATAGAGAGAGAGAGCATATATATGTATAGAGGGAGAGATCATATATACTATATATATATATAGAGAGAGAGAGAGAGAGAGAGAGAGAGATAGAGAGAGAGAGAGAGAGAGAGAGAGCATATATATGTATAGAGGGAAAGATCATATATATTATATATATAGAGAGAGAGAGCATATATATGTATAGATGGAGAGATCATATATACTATAGAGAGAGAGCATATATATGTATAGAGGGAGAGATCATTTATACTATAGAGAGAGAGCATATATATGTATATATAGAGAGAGAGACCACATATATATGTAGAAAGAGGGAGAGATCATATATACTATATATATAGAGAGAGAGAGCATATATATATGTATAGATGGAGAGATACTATATAGAGCGAGAGAGAGAACGAGAGGCCACATATATATGTAGAGAGGGATTATATATGTGTATAGAGAGAGATCATATATATATATAATATATAGACAGAGAGAGAGAGAGAGGTCATATTATATATATATATATATATATATATATATATATATATATATATATATATATATATATATATATGTATATATATAGGGCATATATACGTAAGGGATGAAAGAGTATATGTAAAGAGAAAGCTGATATATGTGAGCAGTGAATGATTATCTGAATAGTCAATGTATAATAATAATTATTATAATACAGCATTTATTCCACCAAAAACAAGCCAGAACCATCTATAATCCAGTGGCATTGTCTTCTGGTTGTGTACAGTCCTGGTGTAGTGTGTAGGTGTATGGCGATGTATGAAGGTCCGATGACTGTGGCAGAAACGTTGCCATCCCCTTTGTACTCCTCTAACAAAGCCCCGAGGAGCCCCATAGAGGAGCTTCATAGAGGAGCCCCATAGAGGAAAGTAGAGGAGAAGCCCTCATAGAGGATCCCTCATAGAGGAGCTTCATAGAGGAGCCCCCATAGAGGAGCCTTCATAAAGGAGCCTTCGTAGAGGAGCCTTCTTAAAGGAGCCTTCGTAGAGGAACCCTCATAGAGGAGCTTCATAGAGGAGCCTTCTTAAAGGAGCCCCATAGAGGAACCTTCATAAAGGAGCCTTAGTAGCCCCATAGAGGAGCCCCATAGAGGAGCCGTTGCTGTGCTAATGATGAATGATGGTGATCACAGACTGATGAGCTCAGACGGGGTGACAGTCAGCAAATCGTCCTTGTCACTGTCACGCATCGTCTGTATTTGTCACACAAACGCAGAACAAAAAAAAAAAAAGAGAGAAAAGACTGAGCCAGGCAATAAGCCCAAAATGAGTTATTGTAATTACATTTAATTAGTTTAATTAGTTAATTATTTTGCTTACAGCTGTACGAGAGACTGCAAACATTTGTTAAGATCTCACCCTCGGTAACAGCGGGGGTAATATAAATCAGAACGGCGCCTGTGAGCAGTGCGACTGAACGCGACAGATCGGGAAACGCTCGCTGTCCCGATGATGGAGGGCAGGTGAAATTTCCCTCATCTGTTTGCCAAAGGCTAAAATAATCCGAACAATTCTGATAAGGGGGGGAGTGACAGTTCTGTGAGGCAAAAAAAAAAAAAAATAAGGATCTTATTGGGAAAGACAGACAATACATTTCATGGTAGAGAAAGGTTTGGAAATTGAAAGAACGCGTTTTAACGCCTGAAAACGCCCTGCCCCAAATAGTTTACCCTTGTGTTTTTTTAATATCCTGACATGACAGGAGGGGGGGTTGGGTCAAATCGTTTTGGCTCTCCTACAGCTAAATACAATTTAATTACACCGGAGCCAGGCTTATTGATAAAATTCTTTCGTTGGCAATAAAATAAAAGAAGGAGCTTCAGCTTTATATTAGAAGAGTCACATAAGAGGATTGTGGAGAGGATAATGTGTGTAGCATTAGTCACTTTTTTTTTTTTTGCTTTATTCACAAAAAAAACTTAATCTATTCAACAACCCCTATTATAATAATACACCAGGCAGCATTTTATTTATTTAACCATCAAGGGGGAGCAGGTATATCATTGTTACTTCACCTCTCCCTACAATCACAAAGTATCCATCAGATAACAATTATTACATTGTAACTTTTTGGAGGTTTATGTTTCTTTTTACTACAAGGATATGGTATTTACATTATATTATATCACACCAACTGTTTTTCTTTTAGATAAGTGTCTATAATAAGCAGATAGTCTATATCAGATAAGGTTCACTTTCTTTATACTACAAGATATATAAAATGCTATACAATAGTAATGCTATATATAAGATATATAAAATTATACTGAAGGGTGTGGAGCATAGAATTATATATATACTTTTTTTTTTTTTATTTTTTTTTTTGCTTTAGCACACACATATATATATATATATAATATATATATATATATGTGTGTATGTGCTAAAGCAAAAAATAAAAAATTATAATTATTTGCTCCACCCCCTTCAGTATAATTTTATATATCTTATATATAGCATTACTATTGTATATATATATATATATATATATATATATATATATATATATATACCAAGATGTGTAATGGTGGCCATACATAAATGATCAATTTCTTTTGCAAAT
>CM053028.1:513162570-513172570 GCA_028564925.1 Lithobates sylvaticus | reverse complement strand
ATTGCGCAGATTGACATTTTCCATTTTTTTTTTTGTACTTTAGATTACCCAATTTGAAAAATCTAAAGTTTAAAATATATTCAGTAAATATTATCAATTATTATAATGTTTTTGCTGTTATTATTATTATTATTACTACAGCAGCATTAAATTCTTTCTTTTAACTTTTATGAAGTCCACATTATTAAAAATGTAATTTGTGAAAAATAATAACAACTTGTTGTTATTATTTTTCAGAAATTACTTTTTTTTTTTTTATAGGTTGCCCAGTAAAAAAAAAATGTAAAGTTTAAGATTTGTTTCCTTAAACATTGTCATTTTCTGATTTATAACTATTATTATTATTGCTATTCTTCTACTTCTTCTTATTTTTATGATTATTATTATGATTACACTTGACGAACGTCTGTATCTTTTCACGTTATCCATAGAGATAATTTTATAGAAACATAAATTGTAATACAAATGATGTATATCATCTTTATAGATAAATGCATATGTCCAAAAGTATTGACATTATGGAGCCAAACCGACAATTATTAAAATTATTATCGTTTTTATACCTATTTTTAAGAGATCATACAAATGTCATCGAAACTAAAATTATAATTAAAACAAAAAAAATAATAAAAAAATAAAAACGACATTGAATAAAAGTTTAGTGTATTGTATATTATCTTTATAAAATAATGTAGAGGTCCATCGAGTGTAGTAGTAACAAACCACCAATGAATAAAATAACAACATGCATCTTTTTAGAAGAAGGCATACTACAGCTAATTTAATCTAAATTAAAATGTATAAATGAATATAAAAAAGAACGAAAATAAATATATATATATATTTCCATTTATGAATAAATACAGAGGTCTATCAAGTGTAATAATATCATTATTAAACCAAACTATTTAACAATTATAACTAACAAACTATAAACTATAAAGTGTATATAAACTATCATACTTATTTATATATATATATATATATATATTTTTTTTTTTTATTTTTTTTTTATTTATTTTTTTTATTTTTTCCTTTATGAATAAATGCAGAAGTCTATCAAGTGTAATAATATCATTATTAAACCAAACTATTTAACAATTATAACTAACAAACTATAAACTATACTATAAAATATATATAAACTATCATACTTATATTTTTTTTTTTCAGAGGACATTGGAAACTAATTACATCGAAATGAAAAATGATAAACAAATAAATATTTAAAAAAATAAATAGACAAGCTTTTTTTTTTATTGAAGCTTTGGTGATACTTTTTTTCTTTTCTCGACTGCTATATATATATATATATATATATATATATATATATATATATATATATATATATATATATAGAAAGAAGTTGTGTAAATCTGTATTTTTATTTTTATTTTACTCGTTTTAATAACCTGTATTGATATGGGGTTTTTTTTTTGATTCAAGTCTTTGATTTATCTATGCGCCCCACCAAATTATTTTCGCCATTTATAATGATTATTGATTGGCAGAAAAAATACCCTACTTAGCCAATACATAAAAATGACTGCAGGACTTTTTTTTAACTCTTTATTTGCACTGCGCCAATTTAGAGTCTCACAGTTTTGGTAGATAAGTGGATTAGGATGGGAAAAGGTTAGATGGGTGGCAGAGGGGTCAGCCTTAAATTGGTCTGTTGGTGACATTTAGCTGGGCGCTTTGCCCCCCACCTCCCCCTCCTGAAGGGGGGGCTCTCCCATTCTGAGGACTGAGGCCCCCCTCCTCTGCCCTGTACCCTGCATGCCCCGGGCAGCTAGTAGCACAGTAGTAAGTAGTGCACAGGTAAGTAGTACACCGTTGTAAGTAGCACAGGTAAGTAGTCCAGCCCTCACCATTCAACAGTGCCGTGCTGAAGTCGTTGTAGTTAATGAGGACTTGTGTGTGATATTCTATCTAATTACAATCGCCTGCTGGGTTTTTGTTGGGGATATGTACCCAGCATGTTGGCACTTAATAGTCACTGAGAGGATCGTAAAAATTTAATTAGAACTACACATAGAAATATGGCACAAACAACTGAGACTTTTAATTACTATACTTCTTCACTTTAAAGGCATGCAGGAGGGTTCCTGGGTGTCAGGTTGGCACGGAAGGGTGTGAGTGGCACCCTCAGATTTCGTGGCAGGCCAGATAAGCACAGGGTAAAGCCATGTGCCCCCAAGCTGTCATTAGAGCCCCTGCGACATTTTTATTTTTCTGAACCCATGGCATTGTTTTTTGTTTCCAGAAAGTCTAATTATTGCAAGACACAAGCTAAACTTTGTTATAATCGTGGCATTTCAACATGCTTGTTATGACTTGTGGCTTCCCTTTCATGGGAAGATTCAATTGCCGATGTGTGCAGTGTGGTAAACGCATTACATCGTGTCATACAGTGCCCATGTGTGTTCTTTGAATGATGACAAAAAAAATGACATTTTCCTATTACTGCTGCAAAACATATTGGATTAAACTGCTGCATTTTTT
The DNA here is from genome assembly GCA_028564925.1 of Lithobates sylvaticus. NCBI lineage: Eukaryota > Metazoa > Chordata > Amphibia > Anura > Ranidae > Lithobates > Lithobates sylvaticus. Next base: position 513,170,065 of record CM053028.1, on the reverse strand, counting down.
TTTCTTATTGCAAAATGACGCAAAAAAAATAATAAAATAAAATAAAAAATAAAATGTTCATCTGGTTTATAACGCAATAATAATGTGTTTACAATGTCTAGACCAGAGAAAGGCAGTATGTAATATTCCCCAATATTACTGCAGATTACCAGAGGGGTGATAATTACACCATTGGTTGTAATGGAGACCCTACAAGAAAATTGATTCAAACTTGTGGGAACATTAGAAGTTTTAGGAAATACCTATTATCCATCCATTACACATAATGCAGCACACATCTAATCTACATGTATGATATCCATCCATTACACATAATGCAGCACACATCTAATCTACATGTATGATATCCATCCATTACACATAATGCAGCACACATCTAATCTACATGTATGATATCCATCCATTACACATAATGCAGCACACATCTAATCTACATGTATGATATCCATCCATTACACATAATGCAGCACACATCTAATCTACATGTATGATGTGATGTAAAGGTTACAGGCATGGAATTATTAACCAGGCATGGCACATTGCAATGTTATCTATCTATCTATGATCTATCTATCTATCTATCTATCTATCTATCTATCTATGATCTATCTATCTATCTTTCTATCTATCTTTCTTTTCTTTCCTTGCAATTTATATGTTTCAAGGCAATATCTGGATAGGCATGTATGATTCAGAAGCATACATGGAAATGATTACATACGTATAGTAAATTGCCAATACTAGATTTCATTTTGTCTGTCTATTCTTTCTTTCTTTCCTCGCTCTATCTATTTATCTATCTAGAAATCTTGATTAGGTTTTGTCTACATAGATTACATCTATCTATCTATCTATCTATCTATCTATCTATCTATCTATCTATCTTTCCTTTCTTCTGTCTACATAGATTACATCTATCTATCTATCTATCTATCTATCTATCTATCTATCTTTCCTTTCTTCTGTCTACATAGATTACATCTATCTATCTATCTTTCCTTTCTTCTGTCTAAGTAGATTACATCTATCTATCTATCTATCTATCTATCTATCTATCTATCTATCTATCTATCTATCTTTCCTTTCTTCTGTCTACATAGATTACATCTATCTAGCTATCTTTCTTTCTTTTCTTCTGTCTACATAGATTACATCTATCTATCTATCTATCTATCTATCTATCTATCTATCTTCTATCTATCTATCTATCTCTATATGCTCCTTTATAAATGTATATATTGCTCCTTTTACTCTGTCTATGTATGTATCTATCTATCTATTTTCCTTTATCTATCTAGAGGTCATTGTACTCTATCTATCTATCTATTCTATATTTTTATTTCTGAATCTATACTTCCATGTTCTCTTCTTTCTTTATTCTATCTATCTATCTATATCTATCTATCTATCTATCTATCTATCTATCTATCTATCTATCTATCTATCTATGTATTGCTCCTTGTACTCTATCTATCTATCTTTAATCTATCTCTCTATCTCTCTCTCTTTCTCTCTCTCTCTCTATATATATAATTATATTTGTTCATCCCTGCAGTAGATGCAGATTACTTCCATGTTGTTATTTTAATTTATTTTCTTGTTTTCTTTATCTATCTATCTATCTATCTATCTATCTATCTAACTATCTATCTATCCATCTATCTATTTTCGTTTATCTATCTATATAGTGCTTATTGTACTCTATCTATAGATATCTATATACTCTATCTTTTTATCTCCATATCTTTTTACTTCCATATTTCTCTTTTCTTTCATTCTTGCTCTCTCTCTATTTATCTTTTCGTTTATATATCTAAATATCTATCTATCTATCTATCTATCTATCTATCTATCTATCTATCTATCTATCTATCTATATATCTGTCTATCTAGACAGCTATCTGTCTGCTTTACATTTTGGTGTAAAAAAAATGAATTACATACACTATACAAAGATATATAACACCAACAGATATAATATAATAGAATATAATATATGCAGTAAAACATAACACTGTAGTACAATTGATTTACAATATATAAATAAAAGTGGCATGTTCCAGGATAATAATACCATCATTTCTCATGCCACAACACACAGTGGTGGTAAAGTCAGAGCTGTGCCCTGGGACGTACCTGAACATCGTCCATGCCAGGGTGCCCAAGTCCATGCAGGGACAAGCCATCGCCCATGCCGGAGTCCAGGCCATGGTGGCCGGAGTGGAGGAGGACATCTGGGCGGCGAACAGAGTGGTAGTCCCTCCTGGGGTCCAGTCCAGACAGCTGGGGCAGAGAGGCTCTGGGTTGGGGTAGGAGAGATCCGGTGTCGGAGCTGACATCCTGCCTCTGGCGCTGCCCCCAGGGGTGCTGCTGGGGCTGGTGCAGGGGGTTCAAGGAGTAGGGGTCGTTGACGTGGGAGTAGGGGTCCTGGCTCTGGTGGTAGGGCAGCGGCTGGTAGGGCGGTGGAAAGTAGGGGGGCTGAAAGTCCGAGGATGGGGTGTGTGACAGCGGAGGGGCGCTGGAGTAGGGTCCTTGGGACACCGAGCCCAATTGGGACAGCCTGGAGCTGTGACTGGGGACACCATCATGGCGGTCCTGAAACACAAGCCAACATTTCTGTCATTTCTTCTCAAAACTACAAATCCACCCCCCACCTACTTCCATCCAAATTAGAACCCCCGTGCCCTATTCAAGAACCATTTCCCAAATCACCACCACCAACCTAATATACAGCCCACATCATGTAACCCATGTCAACAAAATAAACCACTTACATGCCAGGAACAAAAAATAACTCAAACACACACAAATTACTCATTGGATTCATTTTATATAAAAAAAGAAAAAAAAAGTGCACCATTCAGTTACAATTCCCAAATTACAATCACTATCCTAATAATATATACTATATGATTACAATCAGCATTCTAATATATAATATAACATTACAATCAGCATCCTAATATATAATATAACATTACAATCAGCATCCTAACATATAATATAATATTACAACCACCATCCTAATATACAATATAATATTACAACCACCATCCTAATATATAATATAATATTACAACCACCATCCTAATATATAATATAATATTACAACCACCATCCTAATATATAGCTCTTATGCTATAACCAACAAAATAAACAACTAACATGAGAAAAAATATATATATAAAAAAATACCCACTTACTTACTGGTTCAATAATCTCTAAAATCACAACCAGAACAAGTCATATCCTATAACCTATGCCAACAAAATAAACCACTTTATATTCCAAAATAACATTGAAAAACAAACAAACAGACAAACAAATTGCTCATCGAATTAATCTCATTTTAAAAAGGCACTCGGTTGCACTATTCAATAACCATTTCTAAATCACACCATAATATATAACCTAAATCCTATAACCAAAATAAAATAAACCACTTATAATGCAAATGAATAAATAAGCAAGCAACATATTGCTCCTTCAATCCGTCTTATAAAATAGCCAGTCAGTGCCTCCACTTCATGACCTTGCCAAATGACAACTACCACCCTCATATATAACCTATGTCAACAAAATAATCCCACTTACATACCAAAATAAAATAAAATGAAATAAAAAAAGAACACCCACAAACTGCTCTTCAGATCAAAAATGTTTGTATTCAAATAACATTCTGTTATATTCAATTTCACCAGATCTGGACAAAAAACAGCATTAAAAAAAACAATAAATAAAAAACATAAAATGTTAATCTCAAGGTATGCCAAATAGGCTTGAAAAAAATTATGTAAAAATGCAAAGTCAGAATTAATAAATAAATAAAAATTGTAAAATGTTATTCTCAAGGTATGTTACATAGCCTTGACAAAATACTGTAAAAAGTCTTCATTTTTTTTTTTCCTAGAAGGAAAAAGAAAAAACTAAAACCACAGTCCAACCTATAATAATAATCCTAAACATAATTTTAAAAAATATTGCAAAAAGGGGAAAAGCCCATAAATATTCAAAAGAAAGTTACCAAAAACAATCTGAAGTGAAACAAGAATACAAAAAAAAAAAAATACAAAGCAATTGCAGTAAAATAAGAATACAAAAATGCAAAAAAATAAAAAAAATAATGCATATAATAATAACAAAATGAAATTGAACTGAGAACACCAAACCGCCCTATCTAGAAGAGAAGTAAAACAAGGGAGGAAAAAAAAAAAAAAAGTGTCCAAGTCCAAAACGCCACCAGCAAAATCCACTAAGCTACTCTCCCCCCTCCACAGCTGAATACGATCTACCTTGCGCCAGGCAGGAGAATCCAGCTGCACTATGCAATTATTGCCCTAAATTACTAAGCCAAAGGCGTTAAAGGAAAAAAAAAAAAAAAAAAGAAAAAAACAGGATTGCCTAAAAAAAAAAAAAAAAAAAAAGGTAAAAAATTAAAAAAATCAAAATTACAACTCACCATAGCTGAGTAGGTGTGAACTAACATCTGGGCAGATATTCAGTGCCTTGCAACAGTTAAATCAAATAATAATAAAAAATAGCTGTAAGTGAGGGTTGAGGCAGGAGAAAAGCTGCAAAACTGTTTGAGAGTGTTCCAAGACAATCCATCAAAAAATGCCCCCAAAATATAGGAAGTGTATTGTCCTCGCAGCCTGTGTGAGTGGCTCCCTGGCTTTTTTTTTTTTTTTTTTTTTTTTGAGCTCCAAATGTAATCCTCTTCCACCCAAGGCTAGAAGCAGAATGTCTATACGACCCTGCCCAACTCTGCACTACACCGCCTCACAATAATTGATATTCATGACTATTAATACTACAGGAGCCCTTTAAAGGGAGCATGGAGCGTGAAGCCTCAGCCAGCTCTCTAGCTCCCCTACCCATTGTAAGTGACGTTTATTCAATGGAGAATTACTAGATGTAATCAGAAGAGAGGGGGGGTGGCTAGGAAGTCTTGGCTAGAAAACTTTGCAACAGAATAGTGTCAATTAAAGTTTGAGTAGAGTGTGCAAAATACATACAAACACACATAAACACACATAAACACACATACACATACATACATACATACACACATACACACACAATTGAATACACAAAAGCAAAGAGGATTATGGAAGTGAACCTAGAGGCTAATAAAAAATATTTCCTCCTCTTTCACTTAATTACACCCTACTAATAGCCCTTGGTGATTAACACCCAAACAAATAAACAAAGGTTGTTGCACCTCCCAGAAGTGGCGCAGAGAGCACAACTTTAGAGACAGATTCTTTTTTTCTTTTTTTTCTTTTTTTTCTTTTTTTTTTTTTTCTTTCTTTTTTTTTTAAAGAGAATTTCTCGTTTCACGGACAGCCACAGGCAATCTCAAGTGTCTTTTGATGTCCTGCGAACTAGCAAAACCAGCCGGGCCGTCATTATCTGCTTGTTTGCTACACAGGGCTGCAGAAGAGAAGAGAAAACAGCATTTTAACCCAATTCTCGGTGGCAATAAATTCCTTGGAGCTCAGACAGCCCGGGGGTGCTTGTCTGTAGGGGGGAGAGTGCTGCTAGGTTTGGGGGGGGGGGTGCTGCTAGGTTTGGGGGGGGGGGGTGCTGCTAGGTTTGGGGGGGGGAGAGTGCGGCTAAGTTTGGGGGGTATTTCTTCTAGGATTTGGGGTTTTAGGGAAAGAGAGACTTAGGAGAGGAAATACTTGTAAGGTTAGTACTAGAGAACAAGGACATAGAGCTACCTAATTCATAATATATTGAGGTCCGAGTCAGAGTGTTATGAAGGTGGGGTGCTTTTTTGGAGGGGGAAGACAGAGAGAAAGAGAGGGGGAGAGATAGGGGAGAGATAAAGAGGGGGGGGAGAGGGAGGGGGAGAGAAAGAGGGAAAGAGAGGGGAGAGAGAAAGAGGGAGAGAGAGGGGGGAGAGAGGGGGTAGAGAGGGGGGGAGAGAGAGAGGGGGAGAGAGAGAGGGGGGAGAGAAATAGGGAGAGAGAGGGGGGAGAGAGAAAGAGGAAGAGAGAGGGGGAGAGAGGGAGGGGGAGAGAAAGAGGGGGAGAGAGAGAGAGAGGGGAGAGAGAGAAAGAGGGATAGAGAGGGAGCGAGAGGATGAGAGGGAGAGAGAGAGAGAGAGAGGGGAGGGGGGGGGGAGAGAGGGAGAAAGAGAGATGAGAGAAGAGAGAGAACAAGATGGATAAGGGGAGAGAAAACAGAGATAAGCCAGAAAAAGAGACAATTGAGTGGTGGAGAGGGGACAGATATAGTAGGAGAAGGAGGGATACAAAGGGGGGAAAGAAGGAAACAGAAAATAGAGGGATAGAGAGGGGGCAGAGAGAGAGAGAGAGAGAAGGGTATGGGGGAGAGACAGAAAATAGAGGGATAAAGAGGGAGCAGAGAGGGATAGAGAAAGAGAAAGGGAGAGGCAGAATAGAGGGCTAGAGAGGGGGCAGACAGAGAGAGAGAGAAAAGAGAGAGAGAGAGAGAGAGAGAGAGAGAGAGAGAGAGAGAGAAGGCGAAAGGGGGAGACAGAAAATATAGGGATAGAGAGGGGGCAGAAAGAAAGAGAGAAGGGGGCAGAAAATTGGGGGATAGAGATGGGGCAGAGAGAACGAGAGATGAAGGAGAGATGAAAGAAGGGGTGGTAGAACGAAAGAAAGTAAGAGGGGGAGAGAAAGAAAGAAAGAAAGAAAGAAAGAAAGAAAGAAAAATGTAAGGATGAGATAAAGACAGAAAGTCAGAGAGAAATAGAGGAATATAGAGGGAACAGGGGAAAGAAAGGAAGAAAGAAAGAAAGAAAGAAAGAAAGAAAGAAAGAAAGAAAAGAAAGAAAGAAAGAAAGAAAGAAAAAGAAAGAAAATGGTAAAGTGAAAAAAAAATACAAACAAAAAAAACAACAACAACCTAAAATGAAAATAGAGAGATGGATGGTCAGGTAGGCAGAAATTGAAGAAGCGACGGAGAGACTACCCGTGTTAATTGACACAATTCGTTCTTTTCTATATTTATTTATTAGAACGGATAAGAGGACAGACAGAGGAGAGATAATGAAGAAATAGCATCTGATTAAAAAGAGAAAAGGAAGAGAAAGGAGAATAGAGAGTCAGGGAGAGGAAGAATAAAGTGGAGACAAGACGGAATGCAGATAGAAGGAGGGTGAGAGGGATGAAGAGAGGAGAAGAAGGGAGTGTGGAAGATGAGAGGGTGGAGAGCAGGGCACAGAGGATGGGGCATTGCCCGGAACTAATGCAGCATATGCCGGATTGTGCCAGGCGTTCCGCTGCTAATCGGCGTGACTGGCGCTATTGAGAGCAGAATCCCCCCTTATGTGGGAGCCGGGCTGCCTGCAGCCATGGGGGGCTTCTGTCCTCTGCACATGCTAATTCACAGGCAGCAGCATCTCTTTGTGAAAAGCCTACAAGTGACCTCCATTCCCTATCACCGGTCACCCCAATGCCAAGATTCTTATCTGCAGCAAATCCAAGACCCAACTTCCCAGACCCTCTACCACCTCCTCTCT
>CM053028.1:513155070-513157570 GCA_028564925.1 Lithobates sylvaticus | reverse complement strand
GCTGCACCAGATTCTGGGTGATCCAGTCCAGTTTTAGTAAATGTTCTCCAGAATGTGTTCATATTGTAAAGTGAATTTTTCCCAAGCTATGTGAATGGGACGAAGTGGAGGGAGAATTCACTATGAAAAGAATAGCCAACCTGGCGCAAGGAAAATTTAAAAATAGAATCCTTGCTTGAATGTAATTGGACAATTGAAGTCAGCACAGCTGTACTTCCTTCACTAAGTGAAAATTCACTTTGCACAGTGAACATGTCCTAATCCTTTAATAAATCGACCCCGTCTGGTGAAATGAATAAGAAAAGAAAAAGCACTCACATTGCCTCAGCCGTGAATATTGGGGAAATAATAAAGAAAAAAAGGTTCCAAAGAAAACCTATGGTCGGACTTTAAAGGCACAATAAACACTGGGATTACAAAAAAATTAACATTTATTGAAAAATACATAAAGTACAAAGACCAGAGACATGAAGGAAATATAAATAAAAATCATATATACAGACAAAAATCTATACATGTTGCGAGCCCTAATGCGTCTACGCGTTTCGTTGTACACTTCTTCAGGACACATTGTCGGTTCAGTAGTTGCAAGGAAGAGAAAGGGGTCTCACTATCTTGCAGGAGGGTCATGTAAATACGTATTAGTCAGTCAGTGATCAGACAGAAAAATGGTTTCTAATAGAGAAAAGTATACGAAATAGCTCAGCGGCAGAGCAGCTCAACAAAGCCGAAACAAATAGGAGCCACCTGTGGGCTAGTCATCATAAGCCTCTCGATATCGTGTTATCAAACAGGGGATATTAAATGGGATATAGAATATTCCATGGACCATGGTGTGCAGATCAAAAAAGATCCTTCAGTCACAAATAAGCCGCAAGCAGAAGCCTGGCTGTCTATCAAGTATAGTGGATCCAGATCGAGGCTGCCGTCATCCCAAACAGATAGATATATGATGGTATCACGAAAATCCCCTGGGAGAAAGTAAAGAACTCTTCCCGTCTGGTGAAACCGTTCCAGGAGAATGCTTGTAATCCGAAGCACTCGCATATCAAAGTGAGTTTCCCCATAGAAGTCAATGGAAACAAAGATAATTCGTTCTACATTGACTGATTACATGCAATACCGCATGTGGCCAGAGGTGGGGGGGGGGGGGCACCGGAGAGCCTCGGAAATACTCGGAGACAGCTCGGCTGAACTCAGAAAGCCTTGGAAAGGCTCGGAAACACTTGGGAACGGAGTATTTCCGAGTCATTACGAGTATTTCCGAATGGCTTCCGAACTGTTCCGAGTGTTCCCCACATTTTTTAGGAGGCATAACAGAATCGCCACCTGTTTTTTCACCAATGTGCTCGATTTCTGGCATTGTAAATGAATGCAAAAGAGAATAATGATGTTATAAGTAGAATGATAATGATATATTTATTTATATTTTTATTGTGCTGAAATGATGTACAATTACTAGAAAATAAAAATGAAAGCTTTAAAGCATTGCAAAAATCAATGTACCATGTCAGGAGAGGGCATGAAGGGGCGACACACAGATTGCTGGCTATGACATGCTGCCCAGTGTACAACCATTGGAGGAGGAATGCTTGGCTTCTCCATGAGATGTATTGTGGCTTCTGATATCTTTATTTCCAAAGTCAGAGTAACACGTGAGCAGCAGATATATTGCTATTAAATGATACAGAATTTTACTGTCCTGATTATGTTTGCATTATATATATATATATATATATATATATATCGTTTTTTTTTCTTCCAACACTGAATTTAATTGTATCTCTCTATCTATCTATCTATCTATCTATCTATCTATCTATCTATCTATCTATCTATCTATCTATATATCTATCTATCTTTCTATTCTTTCTTTTCATCTCTGCATCTATTTGCTTCCATCTTTCTTTCTTTCTTTCTTTCTTTCTTTCTTTCTTTCTTTCTTTCTTTCATTCTTTATTTCTTTCCTTCTTTCTTATCCACCCATGTGTCTTTCTGTTTCATATATCTGTCAGTCCATCTTTTTATACCTATGTCATTTATTTTTCAAGGAAATATCTACATAGGCATATATTATTCAGAAGCTTACATGGAAATGAATATATATGTATAGCACCTTACTAATATTCAATTTAATTTTGTGTATCTACCATCTGTCTTTTGATCTATCTATCTATCTATTTATCTTTTATCTATCTTTCTATCTTTCTTTCTTTCTATCTTTCTATCTTTCTATCTTTCTTTCTTTCTTTATTTCTTTCATCTTCTTTCTTTCTTTCTCCTTCCTTTCTTCTTTCTTCCTTTCTTTCTTTCTCTCTTTCTTTCGTTCTTCCTTTTTTCTTTCTTTCTTTCTTTCTTTCTTTCTTCCTTCCCTTAGAAACCAGGTGTCACTCATATAAATCATATTCTTAGGCATTTGTGATCAAAACCTAAAATTGTTTATCTGCATATTTCAGTATACTTAGACAATGAATTAATACTGCTCAGTGCTCACAAACAT
>CM053028.1:513042570-513150070 GCA_028564925.1 Lithobates sylvaticus | reverse complement strand
TAGACGCTATAACTTTTGCGCAAACCAATCAATATACGCTTATTGCGATTTTTTTTACCAAAAATATGTAGAACACATATCGGCCTAAACTGAGGAAAAAAAAATGTTTTTTTATATATTTTTGGGGGATATTTATTATAGCAAAAAGTAAAAAATATTGCTTTTTTTTTCAAAATTGTTGTTTTTTCTTTTGTTTATAGCGCAAAAAAAAAAAAAACGCAGAGGTGATCAAATACCACCAAAAGAAAGCTCTATTTGTGGGAAAAAAAGGACATCAATTTTGTTTGGGTGCAAAGTTTCTGTCTCTGTAAATGGTAAAATGAGTGCAACGTCTCTGTAAAGGGTCCTCTGTGTTTTCACCCTGTCACATGCTAATCCAGAAGAAACTATAAACAGCTGGGCTGACGCTTATTGTACTGTAATATAAATTAGATCAGGTAAGATGGTTTGGAATTGGATGTTGTAGGGATCCAATGGAGATTATGACAGGTCCTAGCCCTATGTTAGCCATGCAAGTTCCAATACATTCAAGGCATTCAAAAGCCTTCTGAGAGTGTCTCAACCTGATAATTTCTTTAGAAATACTGAGCAAAACAGCCATGGAAGTCCCCATTAACCAGTAGAGTAATGTGAGCTAACAGCGCCCTCTGCTGGCAAGTAAACTCAACAAGAAGTGAGCTTTATTTTAACGAGCCATACTAAAGCCTCGTACACACGATCAGACTTTTCAACGGGAAATGTTCGATTACATGCTGTTGGTGGTAAATCCGACTGTGGTACGCTCCATCGGACAATTGTTGTCAGATTTTCTGCAAACAAATGTTGGCTAGCAGGTTTTAAAATTTTCCGCGGACAAATGTCTGTTGTCGGATGGACGAGCCAGAAGCGGTCGGTCTTGTAAACTAGCGTTCGTAATGGAGAATTAACATTCGTGACGTGGCAAATTATGAAATCTCGAAATGCAGCGCACAATTCTCTTCTTCTTTAATGGAATAATAATGAAGCTGCTTTGCTGGTGATACTGATGGATTATTGCAAACAAATTTTCAAAGGCTTTTTTCTAGTGATATCAAGAATAATATTATTATGCTTTTTTTTTATTTTATTTGGGCAACTTACCACAACACCATTATCCCGTAGTTTTTAAGATCAAAGATACAACTATGTTGGTGGCCCTTGTCAATTTTACATTGTATTGTATTTTTTTTAAATGTAACTGCCGACTTCCAAACTGTCATTTGAAGTAAAAACACATAGCCAAGTATTATTCTCCACAATCTTTTTATTGTTCATTAAAAAAAATAAAAAAATAGACATGCTATCTGCCAATAGAACTTAACCAAAAAGTGCATTCTATGCATCCAAAAATATAGAGAATATACCAAATCAAATCATTATTCAACCCAAAAAATAATGTCAAATCAATAACTCCAAGGCCAATAATAAATAACATGTTATCTCCTCCGATTCCGCAACATGTCTGGTTGACGAACGGCCGCTTAGAAACGAACGGAAAAGCGCGAAATGAAAAGTGTGCAATGAAAAGTGAGAAATGAAAAGCGCATATCAACACTCACCAAACTTCTACTAACACGAAATTAGCAGAAGGAGCCCAAAGGGTGGCGCTAAAGAGCTGAAAAACAACGTTCGGAATTGTTGGTCAACAATTGTGTGGCTGTGTGTATGCAAGACAAATTTGGGCCAACAGCCTTCAGACAAAAGTCCACGGTTTTGTTGGCCAACAATCCGATCGTGTGTACGAGGCTTTAGATTTACAATGAGGGCCAACACCACCCAGGATTGTTATATTCATTTTCAGTGGTGGCTTCAATCACCTCCTGGCTTCTCACACCTACCGATGAGATTCCAGCAGGTTCAAAATTCATTGTCCCATTAAATTAAAGTAGAAGTATAGGCAAAACCTTTTTTTTTTCATTTGGCTAGAGCAAGGGAGGGTTATAACCCCTGTCAGATTTTTTTTCCACCCATCTGTGTAAGCTCCTCTCCCTGTGACCAAGCTGCAACTGCCAATACTCCAGTGACGTCACCCAATGGTCACCTCTTCACATGGACTCTGCCCCTTTCTAGGTGCCTTTGCTGTGATCTCCCCACCCAGCAGAGAGGAGAAAGAGAGGAGAGCAGAGGGGACATCACATCGCTCAGGACATTCTATGGGACTGACAATGGGGAGGAAGAAGGGGGACTGCCTGGAAGCGGCACTGCTCGGCCTCCTGCTGCAGGTGTTTGGGGACCCCCAGTATCCCATCCAAGTCCTGGAGAATGGAGACAGACCAGCTGGTGTCACCTCAATCCTAGGCACACCTATCTGATGGTGTGTACACATACCTACCATCTCTGGACAGCCCACTTGAATCCTAGGAACACCTATCTGACAGTGTGTACACATACCTAGAGTCCCTGGACAGCTATATAGTCTACTTCCCTATCAGCTCAGACCCTTCTTTATACTACCTACTGCTCTATGGACACCTACCCTTCTCTATACAACCTACTGCTCTATGGACACCCACCCTTCTACAGTTTACCTCCTGCTTTATTGGAATCTACCTTACCATTAGCTTCTGATCTTTTGGACACCTACTACCCATCTCTGTATTAGCTACTGCCTTTTGGATACCCTCCTTTCTAAATATTATCTACTGTCCTATGGACACCTACCCAACTCTGTATTAGGTATTGCCTTATGGGCTGCGGGCTGCGGGAAGGTGAGAGTCTGGTGTTGTTTTTTTCTTGGGGGGATAGGAGAACCTCCTGGTGTAGTATCTCTCTCTCTCATCCCCCCTCTCTCTCTCTTAAAGCTTAAAGAGGAAGGGTGGAGTTTACAGATAAAGGGGTGAATCTCAAACAGGAAGGGGTGGGGCAAATGTAGATGGGGAAGCACCTGATTTTAGTCTTGCCTAGGGTAGCACAAAACCAAAATACACCACTGGCTGTGATAGGGAAACCCTAGGGAGTGATGCCCTTAAAGAGAATATCCTAACAGCTAGTCTACTCCTTCTACTAACCTGCTTTCCATTGGCCTAAAACAAGGAAGCTTTTGCCATAAAAAAACTTCCAAAATGCCTCAGGAGGCAGAAGCTCAAGTGTGAACCTAGCCTTATGCCCCGTACACACGTTTGGATATTCTGATGGAAAAAGTCTGATCGGGTTATGTTGTCGGAAAATCTGATCGTGTGTGGGCTCTAGTGGACTTTTGAGAACAGGATCTAAAATTTTCCGACAACAAAATCCGATCAGACTTTTTCAGATCGTGTGTAGAGAATTCCGACGCACAAAGTGCCACGCATGCTCAGATGAAAATTGGAGACGAAAGCTATTGGCTACTGGCCTCTACGTAGTCCCATCGTACGTTTTCTATGTCACCTCGTTCGGAACGATCGGATTTTCCGACAACTTAGTCCAACCGTGTGTGTGCAACACAAGTTTCGGACAAAATCCGTCTGAAAAAATCAGATGGATTTTGTGTCGGAATGTCCGACCGTGTGTACAAGGCATTAGAGTTTATATGAGATTTTAATAGTTAGGTTTACATCTACTAATTATGGTTGAGATATTTGAATCTGACACCAGACACAAATCTGTACACCCAAAAACTACCACTTGACCGCCGGAGTGCTCGGTTGACCGTACTGAGTGCAGGGTTGAGGGGTGCGCTACATACTGAGTGCAGGGTTGAGGGCTGCGCTACGTACTGAGTGCAGGGTTGAGAGCTGCGCTACGTACTGAGTGAGGGGTGCGCTACGTACTAAGTGCAGGTTTGAGGGGTAGGTTATGTTCTGAGTGCAGGATCGAGGGGTGTGCTACATAAAGGGTGCAGGACTGAGGGGTTTTCTACATAAAGGGTGCAGGGCTGACGGGTGTGCTACATAAAGGGTGCAGGGTTGACGGGTGTGCTACATAAAGGGTGCAGGGTTGAGGGGTTCGCTACATAAAGGGTGCAGGGTTGAGGGGTGTGTGTTTATAGAGTGCAGGGCTGGGGGGTATGCTGTGTACTCCCAAATACTCCCCCCAAGTACAAAGCCCCCCCCCCAATTCCAGTACAGAGCTCTCTTCCTGACACAAATTCTCTCCCAAAAAAAAGTGGTTGATTGAAAGAATTGCTGGAAACAGATGAGATAATTATAGCCCCTCAGATATGGCCAACCTCCCGGGGGTCCTCACACACTGCTGTCTCTAGAGATTGCAGGACATAAAGCCAAAACTTTCTAGCAGGAGACAGCTCTGTGAGCAAAAAACACCAGTGGGGCTGCTGCAAAAGAGCAGCTACAACTTACATTATCTGTGCAGGCTCCCGGCAGGGTCCGGAGAAGCTTCTGCCAACTGCCGTGTGGCTAAGAGCGCCCCCTCCTCTGCTCCGATCCGCCCCCTCCCTCCTCTGCTCCGATCTGCCCCCTCCCTCCTCTGCTCTGATCCGCCCCCTCCCTCCTCTGCTCCGATCCACCTCCGTCCCACCTCTGCTCTGATCCACCTCCGCCCCACCTCTGCTCTCCTAGATGGGAGGGGAGGTCTGTGCGGCCGATGAGTAGCACTGTCGGTTGTAAAGCAGCAAGAAGCAAGCAGCGCCGGAGGGGGCAGAAATTTCCGCCTGAAAAAAGTAATGCTGGTGAATGCGGCAGCGCTCCCCTGCCAGGAAAGCTGGTGGAGCGAAGTGGCTCCTCTCCGGGACATTGCTTTGATTCCCTGGGACGTCGGGATTTACATCAAATTCCGGGACGGTCCGGGCGAATCAGGGACGGTTGGGAGGTATGCGATCTGTCTTGTTTACATAGGTAGATCGCAGTTCTGTGTTTTTTCTTCACAATCGGCGGGTGCTGGTGGACATCGAGTCTGCGGTACCCATCTATCGGCTCCCACTGTGTGTAATCACAGCGGGAGTGAGCCACCGGTGGTGCGCATGCATGCCCCCTATGTGGAAGTGTCAGATCACGCATATATATATGTGTGATGCAGCAGACCGGTGCCGCCCTGTAGCAGTAAAACTGACCTGGTTAAAGTGTATTTCCACTTTTGCAGCCAAATTGAGATAACACCTGCTTTATATTTGTTATATGTTCCCGGTCACATAGCATAACCTTTGTAAAAAAACTAAAAAAAGAAATGCACATCTTTTTGCAGGTAAAAAAATGTGCATTTATTCTTTTTTTTTTTTTTTACTAGGAGCTTGTAAAGTGTTGCACCCGCGATCAGCAGATTTTGAGTGCAAAGCAGACTGTCAGTGTAAGCTGTTTGCTCGTACCTCGTATGAGCAGGCAGTTACACACTGACAGGAAGCATCAGTGAGCTATGTAAAGTGCTCAACAGCGCCCTGGTAGCTCATTGAGAGCTACAGGCCATTAGCCGCAAAGGCTGTCGGTACTTGTAGCTCTCACATTCACAGAACTTTCTTCTCTGCCTTTTGGCTAAGATCAAGTGTAGTAACTGTTCTTAACAGTTGCCAGGAGGTGGGGTTTTGCTTCCACCCCTGTTCTACGGCGAGGTGGAGCAGGGGTGGCGGTTGCTATGCAAAACCTGCTGGCGTAAAGGTAACCAGGAGCGGTTCGTAGCCGAAAGGGAAGCCTTCTGATTGGGATGGAGAACCACTGGGTTGGCACTGAAGGGTCACGTCCCTGGCCTTCTGGCTAGATTGTGGCAGCACTAGCTCCGGTCAGTTTTTTGGGAGAGAACACTGGCTCCCCTTCTCCCACCAGGGGAGCGGTTAGTATTTCCTGAATGTAATTAGGAAGGAGTGATGGGAGCGATGGTGGAGCCTGATGGCAAAGGGCTCTCACTAAGCTCTCAGAACTTCATGCCTTTCTGCCTGGGGTGGGGGCTGCTGTGGTCTGGGCTGTGGGTCAGGGTTGCAATGAAAAGCCAGTGGTGAATGTGCCCCTGAAGTGGCAGTTCAGGGATGCCGTACCTTCACTGTGATGGAAGACCCTTTGAGTTTATGGCACCATTGTCACTTCACCATAACACACGTTTTTGGCACCTGCCTCTAGGGCCAAGCCTTTGGCTAGGACCAGGGGAAACTTTTATTCCTGGCCGGAGGGCCGTCCATTGTATTGCACAATGGTCACTTTCACTCTCCCCACTTTCTTTTTATTTATCCCTGTGTTTGACACTTTTTTGTATTTTTCTGTTTGGTGTTTGTCACAGTGTGATGAGTAGGGTGTGGGTCCTTGGGCCAACCCTGAAAGTCTTGGGAGGAGGTGGACATGGCCTTTTGGCTTAGTTCGCCTTCTCTCCTGGGGTCTCCCTTCGGTGGAGCCCCACCAAGTACTTGGGTGGGTCTGTTTTGGCAGACCCTCCAGAGAAAGGAGGACCGTCTGGTTTCGGCCAGATGGTCCCATGTGAAGTACCTCAGTCCCCGTCTGGAGCCTAACGCCTCGGGGGATCAGGGTAAGGTCCTTCCCTAGTAGAGGACAGTGTAACACCCATTGCACGTTTTGTGTTTCACTCTTTATGTGTGTGCACTTTTTTTGGCACCGGGTGTGTTTCACATGCCACTGGCTTTTCAAAATAAATATTAAAAATTTACAGAACTCTGTGAATGAATGAGTCAGCCAGGTGGGTGGAGCCCCGCACAGTTGCATCTTTTTATCCTTTAACCACTTTCAGACCGGACCAATTTGCAGCCAAAGGACCAGGCCCCTTTTTGCGATTTGGCACTGCGTCGCTTTAACTGACAATTGCGCGGTCGTGCGACGTGGCTCCCAAACAAAATTGGCGTCCTTTTTTTCCCACAAATAGAGCTTTCTTTTGGTGGTATTTGATCGCCCCTGCGGTTTCTATTCTTTGCGCTATAAACAAAAATAGAGCGACAATTTTGAAAAAAATGCATTATTTTTTACTTTTTGCTATAATAAATATCCCCAAAAAATATATAAAAAAACATTTTTTTTTCCTCAGTTTAGGCCAATACGTATTCTTCTACATATTTTTGGTAAAAAAAATCGCAATAAGCGATTATTGATCGGTTTGCGCAGAAGTTATAGCGTTTACAAGATAGGGGATAGTTTTATAGCATTTTTATTAATAATTTTTTTTTTATTAGTAATGGCGGAGATCTGCGATTTTTTTTGTGACTGCGACATTATGGCGGACACATCGGACATTTTTGACACATTTTTGGGGCCATTGTCATTTTTACAGCAATTAATGCTATTTAAATGCATTAATTCCTGTATAAATGGCACTGGCAGTGAAGGGGTTAACCACAAGGCGGCAGTGTAAGGGTTAAGTATGCCTAGGGGTGTGTTTCTTACTGTGGGGGGGCGTGGCTGTCAGCTAGTGAATGCTGATCTCTGCTCCAATCACAGGGAGCAGAGATCGGCGTCACTAGTTGCTAGGCAGAACGGGGAGATGCTGTTTATCTCGGCATCTCCCCGTTCAGCCTTCCCGTGAGACGATCGCGGGGGTCCCCGCGGCGATCGAGTCCGCGGAGACCGCGATCGGACTCACGGGGGTCCCGACCGGCGCGGAAGCGCCGCTCCCAGTGCGCTCCCGATGGCACGGACAGGCAGAAAGGAGGGACTTATATATATGCCCTCCTGCCTGTACGTGCCATTCTGTCGACGTATATCTGTGTGCGCCGGTCGGGAAGTGGTTAAATAAAAATTAAAAACTGCTGCCTACGTTTTTGCTTTCTTTTTACCTATGAAACGGAAAAAAAAATCCTACCTAGCTTTCCCTTCTATGCAATGTTAATGAAAATGGCTAGGGAGTTATGTTTGCCGTAAATAGCCCTGGCTATACTGTGCTGGCAGATCTCATTATTAATTGTAAACTAGATGTGCACAATGTCTGTCCTAACAAAGGGTTATAAGGCAAGGCTAAAGGTGTGGGTGGTACATTTTAAGTTAATAAAACTGTCCCTCAATTTGTCCCCCTACAGTATAGCCCATTTACTCACCATCCTCCGATGTAGGTGCAGGTCCCTCTAACTTCTTTCTTACATCTCCCGGGGTTCTGGACACACCCAGGGAAGATACATTTCTTAGTTTCCCTCCGTCAGCAGCTCACAGGGGCCCCCATTTGAAGAGGCAAAAGTGCGAGTAACGCGGTTAAGGAGCGTTTTGCAATACGAGCACTGAAATACTTTCCTAAAATACTAACTCGGTTTGCGAGTGTTGTCTCACAAAACTAGCAGGATTCAGGCCAAAGCTCATTTGGCCTGAGGTGGGGGGGTGCATTGCGCATTGGCACTGTTCGGAAACGCACGGAAAAGGCCCGAGGACAGCTCAGCTGACCTTGGCAAACCTCGGAAGGGAGTCTTTCCGAGGTTTGCCGAGGTCAGCCGAACTGTCCTTGGGCCTTTCCGGCTGTTTCCGAGGCTCTCCGGTGCCCCCCGCCTCTGGCCGCATGCGGTATTGCATGCCATTGAAGTCAATGCGGAATTATTTTCGTTTCCATTGACTTCAATGGGGAAACACGCTTTGATATGCGAGTACTTTGGATTACGAGCATTCTCCTGGAACGGATTATGCTCGTAATCCGAGGTTCCACTGTATAGCCAGGCCAGAGCCTAATGGCATGCATGATGATGATGGCGTTGAAGCATTTCTATCTTCCTTTTTAGATCTCTGCAGAAAATACATTCAGACAAGGTATCCTGTTTCAAAAGTTAGTTCTTCCACAAATAGTAACATGAAGAAAAACAAGGGAATAGCAAAATATAGCACAATAAAGTTTTTTTTAATTAAAAAGTAAAAGTAAAACCATATTAATATGCACTCACATGCTCTGTACTTGTCAGCGTGCTCATTACAGTGGAATCCTAAATGGCCAAACCAGGAATCTACCCCATAAACATCCAACTGGGTATTTTCTCCCTTAAAGTGTTACTAAACGTAAAGTAGTAAAATCTGTCTGTATAGGTAGTAAAGCATGCTTGTTATACTCTGTGGAACCTAAGGGGTTAATCCTGTACATTGTGTAAAAAGGCTGTTTTATCCAGTCTTCTCTGATCCTCCCCTTCTTCCACAGTCCCCAATCCATCTCTTGATAGTACATAGCCTTGGGGGCATGCTGCACATTCTCAGTTTGGTGTGTATTGCTAGAGAGTTTTTTTTTCTTGGGAGGATGCATGTAATCAACACAGGGCCAATCAGCACAGTCCAGACAGAGGGTCAGGGGTCCTGCAGCCTTATAGGAAAGTCAGAGTAGAATGAAAACTCCACCTACAAGCTTTAACCAGACACTGATAAAAGTCACAAGACTGATGAGTAAAGGTATTCAGCAGTTTATATTTACCAAAATAATTGCATTTCCATTTTCTGTGTACTGTGGGGGACCAGATATAGTGAATTCAGGGTCCTCTCTGGAGACAGGGAGCAAGGTGCACTTGCACTGTAATATAATGTGCAGCAGAGATCCACAGGAGGGGTGCTGGCAGCACAGATGAACAGACACATCCAGGAAGAGCTTGGCAGGTTACAACGCATTTCAGGGGGCATGGCCCCTTTTCTCAAGCAAGAGAAATGCCCATCTGCCTCACTCCAGGACAGCAGCAGCATTGTATAAGAAAGTACAAGAGCTTAAAGAGGAGTTCCAGTTATATTTGTAAAAATTTAAAGTCAGCAGCTACAAAAACTGTAGCTACTGACTTTTAATAAACAGCCACTTACCTGTCCCAGGATCCAGTGATGTACTCACCCGAGCCGATTTCTTCACCAGTCTTGGTCCCCAGCATCTTAACTGTGGGCACATGGCTGTAACAGCTTCACAGCCAGCGGCCAACTGCGTACGCTGTGAACTTCCGCTTTAAGGGAGAAAATATCCCAGGTGGATGTTTATGATGTGGATTCCGGGTTTGGCATTGTAGGATTCTGATGTAAGATGAGCACGCTGACAAGTACAGGGCATGTGAGTGCATATTAACATGGTTTTACTTTTAGTCTTTAACAAAAAAAAACTTATTGCACTGTCTGTGGCCCCCGTTTTTATCATCGAAAGTGAAAGAAAAAAACCCCTCCAAATTTTGGGTTGTCCCCAAAAAAGTAACAGGGGGGAAATCTTCCAATAGAGACACTATTTCTGGATCCCACCTAATATGCAGGGATCACTTCCTTTTGGCTATGGGACAGGAAGTGAAGGTAAATCTGGTGGCAAAAAATAAACCAACAGGGGTTATATCCCTCGCTTAGTCTATCCCTCGCTTAGTCTATCGCTGTGGGAAGAAGTCCCTGGAGTGTTCCTACAACAACTTATTCTAGGCATTCCAGTCCAGGACCGGTGTTACCAATTAGCAAGGTAGGCGCCGGCCTAGAGCGCACATTTATCAGGGGCGGCTGAACATCCCCCAGAGCAGAGGTATGTTTGGGAAAAAAACAGGAAGCTTTGCTCTCATCCCTGTCCGGTCCATAATTTTTAATGGACAGGAACAAGGCAAGCTCCTGTGTCAATCCAGCCGCTGTCACTCATCTGCCTGTGTCAAACCACCCGCACCCCCCTCCTCTCTCCAGACTACTTGGTTTGTTCCCCAAATTGACTCGGGCAGGGGGCGAGGCAATCTGCTGATGGCTCAGGCAGGGGGTGGGGCAGTCCACTGAAGGGCTCGGCTTGGCTCGGTGGTGGGGTAGTCCACTGAAGGGCACGGCTTGGCTTGGGGGTGGGGCGGTCCACTGAAGTGCTCTGCCTGGCTTGGGCGACGGGGCGGTTCGCTGACTGGGTGCACGTAAAGGTGCCTTTTCCAGAAATGTAAAACATACTGCAAGGAAGGGGAGCGAGAGGGGAAGAGAAACCATTCCTGCCTCCAGTGCCCTGGACTGCACCAGACACTTTAGGTCAGTGCATCACATTACAGCTCCATGCCACAGACACACTGCCCTGCCACTGCCATCTGCTGAAAATAACCTGCAGGGGACACTGATGTAAGATGGGTGTAGGGACCCTAAGATAAGGGCAACACTTATATAAAAGTTCCCCCTTGTATCAGTGTCCTCACTCCCCTCTTACATCAGTATCCCCTCTTACCATAGTGTATGCTAATGTAAGGAGGGGGCTCTGGTGACCAGAGACTCCCTCTACATCAGAGTTTTCCTTTAGGCCCCTTTCACACGGGGCGGATCCATATTGATCCGCCCCGTGAAGATCCGCTGCTCAGCGGGGACCGCACAGCTGTTCCCCGCAGAGCCGGCTGATGACAGGGCGGTCCCTGCACACTGTGCAGGGACCGCCCTGTCAGTTCTCCGCTCTCATCTATGGGGGATCGGATGAACACGGACCGTCTGTCCGTGTTCATCCGATCCGCTCTGCAGACGGATGAAAAAATAGGGTTTTCCTCCGTCTGCAGAATCGGACAATTGCGGAGGCGGACAATAGCGGGTGTCAGCGGATGCTCATCCGCTGACACCCGCTATCCCATAGGGGTGCATGTATGTCCGTTTTTCATCCAAAGTCTTCAGAGTTCCTCCTTACATTACGATCCACAGAGTTCCCCTTTACATCACAGTCTGCAGCATCAGAGTTTATAGTGTAAGGGCAGGGCAAAGGGGAACTCTGCAGACTCTAATTTAAAGGGAAACTCTGTGGACTGTGGTATAAAGTTTACCTCTCTAGGTTTTGTGGGTTATTAACCTTTGTTTCTATCAAAATATACCTTGTTATACTGTTTTGAATCCAGTTTTGTTTGCATGCTGATTCTTTAACTGCTTTGTAATTTCAGCCTTACCCGAGAAGCCGAGAGGTATTTTCATGCAGCGGAAGTAAGGGATTTCCTTACTTCCTAATTCATCCAATTTCCTGTATAATGCCAGTTGCGACCCTTGGTCAATGAATTCTACTCCCCTCTCCGGTTACGCTGCCATACGAATGGTAGATTACATGTAGAAAAAAGTGAAGTCCAGGCTTCTACCACTGTAAGTTGAATTGATTTCCCTTATATTCCTCTTCGCACCCCCTTTTTCCCTTCCCCTCGCTCACCACCTGCTCGAGCCGGCCTTTGCCTCACCCTACCGTCCACCAAAATCTCTCATGCAAGATAGTCTCAGTGAAACATGATGACGCTGGTCGCCCCCTAACCTTACACATGCGTATATCCAACAGGGACATAGTCATCACCAACGTTTATGCCCCCAACTCCCCCAATAAAACTTTCTTTCAAACAGTATCCTCTCATCTGCCCCCCTACTTACATCTCCCTCTTAGGTTAGTGGGGGATTTTAACTCAGTCATGCATGCTATGGAAGACAAGTCACTGGGTCAACCCGAACCCCACACTCATTCCACCTCCCCAGGCCCCCCCCCCCCCCCCCCCCAGCAACCTTCGCGGAAGCCCTCCAACTTACTGATATCTGGAGACTAGCCCATCCAGAAGGCAGGGAATACACTTTTTACTCCCCGCCACACCATACTCTGTCCAGAATTGACTACTTATTATGCAGTCCTGCGCTCCTCCCACTCACATCCAAAACCCACATCCACGAGATTGTGATCTCAGATCCTGACCACCCCAATCAATACCATGAGGACATGGCGCTTCCCATCATACCTTGCACACAACCAGGATCTCAGCAACATACTTTAAGAGAACTGGGCATAATACAAAGCCACAAACTCGATACATAACAACAATCCCAACCTATTCAGGGAAGCGGGCAAAGCTGTGTTACGTGGTAGGATTATTGCTTTCTCACAAAAAGAATGTTCTCAAAAACTATTGCAAAGTCAGCGATCGGCTACATGTTGCGCAATCTCAACTGATGCATATCAACTCCCCTACGCACTGGAAACTTTGGCAAGACTCCAAGCATAACTTTTATCTATGGGCTGAAGCACAAGAGCACATCCATTAATCCCACCTTGACCTGAAATACCACAAATTTGGCAACAGGCCAGGTAAACTGCTTGCCAGGTTGTGCAAAGGTTCCCACACCCCGCACATATATCTTCTTTCAAATACACCCAAGGCACCCTAATCTTAACAGAAAAAGAGGCCAACGCAATCTTAGAACAGTACTATGCCGCACTATATGGCGAAGACCCAGTAGACATGACCACAGCCCAGGGTTTCCTAGATCAAGTCTGCCTTCCTAGAATAGACACCTCACTTTTGTCTCAGCTAAACACCCCGATCACTGAGCAAGGCATTTCCAAAGCTTTCTAAACACTAGCCAATGGCAAAGCACCAGGCCCAGACAGATACACTCTAGAATTTTACAAGATGTCTGTGAGCATAGCGGTCCCAGTCTTAGTCAAGGTCTATCAGAAAATTCTATCAGGAGGTGAAAACTTACCTTCTGGATATCAGGCGCATATCAGCTAATAGTGAAAAAAGGCAAAGACCCCACGGAACCAAACTCTTATAGGCCTATATCCCTTCTTAATCTAGGTTCCAAAATACATTCAAAAGTCAAAGCCAGCAGACTAGCTAAAATAATGCACTCAACAAAAAAGGACTTTTAAGGAGTCACACCTCAAACATAAAAAGTAAAAAATAATGCCCTCTCTCATTCATCCCTCACAGGCAGGATTTACACAAAGTCGTTCAGCCTTGTCCAACATCCGTAAGGTCATCACAGCCCTTGAACAACCTAAAGCCAACCCCGACAGCGGTGATGCCATAATCTCACTCGATGCGGAGAAGGCTTTCGACAACATCAGTTTGGCTTCTCTGGTCCCTTTTTACATTTGGTCTCAACCATGTACTCTGCCCCTACAGTGAATATTGTCGCAGCGGGACACATATCAGGCGGTATCAAACTCTATAAGGGGACAAGAGAAGGTTGCCCCCTTTCGCCACTTCTATTCAATATGGCCTTAGAACCATTATCCCCGAAACCTGCTCTTTCAATCCGATCTCCATGGCATTCAGATAGGACACCAAAAACTCCACCTAGCATTATTTGCAGATGCTATCCTTACCTCCAACCCTAAAGATGACATGCCCCACATCCAATACATTTTTACCTGCTTTCGAACTTGCTCAGGCCTTCGCATTAACTTTTCCAAAAGCAAGATTCTCCCCCGGCACCACACCAGGACTCCCCCATGGGCAAGCGATTCAATCTTTACGGTCACCAAGCAATTCCTTACCTACCTAGGAGTAAAGATTGATAAATTACCTTCCTTTCGCTACTATTTACATTTCTCCCAGGTGGTCACTAAGGTTATAGGTGAACTGAAGATCACGCTAGGTCTTATTTTAGGTGAACTGAAGATGTGGATGGACCTTCTGCTCTCTCTCCTTGGTAGGTGTCACCTTTTAAAAATGATCAGCTTTGCTACACTTCTTTACCCCCTTCAGACCATTCCTCTCTTATGCCCCGTACACATGGGTTGGAAATTCCGACCACAAAATCCGTCTGAATTTTTCCGACGGATTTAGTCCGACACTGGTGTTGCATACACACGGTCGGACAAAGTTGTCGGAAAATCCGATCATTCTGAACGCGGTGACGTTCGTTGCGTACGACGGAACTACGTAGAGGCTAGTAGCCAATAGGTTTGGTCTCCTAATTTGATCTGAGCATGCGTGGCACTTTGTCTGTCGGAATTCTCTACACACGATCGGAAAAAGTCCGATCGGATTTTGTTGTCGGAAAATTTGAGAGCAGGATCTCAAAAAAGTCAGATGGAGCCCACACACCGTCGGATTTTCCGTCAACATGGTCTGATCGGACATTTTCCATCGGAATTTCCGACCATGTGTACGGGGCATTAATGTGTCACACAGATGTGCAAAGATTACAGAAGGTCTTGTCAACCTTCCTCTGGCATAGACGCAGACCCCGCATTTCTTTGCCTAAACTTTGCCTTCCTAGGAGCGAGGATGGCGCTAACCTCCCCAACATAAAGGTATGCAACCTATCTTATTTACTGAGAGTCTGCCTGGATTGGCTTTCACAAAGTTCTAAGTACTCCAATCACAAACTAGAGTCCAAAATGGCAAGCCCATACAGCCTACCTTCCCTACTACACTGCAACCTAAGGTCTCTCCCCCCAGAACTAAAACAGAATCTGTTAATATGTGATACGCTCATGGCATGGCGAGAAACAAGACGAAAACTTAACCTATCTCCCTAGGTAGCTCTCCATCTCCCGATTCATGGGAACCCAAATTTAACTCAAACCCAACAGTACGCTGGTTATTCTGTGTGGGCTTCCCATGGGCTTCACAGGTTTGCTCAGCTCTTTGATGAGTCCACAGGTTTTCCTCTTCAGGTCTCCCAAATTTTGTCATGCTTTGATCTCCTTGCGAATCACTATCTCTTTGTGCACCAGGCCACATGTTATGTTGCGGCTTTGTGCCAAAACAGACTCCAAAGATTTCTCTCCCCTACCCTGGATACTCTCTTGGAAACCCAATTTTTCAAAATCTCTACTATCTACAAGCCACTTAACCTGCGTCTAAGCAAGGCACTAATTGCCACCTCAGCAGCTGTCTGGTGCAAAGAGCTATGCTCCCCGAAGGCAGTCGAATGGATTATGGCAGGATACAATACTACATTCACTTTTGTTACCAATGAATTTTGGCAAGAGCAACAATTTAAGATTATGCACATAACCTATATCCCCCATTTATTCAGTGAACCACCACAGGTCAACCACCAATGCCCCCTATGTGGTCAACCCAGACCAACACTACTTCACAGACTCTGGTCTTGTCCCCCAATTGCCGATTATTGGGATCAAATCAAGAGCTTTGCAGGCTCTGCCACTGGCCATTCCTCTTCTAAGGATTTCTTTCCCCTACTCTTTGGGTACCTGAAGGCAACTACTAACTCAGCGAAACAAGGCCTGGTTATCGAAATGGGCCTCATCTACCCCCCCTTTACTTTTGGATGTCAAACAAGAACTCATGAGTCTACTATGTAAGAAAAAACTAGACATTGACATGTCTCACCAAGGAACAACGTCTCGCTTTCTGAGCAAATGGACCCACTTTGTTACAAAATCCTTTCCTACTAAAGGTGGAGGTGGAGGTGGAAAATACCTTAGCCTCTCTACCATCCCTGAAGATCCTTCCCTGTTACTAACCAACTAATACCAATACATGGAAGCTCATTCTTTAAGGATAAGACATCTAATCAACGTGACCAACCAAGTCCTGGATTTACTTATTAGTCACTTTGGCGAACTGTACAAACTCAATATGACTCTCTTCATCTCCCCTTTCAACATCCTCTTCTCTCGGGCTATGCCCCTTGACTCTACTCCCCTCTATTGGTACCGTACAACTACTCAATCTGTTTAACTGACCAAATGGTATATGTGCAATATAAGGTTTTGATGTCTAGAAAACAAGCACCTCAAGAGACTCTCTCCCCAGCGGTTTTGGTTTACCCCGAGGGGTGCTGTTTGGTGGCATCCGCCTCCCCCCACAATGGGGGGAGCGCTTTCCCCCTGACTGGCACCCCGTTTCCCTTCTTTCTGCTTGCTTCATGCATCCACGCCTCCAGTGGCTAATATTTCATAAGGTATATTTGTTTCTTCTGTAACCCTAGCCCCATTTCTCCTTTGCCCATTCAAACATATAGCCATAGTTGACTAAATTCTTCTTCCTCTCTCATCCTCTGACACCCCCATACCCAGCAACTGGCTACAGGTTTTCCCTACCCCTCTCTTCTTCCACAGCCCCTACACACTACTCAGTTACCCTGGCTACCATATGGAGAGACCGGAATGTTTGATATCTAATTTCAACGCTTAATCTCTCCCCCTAATGATCCCCACAGACACAACATACTGTACTTCAACAAGCCAATGTGTTTTATAATGTCATATTGGAACGTGTTATGCTGTGAGTTCTCTTAGTCCTCTCCATTTGCCTTTGTAAATATTATGTTGTAATGTTTTAAAAAAAAACAATTATGTTAATCGAAAAAAAATAAAAAGGAAAAAAATGTATTTATAATATTTTTTTATATGTATAAAAAAATGTTGTGCCCTCCTTTTTTATTTTAAACGGAATGTGTTGTTTTACACAGTGATTGTTTACACCGAGCCATCAAATAAGCAATGATTTGCTGGGATGATTTATTAATTTATGTGTGTAAACTTCAGCTTGAGCTATTGAAGTCTGTAAATGACAGGCTTCTTTCATCAAAGATTGAAACAGAAAGCCTTGAAAATATGGAAGGAGCCCAAAAAACTCCACCTGATGGCTCAAAAGGAGAAAACAAAATATTAATTGGCTACATTTATATTTATCTGATTGGATGATAAAAACCATATACTTAATTTTTTTTTTATTTCTGACCATAATCAATGTCTTTGCTTCTGCTACTCATCTCGCACAGTAGCTTGCTTGAAGTCCACTTTCAAAACTGCAGGCCAATTCTGATCCTGTCCCAGAGCAGGCTGAGTTACCAGCATAGCTAGAGAACTTACTATGGTGTATTCTCCTGCTTAGTGTGGTCAGTTTTTAATAGGAAAGCAGATGGTCTGACATGAACACCAGGGATTTCACACAAAGCAAGCAATAGAAAGAGAACAGGATACTTTTTCATACAAGTATATGGTACAGCGGGCAAATATCAGAAATATGAAATGTTGGGGTAATAAACACTTTAAAGCTGAACTCTAAGCAAACAGCTAAATGCACAGATGAAATACATATAAGAGAGCTGCAGCATGCATGATTGGTGTAATAATATGCCCAAACCATTGTGACTGCATTTTAGCTTAAATCTGCAATTACGAAAGAATGCACAGAAAAATGCTTGAAAAGCATTGTACGCTATATATATCATTATGGTTTCGTTTGTCTTTTTCTGTTTTCTGTTCTGTAGGCCATGGGACAGGATGACTTATGACTCATAACCAGATGGCCTGTTGACTCTTGTAACCTCATGATAAATGTATTTTAAGGATCACTGACAATATATTTTATACCAATACATCATTTACTAACCACTCCCCCCTCCCCTCTTTCTATTGGTAAGTTGAACCATATTTAAGCTGTATACGCACCTAATAAAGGTAGACATTTTTACTAATGCACAACCTGCTTCTTGTTTCATTTGTTGTCTCCAGATATCTGAGGGCCCTGTTGGTGTAGAATACCTACTATTACAGAATAATACAGAATACAGTATACATATATTATAATATTACAGAATACAGATTACTTACTATTGCCTTTCAATTGGCAACTTGTGCTGCTAATTATTCCCCTTCTGTAAGCTTGCAGTGCACCCTGGCAATCGGTTGTTTATCCAATTCCTCTGCCAGGGGCTTACGGTTAATGCTGTAGCTAGGGAGGTTGGAAACCTAAACCGATTCTCACTTTTCAGCCTACAAGGCCTTTATCAGGGGGCTAACAGTTACTTTACAACTATGTTGTAGGGTTCCAGGTTGGGTCCTTTGGGAGCCACTCCATACATCCAGCCCAGATACAATAGGGACATGGGTTTCCAGGTGTTTGGTCCAGACCGGGGAGCCTGTCACCACCACCATGCAGGCTGGCCATCCTTCTCCAAACCACCACCAGACCCCTGACTGAGCCAGTCACTTCTGGCTGGAACTTTTTAACTTGTGCAACAAGCATCATCACAGTCAATTTCAATGTGGTCATAATGGTCCATGGTTCCCCCGAAAGGGAAGGCCACTCCCCGAACAGTCAACATTGTCAGTTCCAGGGCCAAAACTAGGGAGCGAGGAGGAGAGAGCCAGAGGGGCGCTGCTGGCAGGAGTAGTGACAGCGGTATCACTTCTGTCAGCCTCCCCCTCCTCTCTCCCCCTCCTATTCCCTGCCAGGGCAGCGCTTCTATACCTGCGGAACAGAAAATGCAAGCAAGCATTGGTGTGCGACTTTATAACACAGGAGGAAGGAGCTCAGCTGAGGATTCTTTCCTCCCAGCTAGGGCCAGGACAAAGGGGGAGGGGCATCCTACACCTTCAGATTGGGTTCAATAAGATTACAAAAACAGTCTTTTTTTAATTAAATACATTTTTTATTAAGATTTTTTGTTTAAATGTACATACACGAAAGGAAAAAGGAGAAAAATGCCATAAGCAAATAATTGTATCATAATCAAATTTACATTGCTGTACAAACATAAAAAGCATCTGGCATGTCGCATAGTATAAGCTTTACCCCCCTCCCCCCAACCCACCTTGTGACTTTGTATAACCATTCCTATCTACTCACCATGTATATTTATATCGTGCATATTTATATTTATGTATGCTTTCCTCCCCTTTAATTCCTCTCTCCACCTCTTATCCTCCTGTTCCCTTTTACTATTTCCAAACTAATCTACTAATTTGAATGCCGGCCTCTTAATTCTACTCTATCCTTCACACACTTCTGCTCAATCCCCATCATACCTTTCCTCATGGTGGGCAACCTATTCTATCCAACCAAGACTGCCACAGCTCTAAAAATCTGTCAAAGTTGTCTAGTAAATACCACTTTTTCCTTCCACACCGTTGCATCCAACACCTTAACCCATTCTTCAGGTGTCCGGGGTCTCACTGATTGACAATTTTGAGCAATTAGCTTTCTTGCTTGAAAAAGACACCTTAAAGTGGTGTTGCCACCAAAAAAAAAAAAAAATTGGCTTAATAAAAAAAAAAAAAAAAAAATAATTGGAAAAAACAAAATGTTTTACTCACCTCTAAATGCTGTTGCTAGGGGGTCCCTCGTAGTCTGCCACCTTCAGTGCCCGGGCACTGACATCACTTCCCCTCGGTGCAGGAAGGGCTCCCTTCCTCCTGTCAGTCATCTGGGACACGTGACAGGTCCCAGATGACTGCGCGGCCAATCACGGCGCGTGGCGCCATTTGAGCATGCACAGCCGGGTGCCCACAGTAAGAATGCCGGCGCCGTGAGCGAGGGGGGGCTTCGTTCCCCCACATCGCTGGACCCTGGGACAGGGTCCGATTATTAAAAGTCAGCAGCTGCAGTATTTGTAGCTGCTGACTTTAAAAAAAAAAATGTAGTGGGCACTCCTCTTTAATACTACAGTTTTGGTATTTTCAGACACTCCAGTTCCCTCCAAGCTTCCCACCACACATTGGCGACCTTCCAGCTCCAACTTTGTCCCAAAGATTCTATTTATAACCTCTAATGTGTCGGCCCAATATCTAAATAGCTTTGAGCATCTCCACATCATGTGTACAAGATCCCCTGTTTCTTGACACCTCGGACATTTGGCATCAGAACGGGAACCAAACCGCAATAACTTCTTGGGGGTATAATACACTCTATGTATCAAGAATAGATTTTCTGTGAGGGGGAGACAGACACCAGTGAGCCCTGTTCTAATATCTGTCTCCACTGCTCTGCCGTTATTCTTACCCCCAAATCCTCTTCCCATCTTGTCTTGTTTTTAACCAACTTTTCCCTAGTGATGGTTTTACTACATATCTGTTCATATAAATGATCGATTAAACCTTTAACAGTTCCTGGCTGTGTGTCTAATTTGTAAATACCTAAAGAATGAGTGCCTTGGAATACCGTATTCGCTCCTTAATTCCTCAAATGACTTCAACGTACTCCCCTCATATAATTGAGCAAGTCGTCCTATACCAAGCGCTTCCCATTAATTGATCTTTCCGATAGGGATCAATTTTTGGAGACATCCATTTTTCCAGATGGGGGCATATTCTGTTAGCCCCTTATATCCCATTACTGTTTTAACTGATTGCCAAACCTTTATAATCAGTGTTAATGTGGGGCTCCCAGGGGGGAAAGAATCCGCTTCCAGGGCTTCCATAACACTATTATGTAGAGCAGTGTTTCTCAACTCCAGTCCTCAAGGCGCCCCAACAGGTCATGTTTTCAGGATTTCCCTCAGATGAAATGGCTGTGGAAATTACTAAGGCAGTGAAACTGATCAATTCACCTGTGAAAATAATGGAAAGCCTGAAAACATGTTAGGGCGCCTTGAGGACTGGAGTTGAGAAACCCTGATGTAGAGCTCCCTGTAACATCATACATTCACTTTTATGCCCCCCTCCCATCCTTCCACATCCCCCCAAATGCTGCAACTGGGTGACCATTCTTTTCCTATCCAGACTGGGGAATTATGCAGCAGGTACAACAGTTGCGGCATCCAAGTAATTTTAATCAGATTAATTTGTCTGGCCGATGACAGGGGGAGGCGGCACCATATATCGCTTTCGTTTTTAAATCTAAGCAAAAGGGGAGCCAAGTTATCCACAATATACAGACTTGGCTCCCTCGTCATTCATATCCCTAAGTACTTTATCCTATCCACAACTCTTAATCGGGGGATTACAGGTGGCAAGGGGTTTCTTAGTGGGTCCACGTGTATCAGGGCGGATTTTTTCCAATTTATCACCAAACCTGAAAACCGCTCAAATTCCTCAACTATGTTCATAACCGTCACTAGGGAGGAATCAGTATCACCAAGGAAGAAAAGAATATCATCAGCATATAATGCAATCCTGTCTTCCCCCATCTCCCTTTTAAATCCCTGTAGCCCCACAGCGGATCTAATTGCAATTGCTAACAGCTCAATAGCTGAAGCAAAAAGCAAGGGCGATAGGGGAGAGCCCTTTCTAGTCCCTCTTTCGAGCTGAATCACTTCGAAATAAACATTATTAATTCTTATCTTGGCGCATGGGGTATTATAAAGGGATTTTAACCAACCAATAAAAATTGGTCCAAACCCGAATGTCTCCAAGGCCCGCCACAGATAATCCCATTCCAGACTATCAAAGACCTTTGTTGCATCCAAGGAAAGGGCAGCCCCTGAGCCCATATTTACCGTCGGTATCTGCAAATTCAAATACGCCCTGTTGATACTGGTAGATCTGTTGGGAATAAACCCAGATTGATCAGGGTGTATGAGATTTTGAATATGTAGCGATACCCCCAGTTAAGAGGGCCGCTGATTTGTTTTGGGTCCCTGAGTGCAGCTCCACCAACCCCCGGCAACCTGCTCTACCCGCTCCGGCACAGCCAGTAAAGGGGTATGTATCTATGCACATATAAACATCACTTATACTCTAAGTGTAATGGGTATGAACTCAAGCAGACTGCTGAGACAAGAATAACTGGCTTCACTTTGGCAGTAAGGAAAAGAAATAGTAACATGCATTTAAACATATGACTTACAATACTTTAGCAGGTCCCTGCAATATGCACTCCAACATGTACACACATATGTATCAAACTAGCAATGGGGAAACGGAGCGCCAAGTGTAGCGACCGTCTGCTATGCACCCCTGAGGTGCAATAAATCTATCTGCGCCTACCTAACGGACCAGGCCTGATCCCTAGCAATAGAGCTCAGTCCTTGTATAAGTACAGTATTCTTCACCGGCAATAAATCTGTAGAGGTGGTGCACATGTAGCTTTAAATGGTGTATTTGTAATCCACAGAAAGTAACATTTGCTGCTCTGAGGTAAATTGTGCCTTGGCAGTTCAATAGGCATGAAAGTGTGTGTATCAATGCAGGATGAGCCTTTCAGCTCTCTCACCAATCCTGGGGTACCGTCCTCAGCTCCGGTCCCTCCAATGGCGGCGCCCGGCCTCCTCCGTCACAGCCCCTGCGTTCCGGTCCTCTCTCCGACCGACCGACTGTAGGGAAAAGTCTCCGCTCCGCTGCTGCTGACTCTGAGGGGTGAGAGTCTCTCTCCACCTGCTGCAAGGCCCAGGTTTCAGGCCTTCAGCAGTCCCGGTCCGCACAGGTGTCCCCTCAGGAACAAGTCTCCGCTTCACCAGCTCAGTCAGAAGAGGCGTCCCAGTCAGAAGAGGCATCAGAAGAGGAAGAGGCGGTCTCTCCTCCTCCTTTTTATCACCTCCCCCAGCAGCCTCTCGGGCGGAAACAAGCAGCCCGGGAGCCTGGGGAATTATGGGGAATGTAGTCTCTTCCCCTAAAAGGGGTACGACCCCGCTACACACTCCCCCCACTTTGAATCTTTGGTCCCCAAAGACAGTGTTCAAATTACAAGCTTTCTCGGAAACAACACGTTCACATAATTTAGACAGGGGAGCTTCCCACCAATTAGCATAAGATGGGGAGCTGTCCTGTCTACAGGTCACTTCAGTGTGAGCGACCTGTTTAACTGTGCCAGAGAGTGAGCTGGGGTTGCCCTCCACCAAATGAACAGTGGATGGGTCAGGGCGTTCAGCACTTCTCCTTGCTGTGGTAACAGAGTCCTCTGAACTTTCTCCCATTTTGGGGTAAGTTAACTTCTTGGGAGGCTTCACAACTCTGCGAGCTCTCTGTTCTCTTGGGACTTCTTCAGGAACACATTCTGGCAACATCTCTGGTTCTGGAACATCTACTTCTTCTTCTGAGTAGAGACCAGGGATATCTTCCCAGCACTCAGACACAACACTGAATGGCACAAACTATGTGGCTTCTGGGTTCAATGTTCCATCTTCCACACCTTCAGTAGGTGGAAGATCTATGGCAGAATTTCCTGGGGTTGAGGAAGGCCATAGCCATTCAAGTTCTCCTCTTTCTTCTTCTGGTTGGGGGTCCTGTCCATCCCTAACTTGGGATGTCTGAGACCTAGTATTAGGCCTGGGGGTATCCAGAATGGAAACAGATTCAGGTACGTCTCTTGCTGGAGGCATTCTGACTGCTTCAGTGAGTGGGAGCAAGTGATTCCAGGTCTATGCCAGGTCTTCAAAGGCCCCACTCTTCCTTCTGGCTTCAATTTGTAGACAGGCAGTCCTGGAAGTTTTCTACAGATGATATATGGCTCTGATCTCCATCTATCAGCAATCTTGTGTTTTCCAGGGATCCCTAGATTGCGTAACAGTACACGGTCCCCAGGCTGTAGGTCCTGTACTCTAACTTTCAAATCAAAGTTCCTCTTATTTCGGGCCCCCCTCTGGTCGGAGGCCGCTTGAGCTTTCTCATAAGCTATCTTCAGACTGTGCCTCAGTCTGTCCACATATCCTTTGTGGGAGGCAGCAGAGGCATGGTCTAAGGATATGCCGAAGGCCAAATCCACTGGCAATCTTGCTTCTCTCCCAAACATAAGTCGGTAAGGAGAGAAACCTGTCACATCACTGGTTGTACAGTTGTAAGCATGCACCAGAGCTGAAATGTGTTGGCTCCAATGTTGCTTCTTCTCTGTTTCCAAAGTTCCCAACATGTTCAATAGGGTCCTGTTGAACCTTTCAGGCTGGGCATCACCTTGAGGGTGATATGGTGTAGTTCTAGTCTTCTCTACTCCCAGAGAATCTAGTAGCTTCCTGATCAGGCGACTCTCAAAGTCCCTTCCTTGTTCTGAATGGATTCTCTGTGGTAGTCCATAATGGACAAAGTACTTCTCCAAAAGTACCTTGGCTACTGTAGAGGCCTTCTGGTCCTTGGTTGGGAAAGCCTGAGCATAACGGGTGAAATGGTCGGTTACCACCAGAACATTTCCCAATCCACTCAAGGCAGAGAATATCAATGCATACCAGATCCATTGGGCCTTGACTCTGTAGATGGCCCATTGGGGCAGCTTGATGGGGTAAAGTCTTTCTCTGAATGCATCTTGCACAGGAATGGCAATACTCCTCCACTTCGGCCCTCATGCAGGGCCAATAAAACCGGTCTCTGACAAGTTGGAAGGTTCTCTCTGCTCCCAAGTGACCATGCTGGTCATGTAAGGCAATCAGCACAGTCTCTCGATGCTTCTCTGGGAGAAACAACTGCCACTTGTCTTCTGGGCCATCAGAGGGGCCCCTTCGGTAGACTACCCCCTGATGCACCTGTAATTTGTCCAACTCTCTCCTCAGTAGGCGAGCTTCTTTGGAAGGGTGAAGTCGGAGTCCCTCTGGACTCTTGTCTTCCAGTGCTTCCAGGACCAATCTCCCCATGGGGTCTTCCAATTGGTCACACCTTAGCTCCTTCTTGGACAGCTTTGGTAGGCACTCTTCTTCTAGTTGAGTTACCCCACAGTAACACTTTGGGACTCCCACTGTGGTAACTCCTATCTCTTCAGCTCTGGATCCTCCTCTGGCTTGGAGTTCAGCCCCCTGACAAAGGGCTCGCACTCCTTCTGGTGCCACTTGGGTCCAGTCTTCCCAGTCATCGACCATGACATGGGATCTTCGGGACAGAGCATCTGCATCCCTATTTCCAGCCCCTGGCCTGTACTTGAGGCTGAAATTGAATCCAGACAACGCCGCCAACCATCTGTGTCCAGTTGCATCCAGCTTGGCGGTGGTGAATAGATAGGTCAAGGGGTTGTTATCTGTCTTTACAGTAAACTCGGTCCCATACAGATAATCTTTCAACTTGTCAACTACTGCCCATTTGAGGGCTAAGAACTCCAACTTGTGGGTGGGGTAGTTCTTCTCGGAGGGGGTCAGGCTCCGGCTCACATAGGCCACTGGTCGTAGCTGGTCCTCATACTCCTGGTAGAGTACTCCACCTAGGCCCTCATGGCTGGCATCAACATGTAGCTCATATGGTCTAGTGGGGTCAGCATAGGCCAAAACTGGGGCTGTGGTGAGACTTCTCTTCAAGGTTCTGAAAGCCTCTTCACACCTTGAGTTCCATTGGTCTTGAACCGACTCACCGGGCCTCCTAGGCCCCAATCCATCTTCCTCTCCTTCTGTCTTGAGCAGTTCGTTTAGGGGTTTTGCAATGCGGGCAAACCCATCCACAAACCTGCGGTAGTAGGAG
This sequence comes from Lithobates sylvaticus, assembly GCA_028564925.1. Lineage (NCBI taxonomy): Eukaryota > Metazoa > Chordata > Amphibia > Anura > Ranidae > Lithobates > Lithobates sylvaticus. The sequence goes on along the minus strand of CM053028.1, from coordinate 513,124,519 downwards.
CAGAACCCCAAGAAAGACCGAAGTTCTGTAACTGTTGTGGGCCTTGGCCACGAAGTAACTGCCTCCAACTTTTCAGGGTCTGTGGCCACTCCTTTTTCAGACACTATGTGTCCCAGATAGTTCACAGAAGACTGATAGAACCGACACTTCTCGGGGGAAAGTTTGAGTCCCTCTTCACTGAGCCTCTTCAGTACTTTCTCCAATCTGGCTTCATGTTCTTCCAAAGTCTTTCCAAAGACAATGACATCGTCCAGGTACACAAGGACTTCTATGAGGTTCATGTCTCCAACTGTCCTTTCCATAAGGCGTTTAAATGTAGCAGGAGCTCCAGATAGGCCCTGAGGCATCCTGTTGAACTCAAAGAATCCCACTGGGGTTATGAAGGCAGTCTTTTCTCTATCTTCTGGATGCATGGGGATTTGATAGTACCCACTCTTGAGGTCCATCACACTGAACCACTTAGCTCCAGATAAACTCTGTAAGGCATCTTCTATCCTTGGCGTGGTGTACTGGTCAGGAATGGTCCTCCTGTTGAGAGTTCTGTAGTCAATGCAGAGCCTCAATGACCCATTCTTCTTCCTGACTACCACAATTGGGGAGGCATAGGGGCTTCTGCACCCCCGAATCCCTCCCGTCTTCTTCAGTTCCGCAAGCTGCTCCCTCAGATCCTCCAGATCTGCTAGCGGGACTCGCCTGACTCTCTCTCTGAATGGCTTGTCCTCTTGCATGCGGATTCGATGGGTGGCACTCCTCGCACACCCTACATCAAACTCATCTTTAGAGAAAATCTTCTCCCATCTGGTCAGCTGGGCCTTGGCTCTCTCTTTCCAAGCTCCAGGTAGGTTAGGGTTTTCCATGGAGAGTTTCTTCCAAACATCTTCTCCTTCTTCCGTCCCCTTCACTTCTGACCAGCCAACTGGGACAGCAGGACTCACCTGTCCTCTGGTAACAGTGTTCCAGTTGATAGGTAAGTTCTGTGACTTTTTCTGTCCCACCAAACACACTTTCCAGGATGTCTATGTAGTCCTGGGCAGTGCAATCCTTTTTGCTTGTCTTCAGATTGCGTATGGCCTCTAAGGCAGGCCCTTTTAGGCTCTCAACAATCCTTTGCTTCTTTCTACCTTCTGAGACCTCCCATTCTTCTAAGGCCTGCGTGGCACCATCTAACCACTCTTCAAATCCCTCTTCTCCTGAGGGCACAGGTGTCCTCCCTGAAAACATCCGGAGTTTCCTGTATCCCGACATCGGGTAATCCCCGGGGTCTCTTCTGCACTGAGTCCCAATCTCCCCTAGGACAGCACACAGTTCTGCGCTAAGAGTAGTTTGTGCGGGTGCGGGACTTTCCGCGCCCTTCTGCTCTTCCTGCTTTGGGGATAGCATAGTTTTCACAGGAGAATAGTCTCCCTTACGCGGCAGCGTATGCAGCAATTGATAGGTCTGACCATCCGGTGCCCGTATGCTTTGGCTCCTGAACTGCTCTGGAGTCTCTTCCTGCCACTCTGCTAGGGCGTATGTATACCCGGCATCAATTCTCATATCCATTATCCGTGACTTGTGGCCTGGGGATAATGACATTATGAGCTGCTTGACTGCCTCTTCCTGCCATATCCCTGGCAGTTCAATGACTGCTGCTGCGGCTGGATCCATGCCCCATATTGTGGACCACCGTCCCACTTCTATCGGGTCCATGCCGGTACCTTCTGGCGGGTTTTCCCGCTGTCTCAGGATCCCGGATTACGAGCCCCCACGTGTAGCGATACCCCCAGTTAAGAGGGCCGCTGATTTGTTTTGGGTCCCTGAGTGCAGCTCCACCAACCCCCGGCAACCTGCTCTACCCGCTCCGGCACAGCCAGTAAAGGGGCATGTATCTATGCACATATAAACATCACTTATACTCTAAGTGTAATGGGTATGAACTCACAAGCAGACTGCTGAGACAAGAATAACTGGATTCACTTTGGCAGTAAGGAAAAGAAATAGTAACATGCATTTAAACATATGACTTACAATACTTTAGCAGGTCCCTGCAATATGCACTCCAACATGTACACACATATGTATCAAACTAGCAATGGGGAAACGGAGCGCCAAGTGTAGCGACCGTCTGCTATGCACCCCTGAGGTGCAATAAATCTATCTGCGCCTACCTAACGGACCAGGCCTGATCCCTAGCAATAGAGCTCAGTCCTTGTATAAGTACAGTGTTCTTCACCGGCAATAAATCTGTAGAGGTGGTGCACATGTAGCTTTAAATGGTGTCTTTGTAATCCACAGAAAGTAACATTTGCTGCTCTGAGGTAAATTGTGCCTTGGCAGTTCAATAGGCATGAAAGTGTGTGTAGCAATGTATGATGAGCCTTTCAGCTCGCTCACCAATCCTGGGGTACCGTCCTCAGCTCCGGTCCCTCCAATGGCGGCGCCCGGCCTCCTCCGTCACAGCCCCTGCGTTCCGGTCCTCTCTCCGACCGACCGACTGTAGGGAAAAGTCTCCGCTCCGCTGCTGCTGACTCTGAGGGGTGAGAGTCTCTCTCCACCTGCTGCAAGGCCCAGGTTTCAGGCCTTCAGCAGTCCCGGTCCGCACAGGTGTCCCCTCAGGAACAAGTCTCCGCGTCACCAGCTCAGTCAGAAGAGGCGTCCCAGTCAGAAGAGGCATCAGAAGAGGAAGAGGCGGTCTCTCCTCCTCCTTTTTATCACCTCCCCCAGCAGCCTCTCGGGCGGAAACAAGCAGCCCGGGAGCCTGGGGAATTATGGGGAATGTAGTCTCTTCCCCTAAAAGGGGTACGACCCCGCTACAAATACATTTATTCATCCTTGCTGCCAACCCTCTTGCCAAGATCTTGGCATCAGAACATAATAATTATATCAGCCTATAAGACGAAGTGTCCATCTGATCTTTCCCCTCTTTCTGTAGCCCTATTATTGCACTATATTGTGGCCACTGACATCGAAGAGGGCAGTCTCCCCCCTACTGCCTCCTCGCCCAACATCCTCAACATTTCAGGAAGCAACACCTCTCCGTACCGCCTATAGATCTCCGTTGGAAGTCCATCTTGCCCTTGGGACTTCTGATTAGCCAACCCTGCCACTGCCCTTTGCAACTCCTCCAAAGTCATAGGGGCCTCCAATTTATCTCAGAATACATTACATAATACTGTCTAAAAGAGTCTATAATCTCAGATGTCTGAGAGGAGATTTCTCCCCCAGGCCTCTTAACCATGACAATTGTTGAAGGGGAATTATTGGTCTTAACCAACAAGCAAGCATCCGACCCACACTCTCCTCTTCCCCGAAAGAGCATTGTTTCTTAAAAAGGCGTTTATCCTCTGCCTTTCTTATGACAGCACTTTTATAATTCTGTTGGCTATTAACCACTTAAGCCCCGGACCATTTGGCTGGCCAAAGACCAGAGCACATTTTGCGATTCGGCACTGCGTCGCTTTAACTGACAATTGCGCGGTCGTGCGATGTGGATCCCAAACAAAATTGACGTCCTTATTTTCCTACAAATAGAGCTTTCTTTTGGTGGTATTTGATTGCTTCTGCGGTTTTTATTTTTTCCGCTATAAACAAAAATAAAGCGACAATTTTGAAAAAAACGCATTATTTTTTACTTTTTGCTATAATAAATATCCACCAAAAATATATAAAAAAAAAATGTTTTCCTCAGTTTAGGCCAATACGTATTCTTCTACATATTTTTGGTAAAAAAATCGCAATAAGCATTTATTAATTGGTTTGCGCAAAAGTTATATCGTCTACAAAATAGGGGTTTGTTTTATGGCATTTTTATTAATATTTTTTTTTTACTAGTAATGGCGGTGATCTGCGAGACACATCGGACAATTTTGACACATTTTTGGGACCATTGTCATTTTTACAGTGATCAGTGCTAAAAAAAATTGCATATTGTAAAAATGACACTGGCAGTGAAGGAGTTAACCACTAGGTGGCGCTGTAGGACACCATCTGTTCATTTCCACATGGCTTCCAATTACTTATTACACCCACCCCTTTTTTATGCAATGTCATGCGACTGGTGAGAACCATGGGAGAACAAGTCGCACCAAAGTCAGAACAAATAAGTACAAAAACCTTTTCGGAGACGATGTGACTTGAGTCACACCAACTAGAACGGGACCATTAAAATACATAGATTTTGACTTGTCATGCGACTTCACATGTGTCAAGTCGCACAACAACTCGCAGTAGTGCAAACAGAGCCTAAATCTCTATTGATAATGTATTTTGGGCTATCATATACAGTATAGCTTTTATTTAATATTCTCTTTTTCAGAATTTATTTAACCGCTTCCCGACCGCCCACTATATATTTACGTCCTCAGAAGGGCACGGCTAGGCAAAAGGACGTAAGGGTACAGACCCTTTAATTGCCTAGCCGTGGGGTCGCGCGCGCCGCCGACGGCGCGCTCGCGACCCGGTTGGGAGCTCCATGACCACGGCCGCGGGACCAGCGGACCCGATCAGCGCTGGTGTCCCGCGATCGGGTCACTGAGCTGAAGAACGGGGAGAGGTCTGTGTAAACAAACCTCTCCCCGCGCTTCCTAAACTGACTGTCAGTGATCTGCTGTTCCCTGTCATCGGGAACAGCCGATCAGTTACGTCAGACGTCAGCCACGCCCCCTACTGTAAAAAACCACACAACACGTCACACTATTTAAATATCACTGATTTCTGTATAAATGACAAATTTCCCAAAAATGTGTCAAAAAGGTCCGATGTGTCCACCATAATGACGCAGTCACAATAAAAATCGCTGATCGCCGCCATTTTTAATAATCATTTTTACTTGTAATTTATATTTACAGTGCCTTGCAAAAGTATTCACCCCCTTGGCATTTTTCTTGTTTTGTTGCCTCACAACCTGAAATTAACACGGATTGTTTGAGGATTTGCATCATTTAATTTACAGAACATGCCCACAACTTTGAAGATTTTTTTTTTTTTTAATGTTAAGCAAACAACAAATAGGACAAAATAACAGAAAAAGTCAATGTGCATAACTATTCACCCCCCTAAAGTCAATACTTTGTAGAGCCACCTTTTGCGGCTATCACAGCTCCAAGTCGCTTTGGATGAGTCTCTATGAGCTTGCCACATCTTACCACTGGGATTTTTGCCCATTCCTCCTTGCAAAACTGCTCCAGCTCCTTCAAGTTGGATGGTTTGCGCTTGTGAACAGCAATCTTTAAGGCCCCTTTCACACTGGGGTGGTTGGTGCGTCGGCGGTAAAGTGCCGCTATTTTTAGCAGCGCTTTACCGTCAATTTTGTGGCGCTATTCGGCCGCTAGCGAGGCACTTTTACCCGCCGCTAGCGGCTGAGAAAGGGTTAAATCCACCGCAAAGCGCTGCTGTAGGAACGCTTTGCCGGTGGTATAGCTAAACTGCCCATTGATTTCAATGGGCAGGAGCGGTATACACACCGCTCCTTCACCGCTCCAAAGATAGAAATTTTTTAGCAACCTGCCAGCGCACCACTCACAGGAGACACAGGAGCGGCTCTTTCAGGGCGCTTTGCAGGCGCTATTTTTAGCGCTGTAGCACCTGCAAAGCACCTGCTAAGTCTGACCACAGATTTCTATTGGATTGAGGTCTGGGCTTTGACTAGGCCATTCCAACACATTTACATGTTTCCCCTTAAACCACTCAAGTGTTGCTTTAGCAGTGTGTTTGGGGTCATTGTCCTCCTGGAAGGTGAACCTCCGTCCTAGCCTCAAATGACACACAGAGTGGTACAGGTTTTGCTCAAGAATATCCCTGTATTTAGCACCATCCATCTTTCCCTCAACTCTGACCAGTTTCCAAGTCCCGAATGCTGAAAAACATCCCCACAGCATGATGCTGCCACCACCATGTTTCACTGTGGGGATGGTGTTCTTTGGATGATGTGATGTGTTGGGTTTGCACTAGAAATATCGTTTTCTTTGATGGCCAAAAAGTTAAATTTTAGTCTCATCAGACCAGAGCACCTTCCTCCATACATTTTGGGAGTCTCCCACATGCCTTTTCGCAAACTCAAAACGTGCCAGTTTGTTTTTTGCTGAAAGTAATGGCTTTCTTCTGGCCACTCTGCCATAAAGCCCAACTCAATTGAGTGTACGGCTTATTGTCGTCCTATGTACAGATACTCCAGTCTCTGCTGTGGAACTCTGCAGTTCCTCCAGAATTACCTTAGGACTCTGTGCTGCCTCTCTGATTAATGCCCTCCTTGCCCGGTCCGTGAGTCTTGGTGTGCAGCCGTCTCTTGGCAGGTTTTCTGTTCTTTCCATTTGGTTATGATAGATTTGATGGTGCTCCTAGGGATCATCAAAGATTTGGATATTTTTTTTTATAACCTAACCCTGACTTGTACTTCTCAACAACATTGTCCCTTACTTGTTTGGAGAGTTCCTTGGTCTTCATGGCAGTGTTTGGTTAGTGGGGCCTCTTGCTTAGGTGTTGCAGCCTTTGGGACCTTTCAAAAAGGTGTGTTTATGTAATGACAGATCATGTGACACTTAGATTGCACACAGGTGGACATCATTTCACTAATTATGTGACTTCTGAAGGTAATTGGTTGCACCAGAGATTTTTATGGGCTTCATAACAAAGGGGGTGAATACATCTGCACATGCCAATTATCATTTTTTTATTTCTGAAAAATAGTTTTATGTATATATTTTTCAAATTTTACTTCACCAACTTAGACTATTGTGTTCTGATCATATAATTCAGATTAAACAAAAAATTGAACTAAAGGCTGTAATGTAACAAAATAGGTAAAAAGCCAAGGGGGTGAATACTTTTGCAAGGTACTGTATTATTATTTAAATTTTGTATTTATTTTTTTTAGCAAATCGGACAATTATTACAAGGGCTACGCCCGATATGCATTGTCAAGATGACAACTATCCTCTATCTCCATTCGCCTCGGTTTGCTCTCCACCCTTTGTGCTTCAAGCCTCGTTTTGGACTTGTGTTCCCTGATCGTAAGACATCGCGCTCGGGTGTTTCCATCCACCAGCTCTGGTCGGTGGTTGTTCCAGTGGCCTCTCAGTCCCTTCCTTGTTCTGTGGCTGTTCCACCATCCTGCCACATATCACTGGGGATTAGATTGAGGCCTCATTGTCCATCTGGCTCTGCACATGCTGGCTTCCCATCTCCTAGTGAGATCCAGGAATACATGAAGGTTTTGCCATCGCAGCATTGCTTCACCAAACCAGTCCACCACCGACTGTTGCTCAAGGTACTGTCACAGTGAGGAGCACGCTTTGCAGTCGCTCCATCTATGCAAGGAGATTTTTAGATAACTGTTCATCTAAGTACATATCATTATTAAATCGGCACATGATTTTATCTCATTGAGCCTTTTGATTGTTTGTCCTTTTAAGACTGTTCCGATGAGCTTTTCCAATTGTGGTTGCCCCTGAATGTTTTTAGCTTGTGTTCAAGACAACCAGGTGCATCAGCAGTTATCTAAGGAGTAGCACCTGCATTTATCATTTGGAACTTTTTGATATCAGTTTTAGCGCTGCCATCAATTCCACGGGACAACAACATTTTTGACGTTATCTAGCAGTCACAGAGATTAGCAAATCCTCAAAATTTTATTCAAGTTTTACAGTCATGGGCATCCCATGCTATTTCCCACCCCCCATCAAAGTTTAACCCCTAAATAAACAAAAACAAGACAAAATTCCTCTAGATTCATTGTTGTGTCTGTATGAAGCTGCAAAATTCCTGTTGCCTGGCTGTGTGTAAAGGGAAGGCCTGAAAAATCCAGCGGCTCCTACAGGAGTAAGAGCTACACTGGTAACAGGTCTCAGGCCTGGAATATGTGGATGAGTGGGCATCAGGCCAGGAAACAAAAGGTGGGTGGCTGTCCTATGCAAGATTGAAGTGAATGAAGAAGCAGGGTGGATTTGGGAATGGCCCCAATCGCTAACCAACGTGGACCAACCTTACAAGCTTTCTGCCACGAAAGACCGGAAGCTTGTGGAGACCACTGTAGTAGCCATACTACCTTCCTGGGGGATCTTCCAGGTATGGCACATGCATAGTTACATTGGTTCAAGCTGGACCAATATGAAAAAAATTGCCATATCTGAACATCAGCTTTAAAATGGCCTGCACTCATACCAATACACATCGCCAGTGTGGCCAGAATTGTACAATCGGATACATTTGGCAGGCAGTACCACCACCAAACGTGATGCATTCATGTGCATGGGGGCTGTGTTGCAACTACTATGTGACCACGTGTAATGCAGGCAGTTGTGGTGCGGTGCTCCAGGCTTATAATAATCAACAGGTGATAAGGAGATGACATCTCCTCTGAGCCACCTGTCAAATGCTTCTGAAAAGCAATCCACATGTGAAATGAGGCCTTAGTGTTGACTAACTCTCTACTAGAAGTCTGTTACAAGCACCAACTACTATTTTGGTAAAATAATACTTTCTAATGCCACGTACACACAATTGGATTTTCCGTCAGAAAAATCTTGGATGTTTTTTCCGATAGAATTCCGCTCAAGCTTGGCTTGCATACACACGGTTACACAAAAGTTCTCTGAACTTTCGACTGTCAAGAACACAGTGATGTACAACACTACGATGAGCCGAGAAAATTAAGTTCAATGCTTCAGAGCATGCCTCGAATTGTTTCCGAGCATGTGTACCAATTTTGACGCGCAAAATTCCTACGGACGATCGGAATTTCGAAAAATTGAGAACCTGCTCTCAATCTTTTGCTGGTGGGAATTCCATTAGAAATAGTCGAAATCCCAAGCCATTCCCACCCTTAAGGAATGGTTTAGGAGAATCAACAGAATGTCTGAAATGGAGGAACTCGTTCACTGCTCCTGTGACACCCCACAAAAATACGGACTCAAATGGGCCTGTTGGTTACATTTCCAAACGACCACAGAATTCTCTCACTTAAATACTCAACCGACCTAACTCTGCATAAATAAGAACCATAAAGTTGAGAACGTAAACTGGTAACACACCGCTCTCTATCTCTCTTGCAGGAATACTGTACTCCCAATCAGGTAAAAAACATACACCCTCCTCGCTTGCTGGTGGTATCTACACAACTATTGGGATAAACACATCCTGTCTGGGGAGGGAGGCAGGACGAGACCACCACCACCCTTCTACCCAATCCTTGTACCTCCCACCTCTATTCTCCTCTTCCCCTCCCTTGACATTCCCACTCAGCTACTCACCCTGTCCCCAATATTCCACGTCTGACAACATCATACCGTCATACTGAACGTATCTTATGATAATTGAACTCCCCACATAGGTAAACGCTTACATGACCCGTACGGTCACTTTCCCCTGTGCCTAACCTTAAGGGTAGAATCATCACCACACTACACACACTTGACCACATGTCTCCCTTATGGCACCAATCCAACCTTCCAGCTTGTACACGGGTCACTTTGCTCCCTATTTTACACGGGTATGCTTAATATGCTTCATAATCTCCGGAGTCAACAATAAACCAGACACTTCACTATTCTTTACTTAATGCTGTATGCCTATGTATGTAGGCCTATGTTGGATTCTTGTTCCTGACTCTCTTTCTGTTTATATGTTCCAGCTTGTTTGCCTTTTCTGGGGAAAGTCTTCCCTTTTGTCTATACTAACGTTATAATATGCACAATATGCTTGATGTTATGTCAATCTGTTTGATTTTTCAATAAACTTCTTTGAAAAAAAAAAAAAAAAAGAAAAAGTCAGACCAAAGCTCACATCGGACTTTTGCTGGCGGAATTTCCAATTGTGTGTTTGGGGCATAAGATTCATTTTGAACTTTCCTCCTTCTAAATTAAGGTAATCTCCCCAGTTCTTGATTACCTTTATCATGAAAATGCTGTCCTACTGAACCCTATTCTTACCCTTTCATATATTTAAAGGAATTTCAAGAGATTGCTGCAAAGACCCTGATATAGTGAAGGCTGCAACATTGGCCATACCTGAGCGCAGGAGGGGGATTAATGGTGATCTTCGTAAAAATCCAACGGGGGTGTGGCTGACGGAAAATGATGGTCCTGATCCTTGTTTAAAATCTTCATTATGGTATTCAAAATAAAAAAGTCAAAATTCCAAACCATTTTATTTCATTGTGGCCCGTGACCTGTTACCAGATTACTTAAACGGCCCACGCTCTTCAAAAGGTTGAGCACCTCAGTTTTAGAGGAAAAGTTACAATTAATGAAACCAATGGCCATGAATAAAAAACAAAAATATATACTAATAAGCATAACAAATGTATATAAAGATGTAGACACACAAACATAATTATATAACAATGCTAAATCAGCATCTAAAAACAAGTGCAAAAATAGTTTGTAAATGTAATAAAATCCGTGTTTTATTGCTGCATGACCGTAACCACACCACAAGAGGGCAACAGAGTACTTGACAGCTTTATTGCTGTAACGTTAATTTGGCATTTTATGGTTTTGCTGAGAGCAAAATATGTAACTTTAATTTGCAATACTGATTAAAGGGTAATGATATGGTAATTATTATGTAATCTCAATAAAGAAAGGAAAGGAATGATAAAAAAAGGAAAGGAAATATAGAAAAGAAAAGAAAGGAAGATAAAAGAAAAGAAAATGGAGAGAAGGAAAGGAAAGATAAAAAAAAAGAAAAAAGAGGAGAGGAGTGAAGTGGGACAGAGAAGATAAGAATTATCTATGGTTAGAGTTATGACACCATTTCTGTTTGCCTTTTTTTTTTTTAATTTCATAGTTTTTTACACTTATATTGTACACCATCACATTGCTAGAATATGTTCTAGTGTTCTGCTTTGCAAAACACATTTCTTGTGAATGAGCCATATGTCATATCATAGTTGTATGTATCTACAGTGCATCCGGAAAATATTCACAGCACTTTTTGTTATGTTACAGTCTTATTCCAAAATGGATTAAATTAATTTTTGTCCTAAAATTCTACAAACAATACCCCATAATGACAACATGAAAGAAGTTTGTTTGAAATGTTAGAAAATGTATTAAAAATTAAAAAGGAAAAAGAATCACTTGTACATAAGTATTCACAGCCTTTGCCATGACACTCAAAATCGAGCTCAGGTGCCTCCTGTTTCCACTGATCATCCTTGAGATGTTTCTACAACCTAATTGGAGGCCCTCTGTGGTAAATTCAGATGATTGGACATGATTTGGAAAGGCACACACCTGTCTATATAAGGTCCCACAGTAAAAAGTGCATGTCGGAGCACAAACCAATCCATGAAGTCCAAGGAATTGTCTGTAGACCTCACAGACAGGATTGTATTGAGGCACAGATCTGAGGAAGGGTACAGAAAAATGTCTGCGGCATTGAAGATCCCAATAATCACAGTGGCCTCCATCATCTGTACATAGAAGAAGTTTGGAACCACCAGGACACTCCAGAGAGCGGGCCTCCCAGCCAAACTGAGGGATCGGGGAGATAGGCCTTAGTCAGGGAGGTGACCAAGAACCCAATGGTCACTCTGACAGAGCTCCAGCATTTCTCTGCGGAGAGAGGAGAAACTTTCAGAAGAACACCCATCTCTGCAGAACCTCACCAATCAGGCCTGTATGGTAGAGTGGCCAGATGGAAGCCACTCCACAGTAAAAGGCACACGACAGCCCGCCCGGAGTTGCCAAAAGGAACCAAAAGGACTCTCAAACATGAGAAAGGAAATTGTCTGGTCTGAAGAAACAAAGATTGAACACTTTGGCCTGAAGGGCAAGCGTCATGTCTGGAGGAAACCAGGTACCACGCATCATCACTGGGCCAATACCATCCCTACAGTGAAGCATGGTGGTGGCAACACCAGCAAAGGGAGGTTGGGACTTTAGATGAGGCCATTGACTAGTGGAGGTATAGATTGTAAAAGCATTTAATTGGCATAGATAGGTGTATAAATACATTACAATTATGAACAGACAAGTAAAAACTGTTAATTTCATTTATATACACTAGGGATGAGCCGAACACCCCCCCGTTCGGCTCGCACCAGAAACCGCGAACGGACCTAAAGTCCGTGCGAGCTTTAGAACGCTATTAATTATAATGGATGCGAACGTTCGAAATTAAAAGTGCTAATTTTAAAGGCTAATATGCATGTTAATGTCATAAAAAGTGTTTGGGGACCTGGGTCCTGCCCCAGGGGACATGGATCAATGCAAAAAGAAGTTTTAAAAACGGCCGTTTTTTCAGGAGCAGTGATTTTAATAATGCTTAAATTGAAACAATAAAAGTGTAATATTCCTTTAAATTTCGTACCTGGGGGGTGTCTATAGTATGCCTGTGAAGGGGCGCATGTTTCCCGTGTTTAGAACTGTCTCTGCGCAAAGTGTCATTTTTGAAAGTAAAAAAGCTATTTAAAATCACTTGCGGCTAATGTGTATTGACGGCTCCCGTAATACAGAGAACAGTCATTCATTGAAACTCATTCATAAAAAAAAAGTCATTGATAAAAAATTAAAAAAAATAAAAAAAAAAAGCGTAGGGGTCCCCCCAAATTCAATAACCAGGCCCTTCAGGTCTGGGATGGATATTAAGGGGAACCCCAGTCCCCCCAAAAAAAAAAAAAAAAAATGGCGTGGGGTCCCCCTCAAAATCCATACCAGACCCTTATCCGAGCACGCAACCTGGCAGGCTGCAGGAAAAGAGGGGGGGGGGACGAGAGCGGCCCCCCCTCCCGCCTGAACCGTACCAGGCCACATGCCCTCAACATTGGGAGGATGCTTTGGGGTCTAAGACCCCAAAGCACCTTGTCCCCATGTTGATGAGGACAAGGGCCTCTTCCCCACAACCGTGCCCGGTGGTTGTGGGGGTCTGCGGGCGGGGGGCTTTCGGAATCTGGAAGCCCCCTTTAACAAGGGGACCCCCGTTTCACCAAAAAAGTGGCAAAAATGGTAAAAATGACAGGAGACGGTCTTTGACAATTCCTTTATTAAAATCTTCTTTCTTCTTTCTTCATCCTTCGGTTTCTTCATCTTCTCCTTCCGTCATCTTCTTCCATCTTCTTCTTCCATTTTCTTCTTCCTCCGATCCGCTTCTTCTTGCGCTGGTCTTCTCGTCCTTCTCGTCCGGCATCTTCTTCCGTCGGCGTCGGTGTCGGTGTCTTCTTGGGCCGCTCCGCGCAATGGGAGGCTCCCGCTGTGTGAGGCTCCGCTCCGTCTGACAGGTCTTTTAAAACGGAGGGCACCTGGTGACCCCGCCCCCCTTTGACGTCATGGGGAAAGCCATCATGGAATTCCCCATGACGTCCCCATGCGTCAGAGGGGGCGGGGTCACCCGGTACCCTCCATTATAAAAGACCTGTCAGACGGAGCGGAGCCTCACACAGCGGGAGCCTCCCATTGCGCGGAGCGGCCCAAGAAGAGACAGAGACACCGACGCCGACGCCGATGGAAGAAGATGCCGGACGAGAAGGACGAGAAGACCAGCGCAAGAAGAAGCGGATCGGAGGAAGAAGAAAATGGAAGAAGAAGATGGAAAAAGATGACGGAAGGAGAAGACGGAAGGAGAAGATGAAGAAACCGAAGGATGAAGAAAGAAGAAAGAAGATTTTAATAAAGGAATTGTCAAAGACCGTCTCCTGTCATTTTTACCATTTTTGCCCCTTTTTTGGTGAAATGGTAGGGGTACTTTTGTACCCCCTTACCATTTCACACAGGGGGGGGGGCTGGGATCTGGGGGTCCCCTTGTTAAAGGGGGCTTCCAGATTCCGATAAGCCCCCCGCCCGCAGACCCCCACAACCACCGGGCACGGTTGTGGGGAAGAGGCCCTTGTCCTCATCAACATGGGGACAAGGTGCTTTGGGGGTCTTAGACCCCCAAAGCATCCTCCCAATGTTGAGGGCATGTGGCCTGGTACGGTTCAGGCGGGAGGGGGGCCGCTCTCGTCCCCCCTCTTTCCTGCGGCCTGCCAGGTTGCGTGCTCGGATAAGGGTCTGGTATGGATTTTGAGGGGGACCCCACGCCATTTTTTTTGGCTAGGGTTCCCCTTAAAATCCATACCAGACCTCAAGGGTCTGGTATGGATTTTGAGGGGGACCCTACGCCATTTTTTTTTTTTTTTTTGGCTGGGGTTCCCCTTAATATCCATCCCAGACCTGAAGGGCCTGGTTATTGAATTAGGGGGGACCCCTACGCTTTTTTTTTGTTTTTTTATCAATGAGTTCTCTGTGTTACAGGAGCCATCAATTCATTAGCCGCGAGTGCTTTTAAATAGCTTTTTTCCTGCAAAAATGACACTTTTTTTGCAGGGAAAGTTCTAAGCACAGGAAACCTGCCCCCCTTCACAGGCCACCTATAGACACCCCCCAGATGTGATACTGCAATGCTGTTCTAACAGCATGCACACACATATCCCCAGAAATAGAGCACATATTGTCAGCAGCACTCTGACACGCTGACACTGACTGAAACATAATATGCGAGGCCGCCGCCGGTACTAACGCCCCTGAGCTATAATTGGCTACAGGCATCCTGCCTGTAGCCAATTATGGCTCTCCTCGCTGCCGGCGCTGTGATTGGCCAAGCATGCGGGGTAACAGTGCATGCTTGGCCAATCATCAGCCAGCATTGCACTGCGCGGGCCGCAATGCATTGCGGGGCCGCTCGCATCACACAAATTTGATGCGAGCGGCCCCAATAGTTCTGGGCTCGCCGAGCGAGCGAACGCCCGGTGCTCGATTCGAACATGGGTTCGAATCGAACACCGGGCCCATCCTTAATATACACACATGCATTCAGGGCATGGACATCAAAAAAATATCATGATATATCATGCTGTGGGGATTTTTTTTTTTAGTGGCAGGAATTTACTAAATGAATAGAGGCTGATCAACTAGTGGATGTTTACAATAGGAAGTGCATGTTACCTACCTGTGGTGTTCTATTGAGCTGAATCAGGTTAATATTGTTCTGATGTTGACATCTAGTGGTGGTTTAGGGCCACTAAAACATGCTTATGTGATCTGATATCTCCTCCTGTTTAGTGCTAGTTAGTCCAGTAATAGCTAAACCCTCCCTGTTTCTTACATGTTCCTTCTGTCAGTGTTAGCTCTTCATAAAGACATGGTTTTGGAAAGTCCTTGGGGGAGATTTACTAAAACTAGAGCACTTAGAATTTGGTGAAACATATAAATTAAATAATATTATAGTGCAGTGCTTCACCTTTTACATAGTTACATAGTTGGTAAGGTTGAATAAAGACAATAGTCCATCCAGTTCAACCTATGTTGGTGTGTGTGTGTGTGTGTATGTGTTGTGTGTGTGTGTGTGTGCTTGTGTGGATAATTATTTCCCTGTATATTGTGTTTGATAAGATGCATGTTCAAGAGTCTTTTAAAACTATCAATACTTCCTGTTGACACTGATTGTGGAAGAGAATTCCACACCCTTACTGCCCTAACAGTGAAAAACCCATTACTCAGCTTAAGGTTAAACTGCTTCTCGTCCAGTCTCATTGTGTAACCCCCCGTGTCCCCTTACACTCCCTGAAACTGAATAGTTTCCTACCTACACAGGGATTACCATTGATATATTTGTATATCGCTATCATATTTCCTCTCAAGCATCTCTTCTCTAGCGAGAACAAGTTTAGTGCTTGTAGACTCTCCTCGTATTTGAGGTCCACCAGCCCCCTTATTCATTTTGTTGCCCTTCTCTGAACTGGCTCCAGCACATCCTTTCTGAGGATTGGTGACCAGAACTGGACAGAATACTCCCAGATACAGCCGAACTAGAGTTTTATAAAGTAGTAGAATTATCGTTTTATCTCTGGAGTAAATTTTAATGCATGCTAACATTCTGCTGTCTTTGCTTGCCGCAGCTTGACACTGCATGCTATTGCTAAGTCTGTCATCTACTAGGACCCCCAGATCCTTCTCCATCCTGGAATCCCCCAAAGCTTCTCCCCCTAGTAAGTAACCTGCATTTATCTTTTTAACCCCCAAGTGCATTACTTAACATTTTTCAATGTTAAACCTTATTTGCCATCTAGTTGCCCACTCCATTCATTTATTGAGGTCTTCTTGTAAGGCTTCTACATCCTGCTGTGATGTTATTACCCTACTTATTTTTGTGTCATCAGCAAACACTGAGACTGAGCTATTTATCCCATCCTCTATATCCTTTTATAAATTAATTAAACAGAATTGGTCTCATAACAGAGATTTGGGGTACCCCACTAACTACTCTAGACCATTCTGAGTACATGTTTTTAACACCACCCTTTGGACATGCCGCTGTCGACAGTTTTCTATCCAATAGCAAACCTTTGGTCCATGCCTACAGACCTCAGTTTATAGATTACGCATTTGTGGGGGACTGTATCAGATACTTTTACAAAACCCAGATACACCACATCCACACTGATTTCGCCGGCCGGCGTTTTGATTTTAAGTGATTTATACAAGTTATTCAGATGTAAGTGTATTCCTTTTTTTCTACAATAAATTTTGCAAACCAGAATTATGCTATGGGCGGCTTTCTTTTTCTTCTGAGTACCATTCAAAGTAGCTTGTGAAGGCGGAACATCCCATAGCCTACCTGGTGCAGGTCATTGATTTGGGAGAGAGAGAGATCCATGGCACATCTATCAGTTGATCGATTGGCTGCATTTCATGCTTGATCTGCTTGGCCATCTGGTAAGCACATCGTCATCTAGGTGGTCGGGCACTTCTCCTCACCAATTGCATATTTAAAGTCACAGAGGTGTTTGTTTCAAATCACCTTTGGACTGTTTTATCTTGGAATATTACCTTTCCCTGTCGGAAGAATTCACATTTACATTCACCTATCAGTTGATGTCATTTTATGGACTCCATTGAATGCTTACTTGCCTCTAATATTTGATTTATGTTCATCATTTATTAACTTATTTAGAGGCACATCATATGTTCCTATAGAGGTACATTGTTTTATATCAGACTTGATGCAAGTTTAGGTTTTAAATATTTTATTGTTTAGGTTATTTGGCGCAGCTCTTTACTTTTGACACCACTTCCACAGACCTACCTTTGTCCAGATGGCAGCTCACTTCCTCATAGAAGGTTAACAGGTTGGTTTGGCAAGAAGAACCTTTTGTAAACCCATGTTGATTAATACTAATGATACTGTTTTCATCAGAAAATTCTTAGATATAGTCCCTTATCATCCCCTCAAATAGTTTTTATACTATTGATGTTTTTTTTTTAATCAGATAATTTTTTTTATTATTTTTATAACCAAACAATATAAAACACACATACAGGGAGTTCCCGAGTTACGAACGACTCCTACTTACGAACGGCGGCGGGCACATCGGAAGACAGCAGAACACAGCGGAAAAAAGCGGCATTTGCACGTACGCGGCTACTTAACAGAACATTGGAAAACATTGGAAAACATTGTCTCTGCCGTTATGCACATGCGCTTCCGACTAACGAACAAATCCGGCTTAAGAACAAACCGGCAGTCCCTAACCTGTTCGCACCTCGGGGACTGCCTGTACATCCCATGTACATATTGATAATCGCATTAACTGCTTCCCGACCAGCGCACACAGATTGCCACCGCGCCATCGCGTGCACGCCGGTTGGGACCTCCGATCGTCTCACGGGGAGGAAGAACAGGGAGATGCTAAAGTAAACAAACATCTCCCCATTCTGCCTAGCAACAGTGTCACTGATCTCTGCTCCCTGTGATTGTTCCTTTTTGACCCCTCTCACTTCTCATAAGCCCCACCCCTTATATAATACACACACTCCATTCCCTGTATTCCACCCATAGTATCAGGAGTATACAGCCCCAGCATCACAGGACTGAGTATAAAGCTCAGCCTCACAGATCAAGGTATATAGCTCAGGCTCACAGATCAAGGTATATAGCGCAGCCTCACAGATCAGGGTATATAGCTCAGCCTCACAGATCAGGGTATATAGCTCAGGGTATACAGATCTGGGGATACAGCTCAGGGTATACAGATCAGCCTCACAGATCAGGGTATACAGCTCAGGGTATACAGTTCAGCATCACAGCTCAGGGTATGCAGCTCAGGGAATACAGCTCAGGGTATACAGATCAGGGGACACAGATAAGGGAATACAGCTCAGGGTATATATGGCTTGCGGCTCGGAAAACAGCACACCCCCGGGACTCATGGCTCTGACAGCACCCCACCCCCCTCTCGGCTAGAACAGCACTGCCCCCAGGCTTGCAGCTCTGATAGCACAAACCACCCCAGCTCATGGCTCGGACAGCACCCCCTGTGGGTGGTCCTGCACTTACTGCTGGGCTGTCCTCACTGAGTGCTGAGTCTTGAGTGTCTGCACTAGAGCAGCAGCGGCAGGGATATCCTTCCTCGTGTCTTCTCTGCTCTTGTCTCATCTTCCTAAGCACCAGCCATCCAATAGAATGGCCTGGTGCTTTGGCCAATAAAGAAACCTCTGGCTCTAATCAGGTGCTTAAAAAAACACCCCTCCCACCCCCGCCATAGGAATCACTGTGTCCAACGTCCTGAAATGGGCCAGGCGCATGGACGGGGGGCGGCACCCGTGCGCCCACAATGCACAGGCCGCCTCTGGTATATTGAGAGCATGGATGTCCATACAGCCCTGGCCAATTAGGAAGGGGATGTGCCCCAAAGCATGCTGGGTACCTGTATTTATATCTGAGGAGCACATGGTGTGGGCAGTCAAGTCTTCTTCTGGTGAGAGGTCAAGGTGGGGAGGGGGCTGCTGCCTCTCCCCAGAGCAGGCTGCCATGTGGCCTCAGGTGGTCGATCTGAGGGCCTGAAACATTGAAGCTGCAATCCATGGTTCTTCTGAGAGCTGACTGAGGGAAGATGTCTGTGGATGTCTGTGGACACCACCCACTGGTGTCAGAGCAGAGTTGCCCCCTACCCAATTAACGGTAGAAGGACTAGGCATCAGTTCATCAGAGTTCTCTCCTAAAGTATCATAAGTAAGTCTTTTGGGAGGATGTACATCTCGTCTCAACCAAACTGGGAAATACTTCTCAGCAGGTTGAACAGGATTCTCTGTTGATCTCCTGGTATGATCAGGGCTGCAGGGCTCAACAGGAAGATCCATAACTGCAGATTCAGAACTTGGCAGTGGGAAGGAAAGTTCAACTTCTTCAAGGGGAGCAGTAGGAGGTCATCTGACATTCTCTATTTTCCACACCTATGCAAGGATCTTCAACCTTGGCAGGGCAATTTGCTTCAGGTACAGCAAAGGTTCATCAGAAAAATGTCTTGTTTCCTTCCCAGAAGTTGGACTAATACTCTCAATTTTTATCCTATCAGCTTCCCTGAAAGATGATAGAATCTCCAATTCTGAGACATCTGCGTGTAGTCTTAGTCACTTCAGTTGTTCCTCCAGTTGGCACTCCTCCTCCCTTCTCATTCATAGTCCCTGCATCAGGTTCATTTTCTGCAATCCACAACAAAAAAGGTACAGCCACTACTTCTTCTTCCTTCTTCCTTCTTTCTTTCCCTGATGATACAGTGGGGCTAGGAACTCGTGGCAGTATACCATCTTCCTTATCTTCGTCCTCTTCTGATAGTACAAGAGCAATAGAAATTGGTCGCTGTGAACGAGTCCTGGGTGAAGTTGGCTTTGGAGGGGATGAAAAAGGGAATTGAGGCAACCTAGGCATCAGACAATGGAAGCAGGTGGTTTCGATGTCACAGCTCCAGAAACCCTTGTTCCCCTTCAGGTCTGATTTGGTAGACTGGTAGCCCAGGAAGCTGTTTACAAATAACATAAGGTTGCGGTTGCCATCGATCAGCCAGCTTATGTTTCCCTGGTACCCCCATGTTCTTTAACAACACACGATCTCCTGGTGGCAAATCATGTATTCTCACTTTTGGGTCAAAGTTCCTTTTGTTTCTTGACTCCCTAGCTGAGGTATGTTCCATAACTTTCTCATATGATTGCTGCAGGTTCTTCTGTAGTCTTTCAACATACCTCTGTGAGAGGTCAAAGAAGTATTGTCAATGGAGGTGCCGAAAACGAAGTCAACGGGAAGACGAGCTTCTATCCCAAACATGAGGCGATATGGAGAATAACCAGTGTTGTCACTCACAGTACTGTTTTAAGCATGTACCATAGCTGCAATATGATTTCCCCCTGTTTCTTTTTGGGGGGCAGAGTCCCCAACATATTGTACAAAGTTTGATTAAACCTCTCAGGCTGAGGATCCCCTTGTGGGTGGTAAGGCATGGTCCGAGATTTTTTTTATGCCCAGCAGGGTGTACAAGAAATGGTCTTCCGTTTTTGACGTTTGTTGTGCAACACATGGTGCTCATGTTGAGTGCATACAACCTCAAGGACCTTAAAACTTTGAACCTTCCTTCATCCCTAATCTAGCATGGGAGAGATTAACCACTTCCCGCCTGGCCTATAGCAGAATGATGGCCAGGCAGTGGTTCGGTTATCCTGACTGGGCGTCACATGACATGCAGTAGGATAACAGCCGCCCGTGGGGGTGCGCATCGCGGCAATAGGTGGTGCGGTGTGCCAGTCTGACACACCGCTACACCGATCCCGGTAAAGAGCCTCTGACAGAGGCAAAATTATAAAAATTTTGTTTGGGTGCAGTGTAGCATGAACGCGCAATTGTTATTTAAAAAGTAACAGCGCTGAAAGCTGAAAATTGGCTTGGGCAGGAAGGGGGTGTAGGTGCTTGGTATTGAAGTGGTAAAGTAAGTAGTAAATGAAAGTAAAAATACTTCCTTATTTAAAATATTACAGGACGATCCTAGAATGACAACAGAGACAACCAGAACTTGCAGGAACTGAGGGATTTTCTTGAGTTTGAAATTGCCAAGGAACACCCACATCTACTGTACTAGTTCTCAGCTTCCTAGACACTGCACATGGCGTGAACCCAGTCATAGCAAAATTGCCTCATAGTATCCAAGAAAAATAGGCAACAGTGGGTTTAAGTTAAAAGGAGGATTATCAAGTCTCCTTTCCACCTTTTTCCTTATTTCAAAGTTAATTTCAAGTTCTTAAGCAGAGAAAAGAAAGACTAAAGCTTCTCAGTTATCGACTTGAGCATTCCTACACCCACTACTAACAGCGACAGTGAAGAAAAAGTGAAAAAGACAAACTTCTACCGTCTCATTCACAACAAACTCCATCCTCTTAGAAAACGTTGGGCATGGGAAGGCTCATTGAAGAATGCAAGGAGTTTGTAAGGAACCATGACATTTACTTCAGATGTTGCACATCCACAGAGCATTTGACAGAACCTGCCAGGCTACAGTTCAGTGCTCAGAATGCCACATCTACAGGCACATATCAGCCTTACATTGAAGCCTCCTAAACAAGAGTCTACATTCACCGAAGATCCTACACCTGCATTGGATCATGACAGGGAGAACGATGAACACGAACCTCTAACAATCATATATAAATATAGTGAGCAATAACACGAAGAACTTTCAAGGAATAGCAGTGCTAAGATACAGTATGTCTGGTGAAAGTGTTTCCTTGGGGACAACCAGAGAAAGTTGTCAGACAACCAAAGGAGTCATTCATTTTTCACTTCAGAGTTCTTCGACATGTTTAATGTACTGTCCTATATGCTACAATAATGTGCTGGCACATTATAAACTACAGGAAGAATTGCCCCTGCTGGAGAGTCATTTATTTCAGACAAAAGTACATTTATGGAATTAATATTCCTATTCCTAAGTGTAAACAAATACCTTATAACTCCCTACATCAGAAGATGAACGGTACATGTATGACTTTAACCGCTTCAGCCCCGGAAGGGGCTGACCAGAGTGCTTCCTGACCAGAGCACTTTTTGCGTTTCGGCACTGTGTCGACTTAACTGACAATTGCGCGGTCGTGTGACGTTGCACCCAAACAAAATTTATGTCCTTTTTTTTCCCACAAATAGAGCTTTCTTTTGGTGGTATTTGATCACCTCTGCGTTTTTTAATTTTTTGCGCTATAAAAAAAAAACAAAGCAACAATTTTGAAGAAAACGCAATATTTTTTACTTTTTGTTATAATAAATATCCCTCCAAAAATATATAAACATTTTTTTTTTCCTCAGTTTAGGCGATATATATTCTTCTACATATTTTTGGTAAAATAAATCGCAATACGCGTATATTGATTGGTTTGCGCAAAAGTTGTAGCGTCTACAAAACAGGGGATAGTTTTATGGCATTTTTAGAATTTTTTTTTCTAGTAATGGCGGCGATCTGCGATTTTTATTGGGACTGCGACACGTCAAATCGGACAATTTTGACACATTTTTGGGACCATTGGCATTTTTATAGCGATCAGTGCTATAAAAATGCATTGATTACTGTAAAAAATGTCACTGGCAGGGAAGGGGTTAACACTAGGGGCGATCAAGGGGTTAATGTGTTCCCTAAAGTGTGTTCTAACTGAAGGGGGGAGTGGACTGTGTAGGGGAAGAGATAAATCGCTGTTCATACTCTGTATGAACAGACGATCTGTCCCGTCTCCCCTAAGAGAACACGAAAACTGTGTGTTTACACACACAGATGCCGGTTCTCCGTGTGCCCCGAGCGATCGCGGGATTATATCGTGGTGATCGCGACCGCCGGGCACTTGCATCGGCTCCGTGCACGCCCCTAGTGGCCACAGGGCGAAGCGACGTTACATAACGTTGTTTCACCCAGCCGAGCCATTCTACCGCAGTACAACTGCGGCGGCTGGTTGGCAAGTGGTTAAGGTTTCAAGACAATATATATCTATTTTAAAGGTGTGCTGTTAAAAAAAAACACCACAAGAATAGTACCACATCCTAACATACTGTATATGAGAAATGCAGAAGGTCATGGATTTTCTCAGGACCTAAAGACAGAAATCAGCACAATACAGAAATTGAGGCAGATATTTATCCATTATGCCATACCATCAGGGAGGCGAGTGATTGGCCCCAAATGTATTCTGCAGCAGGACAACAACCCCAAACATACAGCCAATGTCATTAAGAACTATCTTCAGTGTAAAGAAGAACAAGGAGTCCTGAATGCGATGGTTTGGCCCCCACAGAGCCCTGATCTCAGCATCATAGAGTCTGTCTGAGATTACATGAAGAGACAGAAGGATTTGAGGCAACCTACATCCACAGAAGATCTGTGGTTAGTTCTCCAAGATGTTCGGAACAACCTACCTGCCAAGTTCCTTCAAAAACTGTGTACAAGTGTACCTAGAAGAATTGATGCTGAAGTCAAAGGGTGGTCACACCAAATATTGATTTAATTTCGATTTTTCTTCCATTCACTCACTTTGCATTTTGTAAATCGATAACGATAAATAATTAAAGTATATATTTTGGAAATCATTCTTGCATTACAGCATTCTTTCGTACCTGCCTAAAACATTTGCACAGATCTGTATATGAATTATTTGTATTATATTATATTATACATTATATTAGTTGTATCAAACTGTGTCGAATTGCTGTTGTTTTGATGTATGCTGACATCTAGTGGTGGTTTAGGGTCAACACAATTTGTTTATATATGTGATTTGACATCTTCATCTGTCATCCCTCCTCCTGTTTAGTGCTAGTTAGTTCAGTCCAAGTTAAACCCTCCCTGTTTCTTCCATATTGCCTCGGTCAGTGTTAGCAGTTCACTTTTTAGGAAAGTCATTGCACTTCAAAAGACTTGAAAACCTCATCTGCACTGCACTGCACTTATCTTAAAGCGTAAGTCCAATTTTGTTGATAAAAAAACATTCCCCTCCTGGGTGATCTATGTACAAGGATTATAACAAACTTTGTTGCAGATTCCTACCTTTTGATATTCTGAAGAAATCCATGTGTGTTCCTTTGTGCCTCTGTGCTGAGCAGGTCTAATGGGAGTGGTTTAATAATTATCTATCAGCTGTGCACCTGCAGAGCACTAATGAGGAAATCTGCTGGGCCTGCATCCCTTCAGACGTGTTCCTATTGGAAATATCTCACCAAAATTACATTTTTGTTGCAGGGGATGCCTGAAATCTGACTTGTATCTTAGGCAGACTTCTGGGAAAATTGGTGAGCCAATCACACAGGCAGGAAATGATGTTTCTGGGGAGTGGCCAGTACACACTCTGTGTACAGAACAACTCAGTGTAACCATATTGCATTGCATTTATAGAAATTTACAGTGCTGCAGATTGAAAAGGAAAGGTTATTTTTTTAATAACATTCAATTACATTATGACTTGTGTCGCAATTGTGAACGCTATATTATTTTTTATTTATTTGCAATTTTTTTCCCCACAAAAGTGGAGTTACCCTTTTAAGTAGAATTGTGTTGGATTCAACTTCTTGAAGAGTTAAGCTGACTGTAGATGGTGTGAAGTCAGCAGGTGACCATACTGTCTGGACAAACAGGGTCTATGAAGGCATGTCAATGCATAACGCTGCTTTTGAAACAGAACACTTTGAAAAGTGAATGTTAGTAAATAAGGTTAATCTTTTCAATGAATATTGTGAGAGGGATATAAAAAAAAAGTAATACAAATATATAATTATATAATATATTTATATATTAGTATTATGTAAATATTTAATAAAAAAAAAAAAAGTTTTTTGCAAGCACATAATTGGATATTATTTAACCACTAGAGATCCGCGCTATAGCCGAACGACGGCTACAGCGCGGACCTGCATTGCCGGGACTACGTCTATTGACGTCGTCCCGTGCACAAGCAGCCTGCGTGCCCCCTGAAGGGGGCGCGCGGCGCGCTCTGTGATCAGCGAGTTTATGATCCTGACCCCTTACCACGTGATCAGCTGTCAGGCAATGACAGCTGATCATGTGATGTCAACACAGCCGGTAATCGGCTATTTTTTCTCCTCGCGCTGAGAGCGGCAGTGAGAGGGACATTAGTTCCAATCACTGCGGTGTGCCCCAGCTCCTCAGTGCCCACCTGTGCCCCTCTACAAGCTCCGCCTACCAGTGCCCACCAGCGCCACCTGTCAGTGCCCACAGTGCCACCTGTCATTGCCCACAATCAGTGCCTGAACAGTGCTGCACATCAGTGCCACCTATCAGTGCCTATCAGTGTCACCTACCAGTGCCCATCAGTGCCATCTATCAGTGGTACCTATCAGTGCCCATCCATGCCACCCATCCATGCCACCCATCTGTGCCACCCATCAGGGCCCATCAGTGCCATCTTATCAGTGGCCATCAGTGCTGCCTTATCTGTGCCCATCAGTACCGACTTATCTGTCTCCATCAGTGTCACCTTATCTGTGCCTATCAGTGCAGCCTTAACTGTGCCTATTAGTGCCCATCAGTGCAGCCTATCAGTGCCTACCAGTGCAGCCTATCAGTGCCCACCAGTGCCGCCTCATCAGCGCATATCAATGAAGCAGAAAAATTACCTGTTTGCAAAATTTTATAACAAACTGTTAAACATGATTTTTTTTTCAAAATTTTCAATTTTTTTTGTTTGTGTAGCAAAAAATAAAAACCCCAGCTGTGATTAAATATCACTAAAAGAAATCTCTATTTGTGGGAAAAAATATAACAATTTCATTTGGGAGTTTAACTACAGATCATTGTTGTAATTGGATACTATCTTGAAAGCAGAGAAGCTTCAAAGGTGTCATCCTTCTTACTTAGTAGTGCTGCAAAAAGGTGAGCTTTACCAATCATTTTATCTCACTGCAAATCTACAAGATAGCCCACACATTCACACATATATCTGACCTAACTCACTGTATATAATGCACAGATTATAACTACTCTGTCACAATCAACAGTCACAAAAACACACATAAACCTCAGGACATTGGATCAGCTTAAACAAAAAAGTCAAAGTCTTCTATTAAATATAAACAAACCATAAAAAACAGTAACTGTTGAGACAATAAACAGTTTGGTCAAGAGTATGTAATATACAGAACATCTTAAAGTGCAGTAGTCAGAAGTATGTAATGTTCAATACAGTTTACAGAAGACAGCAGTCGGGACTATATAACATACAGCACAGCTTACCGAGTGCAACAGTCAGGACTTTGTAAAGTACAGCAGAGCTTACAGAGTGCTGAAATCAGAGTGATTAATGCAATGTCTTCTTGTATTTAATGGTCAGTGTAGGGCATTCTTACATTGGTAGCGAATGCTTAAGTACCCAATTTTATTGGTGGTCAGAGGGAAAGTGCCCCATTTTGATGGTAGCCAGATAGGAAGTGCCTCGCTTGTCAGTGGTCAATAATGAATCATTCTTTTGTTGATGACAAATGGTGAAATGCCCCATTTTTTGGACGGTCACTGGTAAAGTGTCCTCTGTGTTGTTTGTCAGTTGTACATGTCCCCCTTCATTGATGGCAAATGCTAAATTCCCCCTTACTTTGGTGGTCATTGAGGAATGCTTTTCATGTTGGTGGTTAGTGGTGAATTGCTCCCATTTGCTTTTGGTCAGTATTTTGTGCTCAATTAGATATTGATGGTTAGTGGTAAGGCCCTTTTCTCCGAGGTAGCACACCTCCAAGATGTCTGTGTATACCTTGGTGTGATAGATATAAGCATTACATCATTTTTAATCCAGTAAATTGCTTTTAATTTTCTTGGTGCTAAGTGTGTCCTTTCCTTGGTGATCAGTAGTAAAGTTCCCCTCACATTGGCGGTCAATGAGAGTTTAACTACAGATCATTGTTGTAATTGGATACTATCTTGAAAGCAGAGAAGCTTCAAAGGTGTCATCCTTCTTACTTAGTAGTGCTGCAAAAAGGTGAGCTTTACCAATCATTTTATCTCACTGCAAATCTACAAGATAGCCCACACATTCAGAATTTTTTTGGTTAAATGAAAAACAATGATCCGATTCCCCAATCCTGACATTCGATGGGGGTGAGGGAACAGTTCCACTTTAAATGAGACAAAGAAGGTATAAAAAAATAAGCTCTGGCGTTAATACCCACCTTCAAACCGTAGCTGTCCCCTACAGTACCTGTTCTCTGCCACAATAATTATTTTGGGTTAGACATGTGCACAACAGAAAAATTAGTTTATTTTCATTTTGTTTCTGTTTGTTTCCGTTGATTCGTAACGATTCGTAATTTCGTAAGTCGTCGGTGTTCGTATTCGTAACGATTCGTAAATTCGTAAGTCGTCGGTGTTCGTATTCGTAATGATTCGTATTTTCGTAAGAGTTATTTTTTCGTTGATTTGTTTTTCCGTTAGTTTAATTTTCGTTTATTCGAAATTTGGACACATTCGTATTTTCGTAGATTTAGTTACATTCGTACTTTCGTAAGATTGATTTATTCGTACTTTCGTAACATTGTTTTCGTAGATTCGTAATTGGAGCATAATTCATAATTTTATGTAATGTGTATGCTATTATTACATTGTAAGAGACACGGAAAATTACGAATCGAAAAAAAAAGTTACGAATGTACATGTTTTTTTCGTTCAATCCATTCGAAGCACGTTAAGCAGCGCCATTGTAAGATACATGGAAAATTACGAATCGCAAAAAAAAAAAAAAAGTTACGAATGTATGAATTTTTTCGTTCAATCCATTCGAAGCACGTTAAGCAGCGCCATTGTAAGAGACACGGAAAATTACGAATCGCAAAAAAAAAAAGTTACGAATGTACGAATTTTTTCGTTCAATCCATTCGAAGTACGTTAAGCAGCGCCATTGTAAGGGACACGGAAAATTACCAATTCAACAAAAAAAAAAGTTACGAATGTACAAATTTTTTTGTTCATTTTGATTTTCGTTGTTCCTGTTTTCGTTTTTCGGATTTTCTTCTTTTGTAGTTTCGTTGTTTCTAATTTGGTTATTTCGGATTTTCGTTGTTTTTCATATTCGTTCAATTCGATAATTCGTTAAAATTTTTAGCGAATCATTCGTTCATTCGTACGATAACGAATGAACGAATATAAAGAATTTTAACGTAAAACAAAAAAAAAAAAAGAAACGAATTGCACATGTCTATTTTGGGTTGAATGACATCCAGCATCATCTAACCCACTTGCTGTAAGACCAGGTTGTCATGGACGTGATCTCAGGGGGGGGGGGGGACATGACATCATGCTGGGGGTTTGACAACTGATATGGCCACGAGGTTGGAGAATATTCCCATCTGGGATTAGTGGTCTCTTGGTGCTCTCCATGTGATCCCTATGTACACATGTTGCTGTCCTGGTGGTCATCTTGGTCCCTTTTGGTGAAGAGTAATGCATCTTGGTTTTAACATTGGTTGATACACTGTATGTATACTTACATCACTATACAGCTATAGTGTATACCCTTACCCCTGAAGAAGATATTATTTGAAACGCGTAGGGTCTTTCCCAGCTATAGGATACAGTATGTACAGAGATATCAAGTCTAGCAGTGTTTACATGGTCCCCCTGGGTCTAATATGGATATACTACAGACTGCATAATGTATAAAATGTTTTTATGGTGTACAAAATGTCAGCTGCCATTGTTTTTTCTGATATAAAATTATAATGTCTTATGAAATATGATGGAAGATATTTGCCTTTAAAGTCCCAATGGAAATGTATTTTGGTGTTCAATAGATATAGAGATGTTAGCAAAATAATGTGTCTAGTTCCTCTATCTTTAAGTCATTCTCTGCCACAAGAGTTCTTTTGGGCTGAAGGACGTCCAGCATCACCCAGCCTACTTTCTGTAAGCCCGGACTGTCATGGGCATGTCTTCTGGGATGGTGGAGGGGCATGGCACCATTCCTGTCTGGGCTTACAGTACTCCAGAAGGAAACAAAATAATAATAATAATACAAAATAATAGTGAAACAAGCTTAGGTTGTAATACTCACCATCAGTACAAAGCATTACCTCTTCTCTTCCACAAGCTGCCACCAGTTTTCTGGGTTGAATGATACCCCATGTAATTCAATCAACTTCATCCAAACCCAGATTGTCATGGACACACCTTCTGTGGGCACGTTATCACACCTACCTAGGCCCAAAGCTCACACACCATTAAAGTGGAAGTAAAGTCCTATACTAAGGTTTACCTGGTAGGTACAGTGAATATCTCTAAACTTGCACTGTTTAGGAGATATTCTCAAAGCTGGTGACCTCAATGGTGCATGCGCTCTGAAGGGAGGGCATACCCGTGCCTTACCTTAAGCCCGGGTTCACACCAGTGCGGTGCGAATTCCAGCTACATTTTCTCTGTGAAGAGAAAATGTAGCTGTTCAGCGGTGCCGCTCCGTTCTATCAGCGCATCAGCTGAGCAGGGAGAGGGGGGAGAGGAGGGGGAGGTGTAGTGAGAACAAGGAGAGATTCCTTGTTCAGAACGGAATGCATCTGCGAATCAGATGCGTTCCTATAGAGGTTAATGTGCTTGTAATTCGCACCGCAATGCCCAGAAAATGCACACGTTTTTTGTGCAATGCGCAGTGCGAATGCAACGCACATATGTGAACAAGATACATTAATTTGAATGTATTTTAAAATGTCCTACGAATTGGATGCGGTGTAAGCCGCATCTAATTCGCATAGGTGTGAATGGGGGCTTAGAGCTTTGTGCCAGAGCTAGAGCTCCCGCTCGCATTAGCGGGAGTGACCTCATCGCAGACTCCAGGTATATGAATGGCCGGGGCCACGATGACGTCACTCCCACACATGCACTTTGGAGCTCCAGATCCATCACACAGGACGGAAGACCGGGTGAAGATGGAAGCACCAGGAAGCCATGACAGCGCTGCGCTGGAGGGCTTTGTGTCCAGGTAACTCTGTCATTATGTGCTAGTATGTGGTGCATACTAGTACATTATGACTTAAACCAGCAGGGGAGGGCCCACTATTTCTTTTATAAAGTGGAACCTCGGATTACGAGCATAATCCGTTCCAAGAGTATGCTCGTAATCCAATGTACACGCACATCAAAGCGAGTTTTCCCATTGAAGTCAATGAAAACTAAAATAATTAGTTCCACATTGACTCCAACGGGATGTAATACCGCATGCAGCCAGAGGTGGGGGGTGGTGCCGGAGAGCCTCGGAAACAGCCGAAAAGGCCCGAGCACACTTCGGCTAACCTCAGCAAACCTCGGAAAGACTCCGTTCAACGAGCCTTTCCGAAGTTTGCCGAGGTCAGCCGAACTGTCCTCTGCCTTTTCGGACGTTTCTGAACGCCGCTGATCGGCGCTGTTCAGCTCCGGTGCCCCCCACCTCAGGCCAAAAGCGGTACCTCACACCGATTTTGGCCTGAATCCTGCTAGTTTTTGCGAGACAACACTCGCAAAGCGAGTTAGGATTTTTCGAAATACAGAGCGCGTTTTGCAAAACGCTCGTTAACCGCGTTACTCGCAAACCAAGGTTCCACTGTACTTCTGGCGGTTTACTACCGTTTTAAGTAGCCATAAGTAATTAGGAGTAAAAAAAGGGAGAGGGAGGGTAAAAGGTAGGGGGAAAGTGGAGCTGGGCTTTAAAACTTGCAAACTTCTTAAAGGACTTCTTCCAAAAAATGTTGACAACTTCTAACCCTGTTACAGAAATGAATAGTGAGCAAAGAGTGTGAATTTCCTGTAAACCATAAGCTGTATAGGCTGCTGCACTGTACATATCCATGGTTGTGCCTTTGGCAATGGGAGCAGGCAATCTCATCAATTATTGCGGTGCTGCAGATCTGCACTGGAGCTGTCGGAACAATCCGATAATACATTTTGGTCACTTATTTATTCTGTCTTGTCTTGTAATCCTATGTGGAGCACCGCACGTGGGACTAGGGAGCCCATATGGTTACTGGATACTGCTACAGTTATTTAGCAATATATTATTTACTAACAGTGAGTGCCTGTATAGAAGACTAATTAATAAAATATATTAATTTACATGGTGCTGCTATTATGTGCTGTGATGTTTGCATTCTCGCTGCAGGATTCTGGTGTCAGTTCTTACAGTGTTAAACACACAAAGTTCCCTTTGGATCCTCAGATTCAAGTGTGAGCCTTTTATGTATATCTTTATTTGTTGTCTAATACATCTAAGTGCATTGATAAAGATCTTAGTGGGAAATCGCTGAAAATTAATGAATAGCTTAATCCGATACTAGAAATATCGTTTTTGATGCAGTATAATTAAAGTATTACTCATGCCTAATAATTTGGCACTGTTCCCCCTATCTACAGTCAAAAACGTCACTATTGGCAGTGTTGATATTAAAGCTTATGTAAACCCCAAAACAATGTAATATAAAACTGTATAATGGATCTTACTAGTCCTTAGATGAGGTGGCTGCATTACTATCCTATTAAAAATGGTTGTAACCCGCTGAAATGAAAAATGAACAGAGCATATCCCTCTATAGTGTATACTCGCCTTAATCCAAAGCACCTAGTGTACTTTCTGTCTTTTTTCTCTTCGCTATACTATCTGCAAGAGTCACTTCTGACAGTCCATGCCGATACTGCAGAATGCCCCGCCCCCCCAGCACATAGCCTGTAATTGACAGCCTGAGCTCTGCATGTTCCCTATGATACTGAGTAGAGGGGAGTGTGTCCCTTCCCTCCACTCAGGTCTCAGATTACGCTCAGCTCCCTGCTCTATGCCATGCAGTGTTTGATGTCAGATCCCCGCCTCCTGCCTGAGCTAAGAAATAGCCTTTGATCTGTGTGTTTTAGATGACTGTAGAGATGAGTTTGCTGCAGATAAATAGGTACAATTTGTGTAGGAGGACTTTGATTCATATCTGTGTATCACCCGAAGCTTGTCACTTCAGTGGGCATATTTAAGGCTATACAACCACTTTTTCCATTTCTGGCTTTTTCAGTTTTTTTAACCTGATGGTCCGGCAAAAAACAAACTTGTCAAAGGGTGACAACACTCACTCCCCTTTCTACATAGGTGTAGAGCTGTTACCCTGTACTGCTTTACTAATTTGGGCTACATGCACCTCCTCCTCCCTTTATCACAATTTCATAGAGAGGAGGTGATTTATACTGTACAGATGATAGCATGGAAAGGTAATAACACTTAGGCTGGGTTCACATATGAGCACGCATAGGCTCACAGCAGGAGTACGGTGCGGCTCCGTTCACCGTTTGAGGTCCGAATTCAGCCCAAATTTTCGGCTGAATTCAGACCTGAAATGGACCAAAAATGCACAGGGCTCCTGTGCAAATCGCGCTGGAGCCACTGCAGAGATATGTGAACCGGCTCCATAGGCTCCATCCTTGGGTTTGTTTGTATATTATGTAGCCTCCTATGCTACTCACTGCAAAGGCCAGTT
The DNA here is from genome assembly GCA_028564925.1 of Lithobates sylvaticus. Lineage (NCBI taxonomy): Eukaryota > Metazoa > Chordata > Amphibia > Anura > Ranidae > Lithobates > Lithobates sylvaticus. The sequence continues at coordinate 513,092,299 of CM053028.1, read as the reverse complement.
ATAGGTGGGGGTGGTGGACACGTTTTTTGTTGTAGTATTACTGTTATACTTGTCAGGCAGCACACTGACACCTTTGCAGCCATCGTGCGACTTGCTGGGTGCTCAGTGTACTCTTGTACCTTTAAGAAGCGGTGGCTCCCTTCAGTCCACCTGATCTCCACCTATCCATCAGAATGCATGTGCTCCCACTGTGGAGTCTCTCATTAGTTAGAGATAGGACCACAGATACCAGGGTGCCTTGACGAGGCTCTGTGGCTTACGCATGTATTTGCAAATGTGTGCAGACTAAACCCCTGTTTTAATGCATACTGTTAGATAGGTTGATTCGGTTGTCAACAGGATGGCCGGTGAGGTAAGCTTGTTTTTTTCCTTGGATTTTCACTTAGGGGTGTACTCACTTTTGTTTCCAGCAGTTTAGACATTAATGGCTGTGTTGAGTTATTTTGAGGTGACAGCAAATTTACACTGTTATACAACTGTACACTCACTACTTTACATTGTAGCAAAGTGTAATTTCTTCTGCGTTGTCACATGAAAAGATATAATAAAATATTTACAAAAATGTGAGGGGTGTACTCACTTTTGTGAGATACTATATGTGTAATATAATAAGACTACGTCAAGCAATACATACATGTACCTTCTTATATAATGTATTTAAAGGATGGTATTCGTCTATTGCCCCCTAAAGGTCATTATACAGAATACAATAAGGGATACACAGAAGTTATACCTTAATAAGGCACAGAATAAGCACATATTTATGTAGCACTAACCCCCGAAAGAGCTGCTGGTTTTATTTGGGCTTACCGTTACCTCACCTGCTTGTAGCTCTGTCTTGGGGATCCCGTGGAAAGTGACCCAAAGAATGTTGAAACTGACACTGAATTCTTTTTTGGGTTATTTATTTAGAACAAAGACAAAGTCTTTCAATAAAGGGCTAAGAGGTAGGAGTGAGTTCAGGCACATGGTATTGCGGGTTCAAGTTCTCTTTGGTGATCTAGAAGACAATAGTTCCTCTTGATAGATCTAGCCACCACCGGAATAAGTCCCTCTCACTGGACCTAGCAGCCGGACTTGGATTTATCACTAATGATTTGAATTTTTTTCACAAATTGTATTCTGCACATTGTATGTGTTTTATTGCACATGTTTCTATTTGCATTATTTTCACAATAAGAAGTATTTCCAATATATTTCGAGAGTATTATTAGCCCCGTTTTATCACTTATATTGTATATCCACGTGTATGTGACTAGATTTAGCACTGTTCCATATCTTTTTATACATATTACTTTTGTATGTGATGACAATACAGGGATTCGCAGTTCCATCTTAGTGTTTTGGTTCTTTCTTATTTTTAGCGCATACGCGAATATGGTAGCGCGTTGATATATCTATCCTTACTGTTTAAACACCCTAATATGTATTACTTTTTTGTCTTGAATAATGATGAGTTATTGGTCAAATAAACAAGCCCATAATGAAATTGTAAAAATTGCTCTGGTCCATAAGGGGTATACAGGTATCAGCGCTATGGTTAATTTTCCTTGCACATGATTGAGTATTCAAAGTAAACAAAGGTTAGCCTAATTCAATAAGTGAGATGAAAATACGCTTTAACCACTTCCCGCCGGTCAATAGCATATTGACATCCGGGAAGTGGTTCCGTTATCCTGACTGGGCGTCATATGACGTCCTTCAGGATAACATTCGCGGCGATCGGTGGAGCGATGTGTCAGTCAGACACACCGCTACACTGATCTCGGTAAAGAGCCTCTGGCGGAGGCTCTTTACCACGTGATCAGCCGGTCCAATCACGGCTGATCACGATGTCAACAGGAAATCCGGTGATCGGCTTTTCCTCACTGGCATCTGACAGACGCGAGTAGAGGAGAGCCGATTGGCGGCTCTCCTGACAGGGGGGGTCTGCGCTGATTGTTTATCAGCGCAGCGCCCCTCAGATACCCACACTGGACCACCAGGGACTCCACTAGGATCACCAGGGAAGTGGGCAACATGTGGATGGCCAGGTATGTACATGTGCAAATGATGCCCAATCTGTGCCAGTCAGTGCCCACAAATGGGCACTGGCTGGCACCATCAAGTAGCAATCAGTGCCACCCATCACCCAGCAATGCCACCCATCAGTGTTATCAGTGCCACCCATCAGTGTAATCAGTGCCACCCATCAGTGTCCAGCAGTGCCACCTATCAGCGTCCATCCGTGCCTATCAGTGCCCACCTATCAGTGCCGATCAGTGCCCATCCATGCCACCTATCCGTGCCACCCATAAGTACCCATCAGTGCCACCCATAAGTGCCCATCAGTGCCGCCAGTGCCCATCAGTGCCGCCTATGAGTGCCCATCAGTGCCACATAGTGCCAATCAGTGCCCATCATTGCCACCTATCAGTGCCTCTACGTCAGTCCCGTCGTATGCAACGGCCGTCAGTGCCACCTCATCAGTACCACCACGTTCAGGATGATCGGATTTACAAAAAATTTAACAGAAACAAAGAAAAAATTTTTCCTTTTTTTATTTGTTGCGCAAAAAATAAAAATCGCAGAGGTGATCAAATACCACCAAAAGAAAGCTCTATTTGTGGGAACAAAATGATAAAAAATTTGTTTGGGTACAGTGTTGTATGACAATTGTCATTCAAAGTGCGACAGTGCTGAAAGCTGAAAATTGGTTGGGCGGGAAGGTGTCTAAGTGCCCGGTATTGAAGTGGTTAAAAAGGAGAACATATTCTACTCTTTGCCGAATTTGATGGACATAAAGATAAATGGTATGTGGGATTTTTAGAAAGTCTAACTCTGAACATCCAACTAATTTTTGTCCTGTTTATAGGTATTGGGAATGGAAAAAAGTGTGGAAAAATACTTGCGAAAATTCCGCTCACATTACAGAAGGTCACATTATACTATAGCAGTTTTACTTCTTCAAAGCTCTGGCCTACCACGACCCCATCCGGTTGATTCACTGAAGCAGTAAAAACGAAGGAAAAACTATTTTCTAAGCAAAGTGAAGGTTTACTGAGCTTGATAAATAAGATAAAGATGTATTAACTTTGAACACCAGATCATGTGCAAGGGAAATAAAGTGATTTCATTTTTTTTTTTAAATTGGATGATCAAAGTGGAGTGGAGGTTTTGCTGTGTCCTTGCATTAAAAAGAAAAAAAAAAGTTGACATTTTGCCACACACCTGCTGTGATTGGTACTTTATCAAGCCCAATGTGTACCACGATATGTCTCCTGCTGTGTCTGTGCTTTTTACTAGTTAATTACTAGCTGCTTATTATGCTGCTATTGTCTACAACCCCCCAAAAAATTAACCAAACAGAAATAAATATGTAGGGAACTAGGATGCTGGTTTTGGAAATAAATAATTTTGAATTATTTTTTTTATTTTTTTTTTTAATTCTCATTATTCTATATTTCAGAGAGGGATTTCAAGTGCAATCACATCATACAAAGTAGCTATGGCTAAAAACACCTAAAATCCACCTGGCCTGGATTATGTAACTTTTTTAGACTGTTACAAGTGAGCACTGGGACCCATTGTCATGGATAATCTGGGGACATGTAGGTCTTGTGTCATTTTCTACTAGATAATTGCACCTCTCTATATCCATCCAAAGTTAAAATGGAAAAATCAGGCAGACATAAAAAAAAAAAAAAAGCGTGAAAAAAGTATATATAGTTTGATTGTATGATGAATCCACACAAAAAGAAAGTCCTATTTAAGAAATTCCCAGAAGATTATTAGTGAACCTTCCAAAATAAATTAATTTCAAATGAAGGGAGTAAAAATGAGACACCCCCACCGCAAACACGTGCTCCTGTTCCGCTAGATGCACCTTAGCAGAACGTTTCACCACCTATAACGGATGGCCAAACCAACTTTGTGTATATTCCATGTGACAAGACAAGGGGATCGTCGAATGTCCGAGAAGCAGCACACCATATAGTAACTCACATGGAATCCATCCAGATCAAAAAGAAATATAAAGGACTCTCATAGTGTAGTACTTAGTAAAAGCTGAAAACTACTCACAAGACAAATGCGGTAAACGAGTGGTATGTTAAAACTGTACATAAGCCTCCAGACTTCTTCCTCATGTTGCACATCCACTTACGGGTCCCGGTTGGCGTGATTGCAGCGTTGGCCCACACTGATGCATTTCATCACCACGGCCCTCATAGGGGCTTGTGTTCACTCCCTCTAAAGCTACTTCTCAGAGGTTTGATGATCCCCTTGTCTTGTCACATGGAATATACACAAAGTTTGTTTAGCCATCCGTTATAGGTGGTTAAACGTTCTGGGTAAGGTGCATCTATTCAGTAAAGCATGTGTTTGCCGTGGAGTTGTCTCATTTTCACTTTGTTTGAAATGTATTTATTTTGGAAGACTCACTATTAATCTGCTGGGAATTTCCTAATTGGGACTTTCTTTTTTGTGTGGATTCACATATTGAAACATATTCAAACTACCGTATATAACATGCGCCGGCGTATAACACGCACCCCAAGTTTAGGAGGGAATTTTAAGGAAAAAAACTTTTAGGAGGGAAGTTTAAGGAAAAAAACTTACATTTAAATGCCCATCAATGCAGCCTTATCAGTGTCCATCTGCAGCCTTGTCAGTGTCATTTGCAGCCTTGCATTGCAGCCTTATCAATGTCCATCTGCAGCCTTGTCAGAGATACAGAGCGGATGTCCTGTGTATTTCGGTGGCGCTTGGTAGCTTTCGGACGTTCTCTGTGGCTTTCGGCTGTTTTCGGCCGCACCCAGCCTTTCCCGGCGGCTTTCGGCCGCACTCGGCCGTTCTCTTCGGCTTTCCGAAAGCCGCCGAGAGCTGCCGAAAGCCGCTAAGAACGGCCGAAGGCAGCCAAAAAGCTGCAGAGAGCTGCCGAAAGCTGACAAGAACTGCCAAAAGCCGCCAAGAAGCTCACAATCGGTGGGGGATCGGCATATAACACGCACCCACGATTATCCCCTGATTTTAAGGGGAAAAAAGTGTGTGTTATACGCCGATAAATATGGTATACATATATTTTTTCCACGCTGTTTTTTGACATCTGCCTGTTTTTTCAATTTTTTCTTGGGATGGGTATACTTTTTCTTTACTTTTGATCTTATTTGAATATTGTTCGTTTAATTTGTGCTATACTTTTTTATGAATGTTTATTTAGGATTTTGTGTCAAGAGCTATGCGTTGCGATTGATATATTTATATATATATATATATATATATACATTTTTTTTTAAGAATGATTTTTCCCAAATCAGACTAGTTGGTCCTGAAAACAACCTGTTTAGCTAGAAACAGAAATCAGGTTACTGTTGAGCTTGTTTGAGGATGCTTCTCAAACTAATGCCTTGGTTACAAGTACACAGGCTGTCCTCAAACAATGTGAACTTAGATACCATTGTTGCATTTCAATTGACTGTTGAGCAGTCTATTGTCTTTGTCAGTACCGTAAACAAGTAACCTGGTCAAATAGCATGTATCATAGCAGAGTGCCATCTTGAGGTAGAATTTGAGAACGCCTCTCTAATTGAAAATGATACAGTGTAGCAGTCTGGAATTTTGTTGTTAAGGTAAATAAGTTTGTAACCCTTGTCGGTAACTATTGTAAACAACCTGACATATAAACAGTTATGAGAGATAAGCAGGACAGGGACTCTCATCATTCCTTAGAACCAGGAAAAGTCTGTAATCAGCAAGAAGCCATTGAAGAAGAAGAATGTTTTTGCCTGATTTTCAGCAACTGCTTATTAAGCCTGAGTCCTCATTGCTATGCAGATCATAAACACACTGAAACTTGAGTTAAGTAACTTTTAAGCATATTTCTACTTTTTACAGACCATAGGCTGTTCATTTGCTAGGAAGTAAGTAGCATTTGGCTTGTTATAGGTATCCGTATATCTGTCAGTGTTGCCTGGTATTCCTAATATTGTAATATTTTTGTATGTACAGCATCTTTTGTATAGCAAAAGCAAATGTATACACTGCAGAGGTCCGAGCTTCCTTGCTTATACTACAAAGTAACCTTGCTAGATAAACAAAAGCAAATCAAGCTATGAGTGCTGGCAGAGTTTGCTTTTTAAACATAATTGCACCACTGTGCCTTTCTCAGGAATACCACCCATGAGTGCCACACATTATAGGTTGGACTTGATGGACTTATGTCTTTTTTCAATCTCACCTACTATGTAACAATTTGGTCTTCTTCGTTCTTTTTTCTCCCAGTCTAGATATACTGCAGAATTCTGAGAACTGGTGAAGAAATCTTTACTTGGTGAAGGAATCTTTACCTCCACTCAACCAAAGACACTCCCCGTAGAACCTTCTACTGTTGGATTTCGGCATTGATGGAGATGATTTTCACAAATACATTTGGGGTCTAGTTCACTTCATTTGAAGGAGAAACATTTTTGATTCTTTGACTTATCGCTTTCAGGGAGTGACTGGAATCCGTGTTTAATAACGGTAAGTGCATATTGCCATATACAGTTGTGCTCATGAGTTTACATACTCTGGCAGAATTTATGATTTCTTGGCCATTTTTCAGAGAATATGAATGATAAAACAAATACATTTCTTTCACTCATGGTTAGTGTTTGGCTAAAGCCATTTATTATCAATCAACTGTGTTTACTCTTTTTAAATCATCATGACAACAGAAACTACCCAAATGACCCCGATCAAAAGTTTACACATACAAAAGTTTGGCTGATAACATGCACACAAGTTGACACAAAGGGGCTTGACCAAAATTGACCTTTTTGGCCACAACCATAAACGCTACATTTGGAGAGGAGTCAACAAGGCCTATAATAAAAGGTACACCATTCCTACTGTGAAACACAGATGCCGCGTACACACGAAGGGACTATCCCGCGGGATTATCCGCTGGACCGAAGTCGAGCGGATAATCCCCTCGTGTGTGGGCGCCGGCGGACTTTTTTTGGCCAAAGTACGGCGGACTAAAGTTTTAAGTTTTGTTTTAAAATTATCCGCTGGACTTGGCAGTCCAGCGGACAATCCGGCCGTGTGTAGTATGGTCCGGCGGACCAAAAAGGACGCATGCTCAGTAGCAAGTATTTTTCTAGTATTTTTCGTTTTCTAGTCCCGTCGTACGTGCTGTACGTCATCGCGTGAACCGTCGGACTTTTTGCGTGATCGTGTGTGGTCAAGTCCGTTCGCTTTTTAGTCCAGCGGACCCAGCTGGAAAGTCCAGCGGATTGTTCGCTGGACTTAGGTCCGCCGGGAAAAGTCCCTTCGTGTGTACGCGGCAAGAGGTGGATCGCAAATTTTTTGGGGATGTGTGAGCTACAAATGCACAGGAAATTTGGTCAAAATTGATGGCAAGATGAATGCAGTATGTTATCAAAAAATACTGGAGGAACATTTGCATTTATCAGCCAGGAAGCTGCGCATGGGACGTACTTGGACATTCCAACATGACAATGATCCAAAACACAAGGCCAAGTCGACCTGTCATTGGCTACAGCAGAATAAAGTGAAGGTTCTGGAGTGGCCATCTCAGTCTCCTGACCTCAATGTCATTGAGCCACTCTGGGGAGAGCTCAAATGTGCAGTTCATGCAAGACAGCCCAAGAATTTACAGGAACCGGAGGCTTTTTGCCAAGAGGAATGGGCAGCTTTACCATCTGAGAAGATAAAGAGCCTCATCCACAAATACCACAAAAGACTTCAAGCTGTCATTTATGTTAAAGGGGGCAATACACGGTATTAAGAACTGGGGTATGTAAACTTTTGATCAGGGTCATTTGGGTAGTTTCTGTTTTTGTGTTATTCATATTCTCTGAAAAATTACAAAGAAATCATAAATTCTGCCAGGGTATGTAAACTTATGAGCACAACTGTAGAAAGTCCGTAGTTCTCATTGAGGTCATCTAAACCATAGACTTCAGTAGAAATAAAGGAGCATTGAAATATAATCACTGTCTGCTACTATTAATCAGGACAAAGCTGCCACTACAACCACACTACTACCCTCAGCACTTGCCCTCCTACCACCACCACTTACTATTACCTGAAACAAAAGAAAAAGCAAGAAACAGAGTATGAATATGAAACATATACTGTAAATATGTAAAAAAGTATGTAAACATGTACTTATCTCCAAAAAAAAAGACCTTTTACAGGATGATTCTATATCCCTATGTGAGCTCAAGTAAAGACCTAGAATCAAAAGCTGTACATACACTAGTATAATTTTCCACATTTTCATTTTAACTACCTGCTGCCCACCCACAGTAGATTTACTGTAGATGGGTGGCACAAGCAGGCTGGATAACATTCCTGTATGTCATTGGCTGTCTTTCAGGTTTGGGCGTGCATGCCGACCCATGTTGTGACTGGACACAGCACCAGTTTGGCAGCAGATTTCAGTCAATGATTTTTTGCTAAATTCAGCTAATCGGCTGAGTCCATTCACACACTGGGTTCTGTATTTACAAACACACACCTATGTGTACATAGGAACAGTGATCTGGCTGTTTCTTTTCCCTGAAGGCAGGTAGAAAAAACACCCAGATAGTAATAAAGTAGAAGCAGCACACATTACACATTGTAAGGCACACAGGTAACCCCTTGATTGCCCCTAGATGTTAACCCCTTCCCAGCCAGTGTCTTTAGTACAATGTACTGTACAGTATTACCACTGATCACTGTACTAGTGTCACTAGAGACATCAGCGCCAGTTAGTGACCCTCCCAGCCAGTGTCTGTTAGTGGCAGATTGCTCTCCACCCTATCACAGTCACACTAGTCTTTGATCATCGGCATCACAAGTATAGCGTCTATAGCTTCGTAAATTCCAGTATATATACCATAGTTTGTAGACACTGTAACTTTCACACAATCAATATACACTTATTGTTTTTTTTTTTTTTTTAACCAGAGACATGTAGCAGAATACATTTTGGCCTAAATTTATGAAGAAATTCGATTTTTTTACATTTTTTTATCAAATATGTTTTATAACAGAAAGTAGAAAATATCGTTGTTTTATTTTTCAAAAATGTTCAGTCTTTTTCATTTATATAATAAAAAAAATAAAAAAACACAAAAAGTGGTGATCAAATACCACCAAAAGAAAGCTCTATTTGTGTGAAAGAAATAATATGAATTTCATTTGTATACAATGTTGCATGACTGCTCATTTGCCAGTTAAAGTAGCACAGTGCTGAATAGCAAAAAATGCTCTGGTCATGAAAGAGGTAAAGTATAGTTAAAGTGTTACTAAACCCAGGATTCTGCATTCACTATATCTGGTCTCCCACAGTACAAAAAACATGGAAATTCAATTATTTAAGGAAATATAAATTGCTAAATACCTTTTCTCATCAGCAGTATATAGACATCTTGTGACTTCTATCAGTGTCTAGTTAAAGCTTGTAGGAGGAGTTTTCATTCTCCTCTGTCTTATAAGGCTGCAGGACCCCTGACCCTCTATCTGGACAGTGCTGATTGGCCCTGTGCTGATCACATGCACCCTCCCAAGTAAAAAAAAAAAAAAAAAAAAAACTCTCTAGCAATACACACCAAACTGAACATGTGCAGAGTGCCTCGAACGGCTGTCTTATCAGGAGATGGACTTTGGAAGAAGGGGAAGATCAGAGAAGACAGGATAAAACAGCCTTTTTACACATTGCAGAGGATTAACCCCCTAGGTTCCACTGTGAATATAACAAACATGCTTTACTGTATATACAGATGCATATATGTAATCATTATTGAGGTCAAATCAATGTTTGTTTTTGACCGCAGAAATAAGAAAATTCAAAGAAGCAGGATAGAAATTTTTTTCATGGACAAATACATTTCTTATAACAAATGTGATTTCTGTTGGGAAAAGTCCATTTGTTCCAAAATAGAATTTAACAGCAACACTTTGACGTACGATTGAGTGACATTCTTCATGTCATTAAATGTACTTAAGATTTTTATTTTTATTTTGTTTATGAACGTTCGTACAAACGTTTATTTGAAAATCTGCCATCTAGTCACAGAATATCTGCTGCAAGAGACGATCAGGCAATCTAAAGTGTGATCCTTCCAATTTAGCAATAATCATACGACCAATTAAATAGGTCTTTAGATCTGTGGCCAGCACAGAAAAGAGCCTGGACAGCATATTCTTCATGAAAGATAAGTACTTAAAGTGACTTCATCACGCTAACAACAAAAAAACTGTGCCTCCGCTCTGCCCATTTGGGCAAACTCTCTGACACTTTCTCTATGTGATACACTTTATCACTGTGGGTAGCTTTTTTCCTCTTAAAGCGAGTAACTTTAGGGCCTTTTATCACTTTTCATGTATCTGTCTCAGCAAGATGGTTAACATAGCATTATGTTACCATTTTATAGACCTATTATAGTAAATGCTGACCTTTTAAATCTCGTTAAAAGTAATTATCAAATGGGAACAATATTTTACTTCAAGATTTGATTATGCTAACTTGAAATAATGAAAATCTAAGGACTTTAATTAAAAAAACACATTTACTTATAAATTTATGAATTAAGACATTTTTTTTTTCTAATTCAGTGGAGGCTTTTTGTGACATGCAATTTTTTACAACTAAATCAAAACAATTTTTTTTAACACATACGATGAACATAAAACATAGTAAATTTGATTGCTTTCAGCTTTATTCTCCTCTGTAAGTTTTTTTTTTTCTCTGTATGGTGCTTTTTCTGCATACCAAAATCAGATAATGTTGAATAAAAACAAGTGAAAAAAAAGTTAATATTGACCAAAATAATCTGAAAATTACATCCGCACTGAGACCTGTTGGAGGTATGAACATCATTTGCATCATTATATATATTCATTTTTTTCAGAATTTAAAAACAAACTAAAAATGTGAAAAAAGTTTTCTCAAATAACTTTACAGTTCAAGAATAAGTGATTTGGTCCCTTGTATAGTTTAAACTAAAGATATATTTATATGTATATATAAAAGAAAAAATAATCAGCAGCAAAAAAACTCTGGATATAATTGGCCAGGCTAATCAGTCTTTTCAGTTTTGGCATCTTTGACCACAACATCAGAAGATTTTCGCAAGGGTCCTTTTTCCGAGTTGCCGTTTCCTTGACTGCCTTCTGAAACTCCACCGGATTTGTTTGTTGTGTGTTTTTCCAAATAATTTAACATTTCGCTTAGGACTGTTTGGAAAGTGCTAAGAGCTGCGCATATTGCTGGGGTTCCAAAACCATGGGTGATCAAACTAAAATAGAAAAAGCAGACAAAATAAGGTCCATAAGTAAACGTATAAATTAAATTCACATGACAAGGGCTTTTAAGATGTCAAACAGTACAATAAATGCTAGCTATGTTAAAATTGTATTTCTTGTCTTGTATTATTCATTTTATCATTCATTAATTATATTAATAGTTAATATAATACCAAAATAAATAATATTAATCATATTATTAATTATATACATATATGCCGATGATATACTGTTTTACATCACCAAACCTAGAGTAACCCTTCCCAATCTAATGAAGCTATTAAAAACCTATGGAGAAATATCAAACTTTAAAATGAACCCCTCTAAATCAAAGATTCTTAATATCAACGTGAAAAAACAGGACGCGCAGATATTCCAACAAGAGTTCCCATAACACCATGTGAAGAGACAATATACCAAGCAAATTGTATTCCACTCCTGAATGAAATAAAAACGGAAATGAACAAAACAGCAACAGGACACCTCTCTTGGTTAGGCAGGATAAATATCCTAAATATCTTTAAAATGTCAATTTTGCCTAAGATCACGTAAAAAATGCAAATGCTGCCAACCCCCCTCCCACAAGCGTATTTTAACACACTCAAAACTTTACTACTCAGGTTTATATGGCAGAAAAAGAAACCGAGGATAAGCCTAGTGGTACTGAATAAAGACAAAAAGCAAGGGGGCTGGGGGTGCCGGATATAAAAAAGTACTATAATGCAATATCACTATCACGGGTATTAGAATGGGTAAAAATGAATAAGGAAAAAAGATGTGTTAAATTGGAAAACACGATTAGCAATGTAGCACTGGGTAAAATAATGTGAATACCACCTAAATATAGAGAAATAACTGAAAATACACTTGTAATAACAAAGAAAATCTTGGGAATCTGGGATTTGATGCACACAAAAACAGGAAAAATGGGAATTTAATTCACCCCTGATACCATTAAAAGAAACAATTTTTTTCCACCGGGGAAAGGGAGATTGTTTGGGGAAAGGATAAAAAAGAAGATGCACATTTAAAAGATATCATGATAAAAGGCAAAATATACACGTTACAGGATTTAAAACAAAAAAATGACTTAATGGTAATAGACGAATGACGGTACTCCTCACTGAAACATTTTGTTATATCATTGCCTCAACCAGTAAGATCCGAGGACGACTTAAGGCCGTTTGAGCGGCTATGTATGGCAAAAGGAACAAAGAGGGGGATCTCAAGGATCTATAAAGTGCTTGTGAGATTGAAGGGGCTGGAAATACCACCATTCATAACAAAGTGGGAAGAAGAACTGGGTAAGGGAGAGAAAGATCAAGACTATGGGAAAATCCTCAAGATGACACATTCCAAGGCAATAGGCAAGGCAACACCATAGAAATGAATTATACATTTTATATATAATAATTTTATAAATTATAATAGTATATAACACCGGATAGGGCACATAAATGTCAAAGGGAAGTTTTACGACTATGCTGGCGGGAATGTGGTGAAGTGGGAACAATGGGCTATATATGGTGGAAGTGCCCAAAAATTAAAAACTATTGGAGAGAGGTGTTGCAGGTAATTAAGGAGATTACCAATATAGAGATTCCAGAGGAACCATGGAGGTGTTTGTTTCACGGGGTAAGAATGCCAATTAAACATTACCTGAGTACATTGGTTCCCCATCTAATGAATGCAGCCAAAAGCTTAATACTTTGGCAGTGGCAGGAGATAGAAAGTCCTAAGATGGGAAGTTGGTGTAAAAAAGTGGATGAGATTTACAATATGGAATATCTCAGGTTCTGTGGAGAGGAGGGAATAGAATGATTTGAAAGTAAATGTAGGGTCTGGAGAGAGTTTAAGCTGTCAAGGATATATATATAATTAGAGAGAGCAGAGGAAGGGGGGAGGTCGGGAGTCACGGCAGAGGTTTAGTAATAAAAAGTGGGTGGGGGGGGGCGGGTATAAATAATGGTAAATAGTATTTGGTGGTTGATAAGTGCTGTATTTTTATATTTGGATATATATTTGTCATAAAGAAAAAACAATAAATTGAAAATTAAAAAAAATGATATCATAATTATATTTAGTCTTTTTTTTTAAGCCTGTTGGTTTTCACCAGGCCTCAAAAAATTGGAGTAAACTGATAGTTGTTGTTTGGAAACCTTTAGTAAAAGACGAATGATTTATTTGATTTGAAGAGAAACCAGAGTATATATTCAGTCTTAATAATTAAGGTGCGTGTCCAGCCAAAACCTTTTTGTGTGTGGAGAAGGAATAGCACCACTGAAAGATCTTCACTGCTCTGTGAGACAGATTTTCCCTAATTTTCTGACCTGATGACAATATTTTTATTATTCAGGAAGTGAGAGGAAATCTACAATACAGACAGCAAAAAAAAAAAGCCAACAGGGCTACTAACATTTTTATTTCTGTAGGTGTTTCTGTTGGAGATTTCTTGTCTGGTGAAGCCATTGTCACCAGGAGAGGATTTGAAGCAATAAAACCTGCCAGGGGTTTAAATCCTCCCCTACTCTATCCAGAACTGAAAAGAAATGTTTTGTCTGGACAAGTATTTCAAAATTGATATTATCATTAAAACCTTATTTCATTATTAGTGACACAATGATTGATTTACGCCGTTACCAGCTGATATGCTCCCAATGTCAAATTCAACTAAATATCATACACGATATCACATTATGTAATCACAAAATCATTATTATGCAATCTTATTAATCTGTCATCTTGTCATAATACTATGTGGCTGGAAAGATAACTGTACACATATTTAAAAAAAAAAAAAAAAAGGAAGTGTTTCTTCCACAATATGATTTGCATCTGTCACATGCTTCCCCCATCATCTCAACAAAGGATGTAAAAAGGGGACTATGGTGTCATCATAGAATTCCCACAGATAGTCTATACAGATAAATAAACATACCCTTTGAAATGAAATAAAAAATACAAACTAAAAACTGAAGAAAAACAAAATATGATGTAAAATAAGGTCTTACAGTTAGTGCTTAACAATGCTGTTTACATAAAGTTAGAACGATCAATATCCTTGAAACAACACATGAGATTGCTCCAAAAATCAATGTATTTCTCAGAATTATGCAGTTACTCAACTGGGACCATCTGTACTTAGAAAAGCTCATTTACCTTGTACATTTCTATTGTGCCAAGAATTTATATTTTATAATTAGAGAACAATGCAAAAAAAAAATAATACATGTAGAGCTTATAAGTCAGAATGTTATATAACAGACTGAGTTCCTTGTGTTATTTAAAGGGTCAGATCACTTCAGTTGCAATTATAGTTTTTGTTAGATATCTTACGAGGACTTTTGTTGAGGTCTCTGTGCTTGATGTCCAGGATCTGCAGAGCTGCAGAAGCCAAAGTTCCCTTGCTCCCTGTTAGATTTTCATTTACACTTTAAGGGTAATATTTTGCGCACACCTGATGATCAACTAGCTGTATGACCAAAAGTATAGGGGCACCCCTTTAAAATTATGGAGTTCAGGAGAGGGGTATTGTTAATATCCAAGCATGCAAAGACATTATGGACAATCTTCTAACATTGTTTCAACAGTTTATGAAAGCCTCTTCCTGTCCCAACAGGACTGAAGACATGGTTCAATGAGGTTAGTGTAGAAGAACTTGAGTGGCCTGCACACAGCTCTGACCTCAACCCTATTAAACTCCTTAGGATGAATTGTTTAATTCATTGCGAGGCAGTTCTGGCTTCACAAATTTTCTTTTGATTGAATGAGCAAAATTCCCACAGACACAATCCAAAATCACATGGAAATCCCTCCCAGGAGATTGAAGGCTGTAGAAGTCACAAAGGGGAATTTCATTTTAATGCCCATGGTTTTGTAATGGGATGTCCAATAAGTATAGTTGTTATGGTCAGGTGTCCAGAAACCATTGGTCGCTGCTAAATTTTTTCTATTATTAGAAATACAAAAGGAATGGGGCCACCTGAGGACGTTGAAATAACTCATGTCTCAATGTGGGTCGGTAAAAAGGCAAAAAAACAGCAGGGATATCCTTCCTCTGGAAACTCCCAAAAATATTTTAATTCAATAGGTATGTAAAGACCACTCATAAAGTATTAAAGTGGTATTAAAGGTTGTTTAATTGTTCTCGGGTCCCCCGCTGGTGCTCCTGGCTCCTCCCCCTTGACCAGTGCCCCAATAGCAAGCCCTGTCCTATGCGTATTTAAGACTCATAGAGCCACAGCCCTGCTCTCTCCTCATTGGCTTACTAGGTGTGATTGACAGCAGTGGGAGCCCAATGAGGTGAGGGAGTCCTGGGACAGCCAAGGCTCTCATGCACATTGCTGGATCGAGAGGGAGCTCAGGTGAGTATTGGGGGGCTGCGGGGGGAGCAGCATACAGAAGGTTTTTTTATCTTCATGCATAAAATGCATGAAGGTAAAAAAAAAAAAAAAAAAAACTTTAGCCTTTGCAACCACTTTAATTTTTTGTGGATTAGCTCTTTAAACTTATACAGATTAATGTACTCAGTCTTCATCAATTATTTAGCTTTCAAATACTTTCTGGACTGGTCATGCCCCCATTTTGGGTCTGTAGGCATAATTTACTAAGATTACCAACTAACCTAACAGGTTCTCAATTTCCAGGGATGTAACAGGTAAGCCTTACCCTTATTTATAAATCCTAAATGCAATGGATGCATAAAATGCTTGCTATAACCCACAACCCAGAACTGAACTATGCACTTGCCAGTTCTTTAATGTAGAAAACATATGGCCTTGATTCTAGCAGCCTACTTCTAAGCAGGCATGCCTCGCTTCATTATAATTCAATTAGGTAAAAAAGGGAGGAGTGCATTACAGGCATACCCCACTTTTAAGTACGCAATGGGGTTTATTTACTAAAGCTGGAAAGTGCCAAATCAGGCTCCCTTCTGCATAGAAACCAATGAGCTTCTAACCCCAGCTTGTTCAATTAAGCTTTGGTAATAAAACCTGGAAGCTCATTGGTTTCTATGCAGATGTGAGCCTGATTTTGCACTTTCCAGCTTTAGTAAATAAACCCCATTGTGTACTTAAAAGTGGGGTATGCCTGTAATCACTTTTTTTTTTTTAACAAAGCCAAGGTAAGCGCCTGGTAACCATATAACAAGGTTCCTATAGCTCCACCTGCTGGCTGGAAATCATGCATATGAATTATTTACAGGAAATAATTTATCTTTATCTGACAGTCTAAACAAAATCAAATTCTTAGTCCTCTGCATAAATAAATGATAAACGTAAAAAAAAAAAAAAAAAAATACACCTAGATTGCAAGGATTATAAAGCAGCTTGCATCTAAGCTACCTCTTTGAAAGACAGAATGCATATAGGATAAATGAGAAAGTTAACTTCTTTCAAGTAATTTGAGTTGCGTCATATACAACTTTTGTGCAGCTGGACACTCTGAGAGCTAGGTGCCAATCTATAGAAAAATTGGGTCATATGGGTGCTGGCACCCTTCCCACTGTTTTGTAGACCTGGACATAGATTACTTCTATATAGTCGTCAATCAATTTGAATATGACTGTGAACCTTTGGGCAGATAAAATTAATTTGCTCTTTTATGGTTGGGACAGGTTTCTGTTGACTTTAGATAATGCAGTCATGGTTTTTACATGACACAGCTTTCCACATATTCCAGCATCAGCTTTGTTCTGGTTCTCAGCATTTGGCCAAATGGCATCTTAGAGCATCTTCTAAATGCCGTGATCACGAGCTGAAACTTTGCATGGGGAGCAGGTGGCTATATAAAGCCCACCACTGTCCACTGATTGTGTGTACTGCTCTTCCTGGTACCTAAATGGTGAAGTATCTCCACTCAGGTGTAGATGGGGTATCTCCACTGGCATTGGGTAGATGAATGGGGGTAGATGGGGTATCTCCACTGGCATGGGGTACAAGAATAGGGGTGCCAAAATAGGTCTTGCTAGGGGACTTCTTTTGCTTTTTGGAAATTCCCTAACAAGACTTGTGTCTTGGCTCATGGATCCTCTAATGTTGACAATAATGGGGCAATGTAGGGTGTTTTTAACTTAATGTTTTTTTTTTTTGTTTTTTGGAAAAAAAGCAATAACCATAGTGGTTTTCTTTTCTTTTCTACAACCACTTCTATTGTCCAAAACACAATCCATAAATGTGGCCTTGGTGCCAGTAAGTCAAATTAATGCTCAGAAATCTGAATCCAAATCTGTTAAAGAGCTGGACTTAAGATATGGGCATTTTTGTAGGAAAAAAATAGGGTGAAATCATTTTAAAGGATAAGTTTAACTTTTAGGAGCATGTAACACTTATATTAAAACATGCTCCTATGCACCCACCTCCCGCCGTTAGTGCTAGCCTCTCTGTGACAGTGGGTGGGGGATCCTCTCCCTGCACCCACTGTCATTTTTTGAAAACAGCACGGCTGTGCAGGGTTACAAGTACCATCTTCCACCGGACTGCAAGCCCGCTGCTCAGTATGCTTTATTCAGTCTTCCACTAGCTTTGTAACTGAAAGGTCAAACAGGGATATGGGCACAAAGCTAGAGGAAGTCCGTGCTGACATTGCATCCGTGAATCTGCTAAAACTAAATGCACATTTTGTTACCTGCAAAATGATGTGCATTTATTATTTTTGAAAGGTGAACATAGCCTTTAAAAGAAAAATTTCAACACTCACATGCATAAAATTTGGTATCACATATTTGTGTCAGTTAGTAGTTTGGCAACATTTGTGTCATAAGAGCACGATAGAAAATCATAGGAAACCATAATGCCAAATGATAATTATCTTACCTAAAATGCGTTAAGTGTCTCTGAATGTCAAGGTCTAGGATTGGCGTGGGTCTAGAGGAGCCCAAAGGCGATCTGTCTTGACTTAGAAGATCTTGAAATTCTTTGCAAATTTGCCTTAAAAATAGGACCAAATAAATGATTATTAATATATGATTTTTTTGCAAACAAAACCATTATGGTTAAGCTCCAGTGATGACACCAGGTTTTTCATAAGATCCCACAAGTTAAATATCTTTGGAATACCTCTCTAGTATTACATTTGTCACTTCCACTTGTACATTTCCAAACTGTGCTCCTTCCCAACTTAGAAGACCATAAACCCACACTCTCATAATCTCTCTCCTTCACTACGATAATATTCTCCAATACAGAATACTACTAAAAAGACTCGCATATCTACAACGTATCATAAATGCTGCTACAAGACTTAAAGAAGAATTCAAGGATATTTTATACAAAGTGACATTCATCCAGCTTGGACCAATGTAATTATACATATACCATACCTTACCGATGCCCGGGAAGCTGGAAATCACTGAAGAAGATATCGGTACTCCAGTGATCTCCACTTGCTTCCGGGTCCAACACTGTCACAGTCGCTATCTATCAATACTATCAATAGCAGGCTTTCCCATAAGATCTTTTTGCAAGATCCCAACCAGCCTGAGAAATAAATGAAGGTTAATGTTTGGGGTTTTAAAGTTCAATTGAAGCCATAGAAATAGATACCGTATTTTGCGGCAAATAAGACGACCTTTTACATGTAAAAAAACTGGCCAAAAAGCAGGGGTCGTCTTATACGCCGGGTCAGCCCCACAGATCCCTGCTTGGTGTTCGGTAATACTGTATGTAGCTTTTGGCTACATACAGTATATACCGCTGAGCCAATCCTGGTGAGTGATGTATTCAAATGAATACAGAGCCTGTTCGGATTGGAGTAAAAACCTCTGTCTCTGAATGTCAACAGAGTAGCCTGCTGGGGTTGGCTTTGAGAGTCAGAGAGGAGCAGGCTGATAATGTTACAGCCTCTGCCAATCCAAGCAGGCTTTGTATTCATTAATAGAATACATTGCTCGCTGTGATTGGCTCCAGCAAAAGCAGGAAGAAGGAAGAAATATGAAGCCTCGGAAGGTGGGTTGTCTTATACGGTAAGTACAGTTTTAAAAGCGATTTTTGTCCTGTAAGATTAGGGGTTCGTCTTATATGCCAGGTCGCCTTATACACCGGCAAATACGGTATACAGTCAGGCAGACACCAGAATTAAAACTCCCAACATGTAATACTAACAGAGTGACTGCCCACCAGTGCTCCAGGTGCTGCAAACAGGCAGTAATTGTGCTGGGAAAGACAAATGACCATAGTCAATGTTAGAGGTCAGTCAGCCACAGCTCAAGGAACACCTAGCAATCTCTAAAGGATCCCTAAGGTTCCATGGAACCCTGGATAAGAACAGCTGCTCTAAATAATCTGGGGCCAACTACTACTTGTTTAGGGGTAAGGGGGTACTACATGTGTCCTGCAGCTGGCTCTGCCAAGTGACATTGGCCCTTGAACCATGCAGACACCCTCAAATTAGAAGTCAGTCGCCCACAGCTCAAGGAACTCTTAGCAATCTCTAAAGGAACCCTGGTTGAGAATGGCTGCTCTATACAATCTTGTTCAGGGGTGGGGGTGCTACATTTATTTTTCATTTTTAAATGTATTTTTCTCTGACCTGTCTCTGTATTTACCAGACCAAAACACTTAACTATTTGCTTTGACTTTTGCCAAAATGAGCACTAATGGGTTGATTTACTAAAACTGGGGAGTGCAAAATCTGACGCAACTGTGCATGGTAGCCAATCAGCTTCTAACTTCAGCTTGTTCAGTTTGACAATAAAACCTGGAAGCTGATTAGTTTCTATGCAGAGCTGTACAAGATTTTGTACTCTACAATTTTAGTAATCAACACCAATGCATACAATTGATCTTTTCTTAACAAAAGTAGAATTTCACTTATAGTGAAAGTTTTTTTTTTGTTTGTTTTATTAACATATTTCATATTGATTATTTGCCCGCAGATCATCTTTATGAAGGAGCTATATCTTCACCTTGACAGCGAGGCCTTGAGATGTTAGTTCATTGTATTTCAGTCCCTGGAGCCGTGGCAGTTATTTATAAGAATGATCTTTGCAATGCTGCCAGTGATTGCCGCTCAACACAATCTCTCCCTATGTAAAACTCCATGGTTGGACTCATGAGAAATTAGTGAAGTATTTTACCACTGTAGTCCACCATTACATTGCCAGTCTAGATGTAAGATGATGTTTGTTCTTGAGAACACAACAAAAAGTATTTTTTCTAAATCTGTGTAAACTTTGTAGTGCTTAATATGATCTAATGTGCAAATGCACAGAAGGCAAGGTTTAGTACCACAGAGGAGCAACTTTGAATACATTTTTTCTTTTACATTAAAAAAGATCTATCATTATAACAGATTAAACTGTTTTTTTTTTACTTTAATGCATTCATGTAAAAAAAAGTCCCAAAGTTTGCTTGTATGGGGGATTTTTAACTTGTACACAAATATATTTACAACGTTGGGACCTTATGCTTACTTTGTGGCAAGGATCATCTTTTTCCTTGCTGTTTGCTCTTTCTGTTCCATGTGCTGTCTGGCCAAGTGTTCACCTACGGCCTTTGCTGGAAACTCTGTTTCACAGGTATACCCGAAATCTCTGGCCAAATGCAATGCCTCTCCTGTAAAAAGAACAAAAAGAACAAGTGTCAAAATAAGACATGAATGTAAGATTGAACATCCACCACCCAGATTACATTTTATTTTATCTCATTACAACCAAATAATTGATTTACTTTAAAGCTAACACAGATGTAGAAACAGAAGAAAATCCTCTAAACTCATAAGACAAAAGTTACAAATTGTTTATGTAACTTTTCTAACTTTTGTTTATAGCTGCATATCCATGTGTAATGTCTGGACAGCTTGGTGGCTTCCCCAACTGCATTTACATTTGTGCACATGGAAAGTATCAAATCCTCATACTAGTATGATCCAGAGGTCCTTTTTAAAAGATCATGACCAGGCTAATTACTTAAACTCAACTTCTTTTTGCTTGTTCTAAGGGTTCTGAGATTATATTTGACTTCTTCTTCTGGAGACACAACAAGAAGTGAGAGACTTTGGGATGATTTACTAAAGGCAAATAGACAATGCACTTTGCAAGTGCAGTTGCACTCTACAAAGTGCAGTTGCTCCAGAGCTTAGTAAGGGGAAGCTCTACTGACTTCCATCAGCCAATCATGTGCATCAAAAATGCAGATTTTTTTTTCTTGCACCTGATTGGGTATTCTTTGCAAAGTGAAGCTTTACCTCATTTACTAAGCTCTGAAGCAACTGTCCTTTGAAGTGTGAAACTGTACTTGCAAAGTGCACAGTCTATTTCCCTTCAGTAAATCAATCCCTATTTCTCTAAAGTGAGGGAAATCCCCTCTAATGCCGCATACACACGATCGGACATTCCGACAACAAAATCCCATGTTTTTTTCCGACGGATGTTGGCTCAAACTTGTCTTGCATACACACGGTCGCACAAAGTTGGTTGGAAATTCCGAACGTCAAGAACGCGGTGGCATACAACACGTACGACGAGCCGAGAAAAATTAAGTTCAATAGCCAGTGCTGCTCTTCTGCTTGATTCGGAGCATGTGTGGCACTTTGTGCGTCGGAATTGTCTACACACGATTGGAATTTCCAACAGATTTTGTTGTCGGAAAATTTGAGAACCAGATCTCAACAAGCTCCGATCGCACGTTTGCCATCGGAAAGTCCGACCGTGTGTACACGGCATTAGACAACTGCCACCGGAACTTGTATAACCAGTAGATTTCCTTTCTGTTCCTCTTCTTGTGACAATTGAATTTTTTTTCCCATCATTTTCTATTCTATTGACTGTGGTCACCAGGACCTGTAGAGAAAGTGAATTAACCAAGAGCAAGAATAACCTGAAATAGGTTGTAATCCTTACCAGCCCTTTCCAAAAAATTAAAAAGAAGTTAGCTAAAGATACATTTCAACTATTGTATATTCCTAAAACTTATTTCTTGTCTGGTTAAGATGGGGTGGCCAGAAGTTTACTTGCCTGACCAGAAACAATGGGGCCTGTCACCATTGCTTTTAAAAGTACTGGGAGCTCCTCAATTAACCACACTAGAGCTTGTCTTCTAAAAAGTGTCCTTTTTGAGGCTATCAGAAAGGCAGCAGTCTGAGACTGGATCAAGATTAATTTATACTGGACCTGAGCAAATTGTGGCCCCCAAGGCCACATCTGGCATTTTGTTTGTCCCTGTCTGGCCCGTGATGCCTCCACTGTCAGCATGCCTCTCTGAGCCTGTTCCTCAGTGAAGCATGCCGACAAATGTCCATGTGTGGAGATCTGCAAGAACTAGAAGGAGAGAGCCTGAGGAGCTAGTACAGCAGAAGCAGGGAGGCTTGGTTCTTGTGGGAATGTTAGAGACGTCCTGATGTTCTCCCACCAATCTGCTACCCAGGTAAATTTCCCCTGTGTTAGAACCTGCATGCTGTAAATCCCAGGAGCTGTGCACCTGTTCTGCACTCCAGTTCAGGATCCGCAGAAATCCCCACTCTACCAATCTCAGGCTCTCTCCTTCCAGTCAAAGTACTTTTCAGAGAGCATTTCACAGGTGGTGAGGAGGTGTTATCGCCTCCTCACTGCTACCATGGCCGCGGAATAGCACACGGTTGTGATGCAGCCCCATTTAACTTAGTGGGCAAGTTTGAAGAGCTTGTCGAACTCTGCTCCCAGAGTTAAAAATGCAGTGTCCACAAAGCAAAGCATTGTGGCCATGTAATTTTAACAGACCTACCCAGCTGTTATTTTACAGTGAAGGTGGGTGGACAAACCATGGCTCAGCTTCCATTTTTACCACCCCCAACCGGCCATCTGAAAGAGACATATTTCATGAGCAGTTACACCTATTATTATTAGCGCCAGGTGTTTGTTTTCTATATGTTTATGACTTTCCCAGATCCAAAATTAATACTGAGCAGAATTAAAGTGGTTGTAAAGGCTGAAGGTTTTTACCTTCATGCATTCTGTGAGAATGTATGCCCATGTAACTGAAAGCGCATTTGGTTAGAGGTTAGATACTGATGTTGAATGAGAAGACCTGGATCAGCAATCCCATTCTTCTCAAAAGTGTTTAATAGGATTTAGGTCAGGGTTCTGTAGAGGCCCATTGAGTTTCAAGTCTGAGCACTATACACCACAATACATAGCCCCACAGTCTCCATCATAATGAGGTCTGAGCAGCATACACCACAATTCATATTACCACAGTGAGTATCTAACATAATACTGGCAATGGCAAGCACTCATTGGTCAGCCTGACCACATGACCTTTGAGATTCTTTCTTCTGGGACAACTTACCAGAAGAAGAAGGCTAATGTGAGCTTCACATTGGTCAGCATGATCATGGAACAATGAGAACTTGCCATTACAAGTATTACTGTGGATATGAAGTAGGAGTGGGTACCTATCAAAACTAAATTATATGAGGCAAATGAGGGTGAAGCGCCACTTTAATCATTTGAAGGGCTACCCAAATACTTTTAGCCATAGTTCATTATAAATAAAAGAGAGTTTTTAGAATCAAACACATATTGAAAAATGATTTGCAATACGCTGGTCTTTTTACATATATATATCTAAAAAAACAAGAATCTACATTCTCTTTAACAAACCACCAACCCATCAACTCCACAACAAAGACTAAATGTAAAATATACTGGGCAATTTTAGCAAACAACAGAAAAAAAGCACCTACATCAAAATAAACATTGCAGGTTTTTGGCCAGGAAAACATGAGACAACTGCATTGTATGAAGAGGAGTTATTAGAAGTGTATTTGAAAGATCTCCTAGGGCCTCAGAAGAAAGCTATTGCTTGATTTGATCGGTGCATCCAAACATTCATGGGAATAAAGGAAAGTGGATTGTAATACCCGTTATGTGAGGCTCTACTTTCATCTGCTCTGACTGTAAGCACTACTCTATTTCAGGTGCTTTATCCTCTCGTACGCTATGTGACTTCATCTAAAATGATCAAAGGCGAGCGAGCTATCTCCCTCACATGTTGAGCACCTGAACAACTGGAAAGATTTGCAATAGTCTTATGATTACTGGACATTGCGGTAAAAGTTAATCCAGGTAACAATGGAGGGATGAAACGCTTACCTTCTACCAAGGATGTCAGCAGGGTTACATTGGCAGCTTTCCTTCTGCCAGCAGGTAAATTGAGACCCAGCCTGTCCAGCTTCTCTCTCAAACAGCGACCCCCGTTTTTGGACTTTGCCCTGCGGTGAAAGAAAAAACAACTTGGATGAAATTAAATATCCATTTAGCAAGAGACAGCGAGTTCCTGCCTTAATATTATTAATTGAAGAATGGAGGCTAAATGCTCCCATATCATGATAAAACTTTATTGATCCAGTGATCAGTCTCTACCAGATTGAGTTACTTTCTCTGAGAACAAGTGTACCCATTGGAGATCCCCTCCCCCTTTGTGGCAACCAAAACAATTCTGGATTACCCTTACCCATCATTTTCAATCTCAGTGACAATGGCCAGAAGGACCAGTAGGGAGGGTGAATCTATCCAGTGGAGACAGCTGTAAAAAAATATCTGCTTGACTGCTGCAACACTTCTATATCAAATAAAAGAAAAAGTCCCTAAAGCCTTTTCCAAAAGTTCCTCTTCCCAGTTTTATACAGTTTTTAAAGTCCTGATGAAGGAGGGCTTTAACAACCCTTGAAACATGCTGGCATAACATCTTGTGTCATCTTTACTGAAGACCAATACATTTTGATTTCTGGACTCCACAACATCTGGCGTGGTATTCACTTTGTGTTTCCCTACTGTGTTCAAAATGTGAAAAAAACATTTTGCCTGCCACGCCGGCATTGCAACTGTGGGCACCCGGCTGTGCTTCACAGCCGGGCACCCACTGCCCATGTGCGAGCGGCGCTGGGACATGTGACAGGTCCCAGATGACTGGGGAGCCCTTCCTGCGCCGAGGGGAAGTGATGTCACCAGCCCAGGCACTGAAGGAGGCAGACTACGAGAGACCCCCTAGCAACAGGCATTTAGAGGTATGTAAAAAAAATGTTTTTTTCCTTTTTTTTTTTTTTTTTTAGGAATTTTAAGCATTTTTATTTTTTTAGGGGGAAACACCACTTTAAACAACATTTCCTAACAAATGTAAAGGAACATTACTTTGCAACAATAAAACAAAACAACATTTTAACGGGTATCTAAAGCCAAAACCTTTTTATCTTGTTTTAGTAGAAAAGGTTGTTTTTCTTGTTTTTTTGTTTGGGGATTTCACTGACTGTCCTGGAGACTCAACAGAAAGTAAGTGGAAATCACTCTAAAATTAGGCAAAATCTCATAGTAAAGAGTCGTCACCTTAACAGGTCTCCTGCTCCATAAATACTTTATATAAACTTAAAGACATAAAAATAATCTAAATAATTTTTTACAACATATTATATTGTATTACTATCACAAGGGCTAAACATGGAACAATAGCTATCCTAAGCAAACCTGCAGCTTAGTGGAGGGCGGCACCATTTTTTGAGGGACAAAATGAAAACCCACAACCCAAAATAATGTAAACATCCTATGTGACTTGTGCATTAATACTATACATTCAGACAGCAGCAATCTTTAGCAATCAAATTGATCTCACTACTGGCAGTTAGATTGCTTAATGACCAACACCACCCGAAATCCTAGTACCTATAGATTATAATAATAACATAAACTTGGTCTTCCTGTTGTATCCCACTAGAGAATAAATTAAGGGATGGAGATAGAGTCAAACATTCCTCTGTTTATTATATCCTAGCCATAACTGATTAACCCTGTAGTTGTATAGATCTGTTTGTATATGACATGGAGATGGAGCAGGCCTTATTTATTTATTTCAGGTACTTATATAGCACAGTCAATTTACACAGTGCTTTACCTGTACATTCACAATAGCCCTTGCCCTCAAGGAGCTTACACATACAATCTAAGGTCCCTAACTCACATTCATACACTGGGGCCAATTTAGCCAGAATCCAAATAACCTGCCAGCTTGTCTTTGGAGTGTGGGAGGAAACCAGAGTACCAGGAGGAAACCCAAGCAGGCAAAGGGAGAACATACAAACTCCAGGCAGGTAGGGTCATGAGTGGGATTTGAACCAGTGACCCTTTTGCTAGCGGACGTGCTAACCACTACACCACTGTGCTGTCCTTAAGGTCTTCTTAGACCTTATGTAAACAGAGTGTCTCTGTTGGCCGGGCAATTTGGAACTGGGGTTTCTTTGAGAAAATGTTTTTTTTCTGGGCAGGCTTAATCAATGTATAATAATTATAAAGGCAAACATCTTTGGATTAACCTTTTATTTGGACCATAATACTACAATGTGGCACCTAATTTCCTAATGACTTATCCTTTAAAGAGACTTGATCACTTAAAGAATACTGAAAGTTCCAATTGCTATAAAGTACAGGCACCAAACATTGCACAGACCTACAGCACCTTCAGTATCCTTTAACGTGCCTGAATGTATGGCATTGTGTACAGAGAAAGCGTTGACACTTCTAAGGCAAGTTCTCCCTTCATGCATTCCTGTTGGCCCTTCACTATTATAGGCTGCCTCGGTAGCCAATAGGAATGTGAATACAGCAGTAGGGAGATAGGCAACCTTTAGCACTGTGGTTGATTTACAAAAGGCAAGAATTTTTTTTTGCTTGCACTTGATTGGATGATGGAAGTCAGCAGAGCTCCCCCTCATTTATGAAGCTGTGACAACTGCACTTACGTCACTTACATATCACGGATCTGCCAACTTTCTAACGAAAGTGCCAGTTTACTGTCATTCAGACCTTAGGGGGTCCGGACGTTGGTGTCAGTTGGAGGAATAATGCCCAGTCGGTGTCAGTGGGAGGAATAGTACCCCATTGTTGTGTCAGTGGGAGGAGTAGTGTCCCATCATTGGTGTCAGTTGAAAGCATAATGCCCCATCATTGGTATCAGTAGGAGAAATTATGCCCCATCATTGGTGTCAGTGGTTGGAATAGTATCATATCAGTGAGAGGAACACTGTCCCAAGGGCCGGAAAAAGGCAAGCAAAGAGCCACATCTGGCCCCCGGACTGCAGTTTGGAGATGAATCAGGACCTCCTTACTCCTAATGATGATCGCTCCAGTGATCCAAGATGTACATAGGGAAATCAGGAACTCCATCCTGCTGCTAGTGAGCCCTCTAGTGATCAATGAAGAGCTATACAGAGGAATCAGGACCTCCTTCCTTCTGATAGTGATACCACTAGTAATAGCTAAAGATATATATAGGAGTATTAGGACCTCCTTCCCCCTGCTGGTGATCCTCTTAGTGGTAACTAGAATCTATAAAAGAGGATCAGGACCTCATTCTTCCTGCTAGTGATCCCTCTAGTGATAATTAAAGATCTTAACAGAGGAACCAGGATATCCTTTATCCTGCTGGCAATCCCTCTAGTGATAATTCAAGATCTATATAGAAGAATCAGAACCTTCTTTCTCCTGCTAGTGATTCCCTCAAGTGATAACTAAAGATCTATTCGGATGAATCAGGACCTTGTTCCTCCTGATAGTGATTCCTCTAGTAATAACTAAAGTTCTCTATAGAGGAACAAGGACATCCTTCCTGCTGCTGGTGATACCGCTAGTGAAACAATCCTATAATTCTGTTCACTTTTCCCACTTTTTGGCAATCACTTCCTGTTTTGGTAGCCTCCTAAGAAGTGAGGGATACAGAGAGTAGCTAAAAATTACAAAGGTTCTCAAGCTTCCCCAGCTTGTACAAAGCAATAGAAAAAAAGGTTTTGGCTGTAATAGGCCTAAAATGTAAAAGTAACTTTACAAAACAAATGAACTACTAGAAACTGATCACACTTTACCTTCGTAATATTCCACCCAACAGAGACGCATTGAGGCATTCTGGTGGAGACAATCGCCTTTTCACCTCTGCTATAGTGACCTTGTATTTAGACGTGGAACTTAGTAAAGACAGCCGACCAGGAACAGAACAGAAGAGATCTGTGGGATTTACTACACAGGCACCACCTAGAAAACCAGAATGAGAATGATAGAAGTCAATAAATATAGGGTGTATATACAAGAAAGATACTATGAAAGAATATGCAGAAACAAATGTATCTCCAGTTATTACCTGGATAGAAAGTGCAAGCCTTACTGCACTCAAAATGTAGCCTTTTTGTGTCTTATAAGGCACCCTTAGTCTGCAACACTAAGTTATACAGTACTAAGTAGTGATTAGCACAAAGCTTTCCCTATTTAAATCTTAACAACTTCAGCCCCGGAAGGATTTTGCCTCTTCCTGACCAGACCATTTTTTTTGTGATACGGCACTGTGTTGCTTTAACTGACAATTGTGCGGTCATGTGCAACGCTGTACCCAAACAAAATTTATTTCCTTTTTTCCCCCACAAATCGAGCTTTCTTTTAGTGGTATTTGATCACCTTTGCAGTTTTTATAGTATGTCTGTAATGTGGCACCATTTTCCCGTGTTTAGAACAGTACTACAGCAAAATGGTACTGTAATTTAAACTGATTGCGGCTGTAATGAATTGTCGGGTCTCGGTAATATAGATAAAACTCATTGTAAAAAACAAACCAAAAAAATAAAAAATGGCGTGGGGGTCCCCCCAAAATCCATACCAGGCCCTTCAGGTCTGGTATGGATTTTAAGGGGAACCCTGCGCCAAAATAAAAAAAAATGGTGTAGGGGTCCCCCCCCCCCCAAAATCCATACCAGACCCTTATCTAAGAATGCAACCTGGCAGGCCGCAGGAAAAGAAGGGGGGATGAGAGAGCGCCCCCCCTCCTGAACCATACCAGGCCACATTCCCTCAACATGGGGAGGGTGCTTTGGAGTAGCCCCCCAAAGCACCTTGTCCCCATGTTGATGGGGACAAGGGCCTCATCCCCACAACCCTTGCCTGGTAGTTGTGGGGGTCTGTGGGCGGATGGCTTATCGGAATCTGGAAGCCCCCTTTAACAAGGAGACCCCCAGATCCCGGCCTCACCCCCTATGTGAATTGGTAACGGGTAAATTGTACCCCTACCATTTCACCAAAAAAAAAATCAAAAATAGTAAAAAAGACAGGAGACGATTTGGGACCTTCATTAAAAAATAAAAAAATAAAATGTCCCATGATGTAGATCCATCTCTGTCGCCCGACAAGCCAAAAAAAATAAAAAATAACCACAACAGCTCCGCCTCCATTGCTTTCAGGTGGACTGAAATCCGGACACATGATTCAAAACCCAGACTGTCTGGGCGAATCCTTTACAGGTGGCAACTATAGTGTCACCCCATATACTGATAGCAGCCAGTGCGGCCCCCAGCTAATGCATAAAAGAGCAGCACAGTGTTGGGCCCAAAAACACAATACAGTAGAGCAGCAAAATGTGGCCCCTGGGTGCCCCAGAATAAATGTAGGAAAGCAGCAGTCTGTGGCCCCCAGGGACCCAAAACACAAAACATAAATGCAGCACAGTGTGGTCCCTGGGGCTCCAGCATACTGTCAAAGAGAGGAAGCTGAATGTGCCCCCACACCCACACACAATATAAAAGATGGAAAAGGTGTGGCCCTGGGGGGCCCATAAGCTGCCTAAACCAAAACACATACAGCCCGTCCCTGTGTGGCAACCAGGTCCCCTCCTCACACTTTCCAGCACAGCCCCATGTAAGTCTCACCTGGATGAACTGTATGGTGAGAGCGTATTTCCTTCTCCTGCATGGTGCCCTCCCTCCCACCAGACAGCCGTTCTGGAGGCAGGGCCTCACTGTTGGCTGAAGAACAGGGGAGGATGGGGCCTACAGCTGTGTGTGAGTGCTATTGGCAGGACCACCCACATAGTGGCAGTCTGCCAGGGAATGGCAGAGCTTAAAACTGAATGGAATTGCGAGGATAGGTGGCAACCCTACCCTGGTTGGGGCCCCTCAGGACGCCTGGGCCCCTACATGTGTACGGGCTGTTTCCCCCTGATGGCGGCTCTCTGAGATCTCCCCACATCATGCATCCACAAAAGCTTTGTGCCAGATGATTTTTACAATATATTGGTCGGTGTAGATGATCACCTTGTATTATATTTATATTTAGGCCTCCATAATGCCTTGTGACATGTGAAATTTAAATTAGCCTGGGTCCGTATCTCTTTATTCTCTCATTGACTTTGAGGCTGACTATACACTATATATTTTTAATGTACATGAATGACAATTGCTCTCTGAAATAAGTCATGAACAAGCCCACAAAAGGATCCTGCTGCTAACAACAATCGTATCGCTGAAGGCTACGTCTTTGCTTCAGCCCAACGCTGCCTGTATTCCTGGAGAAATATATTATTTACACTCACATCTATGGAGAAATATGCTTGCTCCTTCATATGAGGCAGCCTTTTACATTGTAATAACAGGAGCTCAGCAGCACAAGAACACAAATGGGGGTGTTAGACTACATGATTAGGACACCCCAACGTTGGAATGTCCATCAGAGGTCATTACATCAAGATAATGGCAAGCTACAATGGATTTATAAACATGGTTGCACATAAATGTCTTCAATTATTACTGAAAAGCACCATCTCATATGGATTCTTTCAGGATCCAGTTAATTCACAGATACCTAAAGAGGAACTCCACCCACAAGGGGAAATTCTGGTTTAAGTCCTCCTCCCCTGCCACATTTGGCATGCCATTTTTTTGGGGGGGGGAGGCAGCGGGTACTGAGTTTTCTACCTGCTCCCACTTCCGCTCAGATCACCTAGGTGATCTGAGTGGAAGTTCAGCTCTCCCCCTCCCTCCTCGCAGTCTTCTGGGACATGTCACAGGTCCCAGAAGACTATGAGACCTTTCAAAAAACATATCCCATAAACAAAAACTCGCACATACGCAGTGCGCAGCCAGCTTTAAAGCCTAAAGCCATATAGTTGGCTGCCCACAGACAGTTAAGATGTTGGCGCCGTGGACCCGAAGGATAGTGAAAAACTAGCCCGGGAGAAGATGGCGCTGGATCCCTGGACAGGTAAGTGTCCTTTTATTAAAAGTCCGCAGCTACAGAATTTGTAGCTTCTACATAATACACAAGGCCAAGGTACAATGGATAATGGTGCAGCTCAGTCCATGATATAGGAGAACTCACAAACACAGAAATTGCCCCTGGGACTTTAAAGGGGTTGTACCCAAAAACAGCATTCTTAAAAAGTTATTTTTTTTATTCAAATACATAATTAAAATCATATTAAAGGTACTGTACATAAAGTATATAAAAAAAAATATGAATATTTATATGATAACATATATGCATATAGAAATAGCCAGTTGATATCCTAACACTCAACGAGTTTCATGAAGCAACGTTCACTTCACTTCAGGATATAGTAATATTTAGTAGGATATCCGTAGAGAAACTATATATACATTATCAGCTTTGAAGTGGTTTACCGGGCTTTCAGCCAGTATTTTTTTTTTTCAGCCAGGGATTCTCTTTCTCATAAAAGCAGTCTGAGTAGCCGCTGAATACATTTTAGAAGCAGAGGGAGGGGTTTTTCTCGGGCTTACAGTTGTTACCGGTGAGACAGGAAATGATCTGATCACACGGCTGGCCATAGAGATGAAGAGAGACCAGATCGTCTCTGATCACCTCTATGGTCTAGGAAAACCGGGACAACATCATGACACCACTTCCGATCTAGGGTGGAAGTAAACAGATTTTTTTTTTTAAAGCATAAGATTTTTTTTTATATTTTGCTTTTAAAGTTACAAGAGATATCTGGGGTCTTATAGACCTCAGATTTCTCCATAAAGAGGACCTGTCACCCCGTATTTCTATTACAAGGGATGTTTACATTCCTTGTAGAAGGATTAAAAGTGATCAAAAAAATAAATAAATAAAGAGACAGTGCAAAAAATAAATAAATAAACAAATAAGAAGGAATAAAAATTTAAAGCACCTCATCCCTCCATGCTTACGCGCAGCAGAGAACTCATACGTAAGTCGCACACGCAAATGTTCTCCCCACACATGTGAGATATCATCGTGAACGTTAGAGCAAGAGCAACAATTCTAGTGCTAGACCTCCTCTGTTACTCTAAACAGGTTACCTGTAAACATTTTTAAAGCGTCACCTATAGAGATTTTTAAGTATCATAGTTTGTCCCCATTCCACAAAATTTGCGCAAGTTTAAAGCGTGACATGTTAGGTAGCTATTTACTCAATGTTTACTCAATCATCATTTATATTTTACCACAAAATGGGTATATATTGTGTTTTTTTTTATCAATTAAAGTCTATTTCTTCCCCAAAAATTTAGTTTGAAAAACGGCTGCGCAAATATTGTGTGAAAAAAAAAATTGTAATCATCTCCATTTTATTCTCTAGGGTCTCTGCTAAACAAAAAAATATAAAATGTTTAGGGTTCTAAGCAATTTTCTAGCAAAAAAATGCAGATTTTTACTTGTAAACAAAAAGTGCCAGAAAAGGCCTGGTCCTTAAGTGGTTTATGCCATAATAAAAAAAAAAACATATTAATGACATGAATACAATATATAGAAAAGGAATTACACATTGGAATTGGGAATTTTAAGGTGCAAAACACACAAAACATAGGGCCAGCACGAGAGAGGAAGGATCATGTCAGGAAGTTGCTGTCCCAGGTCCCTTGAATCTATGCGGGGGCTTTTTGAATATTAGTCATTTTTTGAAAAATACTGGATACTGATGCCTTCAATTAAACCAACTATATAACGGATTATAGGTTTTAAAGCGTTTTTCAGGAGCTACAGCGCTAAAAATAGCGCCTGTATAGCTCCTGAAAAAAGTGGGTCCTTTAACTCCAGTGTGAAAGCCGGTTGTAACCCTTTTTCAGCCGCTAGCGGGGGTTAAAGCCACCCTGCTAGCGGCCGAATACCGCGGCTAAAATTAAGGTAAAGCAGTGCTAAATATAGCGCTGCTTTACCGTCGCCGCCCGCACCGCCCCAGTGTGAAACCGGCCTTACTCTCCAGCTGTTTTGATTTACATACCACCCTCTATGGGACACCATATGATCCTTTCTTTTGGGGTTTCCTCCTGATCTCCTGGCCCTATCTATTATATTTTGCTATAAATCCTTCAATACAGACAGTGCCTGACAAATGTAAATCTCCTGAGGAAGCTACTAAACCAGTGGTGAAACATGTAGAGAATTTTGTAATTTTTGCAAATTCTGAAACTGTCTTTTATTATTTTGATGGATTATGTTCTATTGTTTTTAACTTTATAAAATAAAAATGTATCTTTGATATTACCTTGTGTGTTTTGCACCTTAAAAGTCCCAATTCCTTTTCTATATATTGTTATCAAATTAAGGGATGTGGTGCTAATAACTTTTAGATGACAACCAAACAAAACTTTTCATATTAATGACATGGTTTCTCTACAGATATCCTACCAAATTATACTAAATCCTAAAAGAGTGAATGTTGTTTCATGAAATGCATTGAGTTTTAGAATATAAACTGGCTATTTCTATATGCATATATGTTATCATACAACTATTCATAATTTTTTTTATATATTTCATGTAATTTTAATATAATTTTAATCAAGTATTTGAATAAAAAAGGTTACATTTTATGAATGCTGTCATTTTCTGTTTTTGGGCACAACTCCTTTAAAGTCCCATGGGCAATTTCTGTGTTTGAGATTTGTAGCTGCTGACTTTTACTTTTTTTTTTTTTTTTTTTACAGAGGAGACATCCTCCTTAAAAGATCTCCACAATGGGGGTAGACCGTTTGGAATTTAGAGTATGTGTAAACCCTAACAGTTAGATCTCTTATTTACTCCCCTGCAATCCGTTAATTATAGCATTGATATTGTGTTTTATTATCACCTTCATAAGTGCAAAAAAAGATCTGTTGATCCTGCCAGAAATTCTGTGCACCCCATACACTTTGCATTGTTATAAGTCCTGCCCAGTTCTCACTGGAGGCTACAGAACACATCCCCTTGTGTTATAGAGATTTTGTAGTCCCAACACACTTCTTGTCCTAGGGTGACAATGTTGTTCCCTTGTACAGCTTTGTCACACAAGGACTGGTAAGCTGCCATACATTACATTTTTCATTCTTGGGTAATAGTGCACTTTATCCAAATTGTGTCAATTTTTTGCACACACTGCATTTTTTTTGCTAGAAAAAAAAATCCCCAACTATATTTTTTCTGAAAGCTTTCTAAAAGAAGAGGCCCTGTATAATAAAACAGCTGCAGTTTAATTTTCTTATGTAGCACAATAAATAAATAATTAAATAATCATAATTATTTAATAATAATTAAAATAATTTTTAGGAAAAAATCTACTAAAATACATTTTTGCTGCACACAAACACAGTATAGTACAATATAAAAGATGTAGTTGGGATGGGAAGGGTGCAAAAGCATGGCAGCGCCTTCAAAGTATCTTAAAATTGGCTCTATAATCACCTGAATCCTCAGGAGCTGGCAAAAAGAAATAGAGGCTTGAACCATTGATTAGATATCCACATAGGGGAGCTATGAAAGATATATAAGAGTTGTGGGGCCCATATCCTCTTTATCAGATTCACTCATCCCACCACCGACAGAGGCAATTTATACCAGCCCTGACACTTAATTCTTTGTTTATCCAATAGAGGGGTTAAATTAAGTTTGAGGTATTCAGATGGATTTGGTGAAACCACCACTCCTAAATACTTAAAAGACGAGGCCATGGCTATCTGGGAGGCACCGGCAGGCAGAGGGGACACCAATGGATCGATGGGCATAAGAATAGATTTTGACCAGGTAATGGTAAATCCGGAAAAAACACAACATTTTTTGATAGTTTCCATCAAATTTTCTAGCCAACCATCGGTATCCCTCAGATACAGCAGCGCATCATCAGCGTAGAGGGAGATTTTCTCCTCCAGCTGACCCCTACGCAGGCCCACAATAGCAGGGTTCTCCCTAATCATTATGGCCAAAAGTTCCACCGCTAGTGCAAACAAAAGGGGGGACACTGGACACCCCTGTCTAGCGCCCTTATGTAGCAAAAATAAGGAGGAGAGGGAGCCATTGATATGAAGCCTAGCTTGAGGCGTTGAGTAGAGTACTCGCACCCAGCTAATAAAGTTGTCCCCTAGGCCAAAGCGGCCCAGGATTTCCCAGAGATAGGGCCTCTCCACACTGTCAAACGCTTTAGCTGCATCCAATGAAAGAACGGCCCTACTCCCAAGGTTGTCTGACGAAATCTGCAAATTAGGGACCAAACGCCTTATATTATCCGCAGTCAAGTGTAGGAATGAATCCAGATTGGTCACGATAGACCAAGTGACCAATCACCCCGACAGTCTGTTAGCTAGAATATATAGATAGTGAGTTAGGTGTAATTTTGGTAATTTAAATGTTTTAAAGATAAGAAGTCCAAGGGAAGCTAGTGGTTTATATATTTACATTCAACTGGACTTGTAATGTTGAAGACGTTTTGTAGCCTATCCAAGTCACCTCTTACATTCTAATGAATGCCAGGAACGTACCCCAGGATTTAATCTACACAGTTATCCCCAACATCTTGATCCACAAGTTTTCTTCCCGTTTTCCCATATTCCTGCACTAGTTTCAGGGCAAACACCCCAAAATGATTGCCAATCTATAATTTATCCATGGCAGACTTAGTAGTAGTTCCTAAATCTAAAGTACGCATAAGGTTAACAACATAGTTACATAGTTGGTAAGGTTGAAAAAGTCCATCAAGTCCAACCATCAGTCACATACATTTTCCAAACGTTTCTTATTCAACAAAACAAAGGGGTTGATCTAAATAATAGTCTCAGGCAGATTCCTATAGTGCTGTGTTTAGATGCTCACAAAACTAAGTGCAGTATTTTTTCTGTCTGTGTGAATGAGCCCTTTCTTTTACTGTCTATTTTCTGATCTCTGTGAAAAAACTCCACAAAATATTGGGGGTAATGGGGGTTCCAGTTTTGGTACAAGAACATATCCAGGATAGTTGAAAGAAGCTTTCATAACCTCCAGGAGCCGTTGAAGTCCACTGCACCTTTAAAAACACTCAAACCACCTTTACTATTAACTTCAATGCATTTTACCAATATGGAAAAATGTTGCACAAATTTCCTAATTTTCTCTTTGATTTTGAAAAAAATTAAAGTCTCAGGCAGATTCTTCGGCATAAATACAGCATCCGGGGTGTCTACCTAGAATAGAGATGCACAACATGTTGGGGATGTCTATATGCCAGAAAATAATTTCCTGGCAGGTGGGGATGGGTAGGTTATCTGTTTTTCATTAATTTTTTTAAGGTATGGTAATATTTATGGTTTTATAACCCTAATTGTGGGAGAGAAACCCACCAATGGTCTAGGGCTATGACGCATTGGGGTTGATTTACTAAAGAAGTTGAGATATTTTTTTTTTTTTAAACAGTATGATGGAAGGAAGAAAGTGAAGGAGGAAGGAAGGAAAGAAGAAAAAATACAAGGGGAAGGAAGGAAACATGTAAATGTGTTACATTTTCACATTTCCCCTACCAGCTTTGTCTTTAGAGTTCAAAAATAAGAAGTAAGGAAGGAAGGAAGGACGGAAGGAAGGAAGGAAGGAATTAGATGCATTACATTTTTAACCATCTGCCACCAGTTTTGTCTTCACAGCTCAAAAATAAGGACAGAAGAAAAGAAAGAAGGAAAAAATAAAGGAATTAAATGTCCCACATGTTTGCACATATGCCACCAGCTTTGTCTTCAGAGCTCAAAAATAGGAAGGCAAGGTAATGTTTATGGTTTTATAACTGTTATTATGGCAGAGGTACACACTAATGCTTTTGGACAGTGTGATGGCAGGAAGGAAGATAGAAAGGAAGGGAAAGAAGGAAGGAAAAATGAAGGAAGTTTGCATATTCTCCCTGTGCCTGCTTGAGTTTCCTCCCACATTCAAAAGACATACTAGTAGCCACTGTCTAAATTGGCCCTAGTGTGTGTATGTACAAATGTAAGTTAGGGACCTTAGATTGTAAGCTGAATGTATAATATATATGTGAAGCTCAGCGAAAAATTGTTGGCGCTATATAAGTACCTCTAATAACAATTAAAGGTTCAGGGGCTCCAATGACAAAGTTCACCTGGTTGGAACTGCTGATGTAACCTTTAAAAGGGGCTCAGCTGTCCACATGGGGCTGCAATGTGTCGTCTATAAATCAGAAATAAATTTAATAATGTACAGGGCCAGAGCAGTGTTTATGTCCCCTGGTTCTTGATAGTGTCAGAAGTGGCGGGCTGAGGAAGACAAGGGTGGAATTTGCATCAAGCTGAACAGTTTTAACAATGAGCCAGAATAGCACTCTGTGAACAGGTACACATTTAGATTTATTTTTGTCTCAGCCCACCAAATGCCACCTATACCTAAAATATCTCTTTTCAGTAGACTGACACTTTAATAATGAATGGCATGGCTATGTTGGTCCACTAAAACCCCACAATACTTAAATTAATCTTATTATTGGTTTCCAAAAAGTCAATCCAATGTGGAATATGCTGTTCTCATGACATTCATGGTTACTAGTTGGTGCACGATGGATAATCCTTCATTACTTCCTTCAAGAATTTACTATAACGCACAGTATCAGAAGAGAGAAAAAATAAATAAAACTTCCCAAGACATTAGAGTGCAATAGAAACATCATTCTTCAAGTCATTTTGTGCCTTAGATGAGGTGATTGCATACAGTGACCTCCATATTGTGGTAATGTGCCACAGTAACCACAAAATGTATGGCAAAAATTGATTATTTTTCAACCTCCAAAAAAAAAAAAAGAATTGCAAATGAAGGCAGCAGTCTCACCTTTTAAAAGGTCTACCATAGTTGAACCATGCAGAATTTTGAAACATCTAATAAAGGCGTATTTGATGTTCCTTTGCCACTAAAATTTGACTTAAGGTTGAGTCCTGTTCATTTTGAATATCAAGTGTAAAGGAGAAAGAAAAACTGATGTATGCTTGCATGTTATTGGATGACTGAACTGAACACAGTGCCCCCTTATTAACAAAGAAAATGAAACATTTACTTTGCAAAGTCAAAAATTCTCAACTCCTTTAGTAAAAACCCCAATGCGTCATAGACCTCAGATGACAGCCAGGCGTGAAGGCGTGGTGCAACCATTGAGTTGCGTGTCAATGAAGCACATGAAACCATATGAAAAATGCCTAAGCAATAAGGTGGGTGGTTGGGAGTAGTTCCGGATCCTCTGCTGGTAGCAGACATTTGTCTAGCATTGCTGGGCTGGAAGAGAGTTTTAATCAAATAAGATCTGACATTCCTATCTAGAAATAAAATGCCTCGCCATTCGTATGTCAGTCACCTCTAAGCGATTTGACAAACTCAAGATCTTTTAAAACGAAAGGAGTTCAGATCATATTAATTCCCCAAAAATGTTTTGATTCAAAGTAGTTTGTATTTTATGTTGCCAAGGGCAATCGGAGGAAGAAAAAAAAAAAAACTCTCTGTTGCCGGTAGTCTTGTCCTCTCGTCATGGCCTAGAGGCGATAGTAGTATTTAAGCTTTTTGAAATTTGCCTGGGGCATTCAGACTGCATGATCACAAAGAGGAACATGAGTTTTTTTGGAGTCCGCCATTCAGGTTTTATAAAATGGTGCGGGCCAAAGAGTCACTTTATTTTTTATGCCTTTGTATCTAAAATACAGGGTGTAAAAAGAAAAAATCCAAATCCAAATCCTATAATAAACTCAGTTAAGTGCAACTGTACACTTTACTGTGTATCAAACAGTTCACCAAAAAAAAAAACACAAACAAAAAAAAACACCCTGATCTGTTTAACTAAGCATCAATTCTTGAGAAAGTAAAAAAAAATAATTAATGATTAAAAATCACTGACGGCTCCCCTGTAAATAGAAGGCTAGCTACTTCAAGTAATTTCTTTTGAAATCGGATATCTGAATATTCAACCAAGGCAGAGGCTCCACTCTGTATGAGCGGCGTTAATATGATCTCAACAGAGTTTGCTACTCGGAAATATTAGCATATCAAAGTATTTGCCCCGGGCTGAAGAAGGCATCGATACACAAGAAGCAGCCAGAGTAAAGATTATTGGTTGTGATGGGGAGAGTAGAGGAGCTCGGGGCTAAATTCAGCACACCATTAACTAAAAGTGATAGCAGGGGGATCTTTGCGTCAGTTCGGCTGCAAATATTAAATCTAGACCTTGTGATGGTGGGAAGCACGCACCTGGGTAGACTGGACCGAGGGCTTTAATGATACTCCCACCTCTAGACACCAGCACAATGCAATAACACCAAGCTTTACAACTCCAAAGTGAAAGGGCATTGGATTATTCACGTCTGCTATCAAACTAGAGTTGCGTTCCCGTTCGCCCGGTATCAACAGATCGAAAGTGTACAGAGCTTCTCTTAATCTTCCAGAGGCTGTTCAACTGCACATTAATTCTACTTCCTTATTTGAATTATGGTGCAATCCTTTGACCCTTTGAGGTGCGCACAAAAAAGAAAATCATTTACAACCCTCGCGCCTTCAAGCTATGTATGGTGGAAAGCATGCGGTTAATATTTCACA
Source organism: Lithobates sylvaticus (assembly GCA_028564925.1). Classification (NCBI taxonomy): domain Eukaryota; kingdom Metazoa; phylum Chordata; class Amphibia; order Anura; family Ranidae; genus Lithobates; species Lithobates sylvaticus. The sequence continues at coordinate 513,052,470 of CM053028.1, read as the reverse complement.
ATTTTGCAAATAAGCGTGCATTGTGTTAAGTGATTAAAAAAATAAACATTTTGACATAGATAGACAGATAGATAGATAGATAGATAGATAGATAGATAGATAGATAGATAGATAGATAGATAGATAGATAGATAGATAGATAGATATTTTCCCTAAAAAAAGCATACTGCTTTTAATGTTTTCCTAGACTAATTTTTTTTACATTTTGGTAACTAGAAATAGAATTTCAGCTGTTTTACATTTTTTAATTATTTTCACACTTTTTTTTTAGGCTTTTGTTAAGTAAAATAACTTGCATAGATGTATTACTAAATTCAATCTAAATGAAGCAACATATTAAAAAAGACCTTTCATTTTGTTTAATGCAAAGCACTGTTTAAATGTCTAATACGGATTTTAATAACATATTTTCACTTGTCTATACCATTTACAGTAACATCAATACTGTTTAGGGTTTAATAATGATATATGCTCATTGCTCGACAAACATGTGTGTACATGTTCTTTTTTAGCTTTTTATTTTATTTTTATTTTTTAATATTATATTTTGAGTTCTTCCTAAAATTAAAAAATAAATCCTAATAAAATCCTTCCAAAGTAAACAGAATATTCAACCACTGTACTGTAAAATTGCCTGATCTGTATTATGCTCTTTATTTTGAAACACAATATATATTAGTGAATGGCATAAAAAACTAAAAGCAATGCAGCTATTTTCCTAACATATGATTTTTTTTTAAATGACAATGAGAAAATGCACCCTATTATTCATGCAATTATTTTTTCTTATCCAACATGTGAAATAATTTACTGTATTGGCGTTTTAAAAGGCCTAAAGTGAACCATGTGTATTTTGGCTTCCAAGCTAAATTATTTCCATGGCAAATTTTCACCATACTTTGTTTCAATGGTGCAGTGATGCCAAAACAATAAAAATAGTCCTGAAAAACATCATTAAAAAAAAAAACAAACACCCTACAGTATTTAACAAAGGCTGTATTTTTAGAACTTAAGAAGGTTAAAAAAAAAATGTTTTCAGGCTGCATTTCTTTCTGTGGTCTATATGTCTAATACTGGTTGTCTTTGTCACACCTATTGTCAGATATAAATAACTCACAAAATAACTCACAAATGGACACCCCTAAGAGAGTTGGATGCCCATGTATTCAATGGGCATTAGATGTAAAAGTGGTGCTTTGGGTTATTTCAGCTTATATTGGAAGATAATTTCAAAAAATAATCACAAGAAATGAAAATAAATAAATATATAGGAGTAAATGATTAATGTATAGAATAAATTCAAAAAGATATCTCTGATTAATGAAATAGTTAACATACATTGATTATGACTAATAAACGAATTAACCTATAAATGTAACCACCATACTTAAATAAATACAAAATAATAGAACACAAATGTTCATAAAACTAAACTATCATTTAAATATGTTACCTAATGTAGGCCCTAAAGATATCTCAAATCAATCAATTAATTAACATGCATTGATTATGACAAATAAAATAATTAAACTATAAATGTAACCACCATACTTAAAATAATAGAACACAAATGTCCATAATACTAAACTATCATTTAAATATGTTACCTAATGTAAGCCCTATAGCTAAAACAATATTAACTTTTAACAATCTAAAGAATTGACAACAATTATCTAGGGAAAGTCAGGCTATGTAGGAGGCAATGATGAAGACATACAACTGTTGGAATTGTTTATTATTATTTTTCAATTTAATGGAAAATTTCCATTTGAGTGGGCACCAATCATTCCCTTCTCTATGAAGTAAGGGGAAGGAAAGTCCTGCTGTACATGCACAGTTAACATCTATCACAGAGGAGATTTCTATAGAGAAGTGGTGTAACATTGGCAGCGATTGGGTAGTATTGGATTTGTAAACAGCTTTGCCAACATTTTTGTGGGGAGAAGTTGAGTACTCCTTTTCCAAAAAGAAAATAGAACAAAGCTATCATCATGTTTTCAGCAGTCAAAAAAAAAAAAATCAAGGTGCGTCATGAAGGTCAATCAGCTATTAAAGCCAGGTAATATAGCATGGGCCTTCCTTACAGGTAAGACATTTTCTTGTCCGTAGCTACCCTCAGAGGAATAAGGGCTGTTGCCTATCGTGCCAGTCACTTGGTGACATTGCACTGCAGGCATATACAAAGTTGGTTATAAACACAAACTTACACTCTCATCACTATTGGCCAACCATGGTGATCACATGATTAACAATCACACGGATTGGTTCCTTATGCTCCCCCCAGTATCCGAGAGTGCTAGCAGCAACTCAGTCCAAGGGCCAAGCTAAACTAAAGATAGCGAAAATGTATTGCCGTACTAAACTCTCCTTGTGGTCCCACAATTGCCAGGATAGGCTGAACATGATGATCACATGATCTGAAATCATGCTGCAGTATAACGCGATCAACTATCCAAATCCTAAGGCTGCACATTAAACTCAAAGGGGGTCGATTTACTAAAATTGGAGTGAAAAATCTGGTGCAGTTCAGAAACAAATCAGCTTCCATTTTTTTATTTTTTTTAGTCAAAGCTGATTTGAACAAGATGAAGTTAGAAGCTGATTGGCTACCGTGCACATCTACGCTAGATTTTTCACTCTTCGGTTTTATCAACTCCAAATTGTCTCGATACAGATCTACACTCAAAAAAGACCTTTGCAAAAGAATTTGCAAGGAGGATGTAGAGCTTTATGGGCATGAAGGGGTTAAACAATCCTTGGCTTATCACTGAGCGGAGCTGTTCTTTCAGCACCGGCATTGTTATATACAGCGTTAGCTTCGTTGCTCTAACTGGCGAGCAGATTACCAGAACCGCCAGCTGTCTGACTCAGCCTGGAAGCTACAGTAAGCGACCACGGCGTGTGTTTCACGGTGCAGAATACTAGGGGGCTATTACTGCATAATTACTGCATCATACTTCGGAGGGATATGTCTCGACTATTCTCCCTCTTTTGTCTCCATCCAATACGCCTCTGAACACAAAAGTTCTTTAGGGTGAATTCATGTATCTACTGTAGCTGAATTTATAGATACTTAGGTAGATTGCAATGGACTCCTGCACAGTTTGGCCAATGTCTTATATTTAAAAAAAAAAAGATTAAATAAAACTACTACTGTTCAGGGGCAAAATAATGTGGGAAAAACATGTACTCATAAATACATATATGCTTTAGAGGCTTTTTAATTTAAGGAATGGTTTATAGTTCTTGAGCACCCTTCTCTCTCTTTCATTCTGTCTCGGCAGATTGCCAGTGCTAAGTAGGCACGCCCAATTTTTTTTGCACAATTTACAAAAAGCACGCAGCCAATATTTTGAATATGACAGAAAAACATAAAACTGCAAATTTATAATCTCTAAAAATAAAACAAAAACAGCGAAATTTTCCTTAATATGCACACATTGGCCAGTCTAGGTGCGTGAATTGCGTAAGCCTTATAATAATGGTCTTGTTAGCAGTCTAGACCATGTCTGCGAGTTAGCAGAACCACAAGAACGGCACAGGCTACAACATACGTATAGTTATAGAGAAGGTGGTGAGAACATTACCTACATACAATGAGAGTAAAAAAACAAATAACAGGGGTTCAAACCTGTCAGGTGATTAGTTTAACTCTTCCATTGCCAACATTATTGTGAAAAAAATACACCTCAAACCTTAAAGCTCTGCAAGTTCAGGAGCACAATGTATATATATCACACGGTACAATAAAAATGAAGAGGAAACATCGACTTCCAAAAATGTAATATATAATATAACACCTGCACTCCTCCACCAGACTGGTACCTACAAGAGCCACTATGCCGGTGAATATGGTATTATATCTCAAAGACAATAACAGCCCCCTTAGCTAATAAAGTAAAAAAAAAATCAATAGACTTGGAAGACACCAATAACTCTTTACCAGTGCCCAACTAGAAAGATTAGTCAAAAAACAAACTTGGCAATAGACTCTTTTTTAACTGTCAGTAGTAAATAGGAAATAGTTACCTCTTCTTATCACACCTCCTTGGCTGTTTAGTACCAATCCACACTGCGCCTCCACTGATCCCTTCAAAATAAAATTATGAAAATAGAAATGATATGAGTAAAAAATCATACAAAAGCATTTATTTGTATTCTTATTACAATTATTAATATTATTACTATTATAATGTTTATTATTATCATTAGGAATAACAACACTTGCAGAACAATACAATTACTAATTTTGTTTGTGTAAATAGTGACTGTACACATATTATTACTATCATAATTGATATTAATGTTATTCATGATATAACTTCCAATTTAAAAAAAAATGCTACTGTACATAATAGTAAATGATTAAAATAATAGTAACTATAATAATAATAATAATCAGATTATTATAACAGTTACATTTATTTGAACAAAACACTCTGTATAGTTTGAAGGGTGTCTCAATCTTAAATTTTAATGATTGAGATGATGATGAAAATCACTATCATTGATAACATCACAATGGATATTGTGCTGTCTAAATCGCGTTTATATATTTTTATCTTGTACTCTCTCTATTTCTATATAGAATATATCAAACGCATGCTTAAAAATAAATAAATAATAATAATAATAGTAGTAGTTCAATATAATTGTACAGGCTAAATTTTATATTTATATAAACCTGCATATATGATGCCTTATAAAATATAGTAGTGATATTTTTGGTATATTGTTACTATTATTATTATTATTAGTAGTAGTACTATTAGTAGTAATAATAACAATAATCATTATTATTATTGTTAATATTATAATTTGTATAATTTGTACTTCAGTACTGCAATTTTAAAGATGAGGATGAGATGTATTTTGCAAAATACTTAATGGCAGAAAACACCATTGAATAGTATATATATATATATATATATATATATATATATATATATATATATATATTTATATACAGATATATAATTCCTGTTTCTCCAACAATGATGCAAATTTACTGAATTCCTAATGTCTATAATTCCATATTTTAAAGTTGAAATGCTGAACAGGCCTCTTAGATTTGAGACAGGGGGAGGAATAAGAAAAGAAGCCAGCTTGGCAAATGGTGGGATAAGTCAACCAGGTTATGTCACCCCTATTACAGTCTTTACATTTTCTTTCTCTCCTGCGCCTAAAAAGCGACTTGTAAAATCTGCTCAGAAAATTAAACACACGTTTGGGTTATGCTTTAAAGTGATTATGAAATCGATAGAAGGCAAAATTCTGAGCCCTGTATAAATTACCCCGGTGATGAGAAAAGGTGTGACAGGAGCTTTTGTTGGCCATGGAAAATCTTTTTAGGGGGCTCAAAGATGCTTCTAGCGGCATCGAGACTGTTTGCATCTGTTCCGTTGACTTAAGCACACTGCAAAGTATTGGGGCGCTCACTTAATATTCCACACAGGGAAAATAATTTACATTTGTAGCATTCATTATTTAACATCTTTAAAATATTTAAAATATAGCTTAACCAATTAAAGAAAAAGTATTGCAGCTAACTAAAAGTAATTATTCTCTGTATATTATGACTAAGTAATATATATATACAAAAATAAAAGGCATTTCATTTTTTTTTCGGCAGTCAATAAATTGAAAAAAAAAACTACAAATTATTATTTTAATGTGTAATTCTAGATTATATATTCATATTACATTTTTAGTCAAAATATTTTTCCCATAGAAAGACCTAAGTAAAACCCAAAGGGTAAAAATGATTCTTTAATATTAGTTGACAGTTGATGCAAACTTAAAAATTACTATGCCAAAACTGGACAGCTGGTATTTTTTTTTTTTTTCCACGTCCGACCTATGGATTAGTTACTGTTTTTACCAGGTCTTTCTAGTAAAGCGAAACATTCTGTTTGGTCGGATGACATTGCATAAAATGACTAGTTGAATGGCTTTAAGTAGTAAATTGGATCAACTACGGTGCTCTTTTGCTGGGGAATTATCTTTTGTACTGCCTCTTGCAAATGCCCTAATCCGTCTTTTGAAAGATGCCATGCTCGCTGGCTGGCAATGGGGAGAAAATTTGTACAGATAGAGAAAAATCAGCAGCAGACGCGGGCAGTTGTGAAAAGAAGAAATGGCTTTCCTAAGCTGTAGAAGGTTATTCGTTTAAAGAGCCTTGAGCGAGAATGTGGAACGTGAGCTAATACAATAATTTACTCGCTTTTACAAGAAAAGTCACGTTTAACTGACACTCCTTTTACACACCACTAGCTCCTAAAATTACACACCTTCTTTCTATACCATCATCCTATACACTTACATTTATAATATATATATATATATATATATATATATATATATATATATAGATATAGATATAGATGTTTATGGCAATATAATAATGATTATTATTATTTATTTTTCTACTACTATAATTTGTAGTAGTATTATTATATTTATTTTTTCTTTCTTTTTCTTTCTTTCTTTTTCCTTTTCTTTTCATTAAAGTTCATAATAACATAATAAAAAGAAAACACGCTGGATGCTAAGAAAACTATTTATTTTTTTTGAAAATTGTTTATCTATAATTGGATAGCTAATTTATATATATATATATATATATAATATATATATATCCATATATATATGTATACAATATATCAAATAAAATAAACAATTATCAAAAAAAATAAATAGTTTTCTTAGCATCCAGCGTGTTTTCTTTTTATTATTGTTAGACTATAATTATGAAAAATATTATGTAACATAGATGTAAAACTCTAGATCTAATACATGCAGATTGCACATAACATTTAGAAGGCATTTCCTGCATTTTTTTATGATAATTTAACTATGTTTAGTTTTTCCGAGCCACGGCAAAATTAGAGAGACCATACAAATGTTTTTAAATTTTTTTATATTTCTTTTAAATAAATAAATCTGTATGTCTAAATATATTGAAGAACATTACAAGCAGATGTTAATGATTGATCCATTTAAAGGTAATTATTAAAAACAGCTTATGATATAATATCAGTTATTTTGTTATCAATGAATTATATAATATAGATGCATAATTATACATGTAATACATAAACTTTTACTTTGTATTTTATAAGCATTTACATTTATTTTTTTGCCCTTGTTTTAGCTACTATTTGTGCTGCACAGCCCTGATTCCCAGCCACGCCCAGTCTAACGAGTCTATACAATGACATTTCTGCTTTAGGTGTATGGTACATATTATGTTAAAAACACAAACTGGTGCATATGCTTTACCTGGAAGTCTTCCCCTCCAGCCCCGGCAAGTCCCAGACTAGAGCCTGGCAATAGCCTTTGATCTGGGTGCATGCCATATTGGGATCCATGGCTCATGAGAGACAGGTCATGGCGCCTATATGCATCTAGACAGCCAAAGTCCCTCCTCTGATCGTCCAGGCAAGAAGACTTGAGTGCCCGGGCATTGTGCAAGTTGATGAAGTCTGTGGGCTCCCCATGGTGGATCTGCTGGTAATATTGCTGTGAATGGTGCAGGGAGTTTAGTGAATAGGCGTCTGGGTTGACGGCCGGGTGGCTGTGCTGGAACTCGTAGTGGAAGGACTGGTGGTGCAAAGGGGTGTACTGGTGGTTAGCCGAGAAATACGGCGAAGTAAAATCGGTGCCAGTGGTGGAATAAGTCAGAGGAGACGTGGAGGAATAGGCGACAGTGGAGTTGGCTACAGACTCAAGACATCCAAGTTGCATCAAACGGTAACTGTTTGATCCGTCATGACGTATCTGGAAGGAAGGGAGACAAAAAGAGAAGGGAAAAAAATAGGTTTGTCATTTAAAATAGCACGCACCGACAGCAGAGCCACTATTGTGAAGTTATCTTCCACTCGAACATTGTAGGTAGACTCCTACAGCACGCACAATAGTAAAAAAAAAAAAAAAATAATAATAATAATAATTCACAATTGGGTCCAAATCTGCACTAAGCTCCACTTACACTGTACTAAAACTAAGCATGCAAGGCGACCTCCAGTCCCAGAAATAAAGGAAAATTCCACATCTCCCCCAAAATAAACACACACCCCACACCAGCATCCCAGCCTTGTCTATCAGGACTTCTGATGTGCTAGCTGATCAGTTGAGCCGTGCAGCATCATGCCCCCTTAGTCTGTGGCTTCACTATGAGGGATTATTTTTGTCCCCCTTTTCGTTATAACAACTGTTGTATTGCAGAATGCCATCTTAGGCGACAGATGTCATAACGAATTTTGTTGCTATCTTTTCTGCAAGATTTTTTTTTTTTTTTAAGGAGCACACGTTAGTTCACTGTAACGCTAGCTAGCTTGGATTATGAGGGACAGGGGAAAAAAAAAAAAAACTAGTAAATAAAAGGATCAAAAAAAATAAAAATACCTCTGAATCGTGGACAAGTCCTGGGAATGAAGTAGACATTTTTCTTCTTTTTATATAAAGAAAGCAACTTTTCCTATCGGCAAGGTCCCCTCTTGTAGGTCCAAATGTGTATTTTCCAAATTAAAAAAAAAAAAAAAAAAAGCCAAAGGCTTGCACTGACAGAGTCAAACCTTCTCTCTCCCACTCTCCTTGGAAACCTGTAGGAAAAACTCTCCCCTCTGCTCACAAGTAGCTCCCTGGATCAGATTTTGTACTTGCTGGGTAATTCTTTGGCTGATGTCGTAGGTCCCTTGGCAATATAGAAGTTTTGAAAATTAAGCATCAGCAGTGAGAGAGATGGGAGGACAATAGATAGAAGAGCCTCTTCCCAGGAGACAAGAAATAAATATTGTATCTTCCCCTAATAAGGAACTGTGGGATATTTTCACATTTTTATCCATTTTTTTTTTCTAATCTTATCGCTTTTACTTTACCTGGGAAAAAAAAAAAAGATCTTCTTGGTCGGGGTATTTTATTATACGTTTTTCTATTTTTTTTTTTATTTAATTGCTTAGAATTTTAAAAAATCGTGTACGTCTACAAACAAATTATACCATGCTTAGAAAAAAAAAAAACAATAATTTAAATGTTAGAGAGAAATAAAAAAAAAACGAATAAAATCTAGAAAAATTACGACATTTTGAATATATATTTTTATATATATATATTTTTAAGTTTTACATTTTTTTCACTATTTCGAAATTGAAAAATCGTTTGCTGAAATCAACGGTTATGTATTTTGTTTTTCAAGCTGGCTGTTGCACTAAATAGACCTAGTCTTTTAATTTAGGATCCATCTGCCTATATTTATCGTAGTATGATTGTTTTATTGGATATTTTTTTTTTTTATTCAGTGTTTTAAAGCAAACAAGTTCTACACCAATAAGGTTTTTAATTTTATTTTATATTGTGTATAATTGTGTGTGATTTTGGGAGGGTTAAGTAACCGAGCGCCGTCTATCCAGACATGGATATGTGGCATGCGATGGGACGCAAGTTCACGGAGAGAGACTCTTAGAGCAAGACTAGCTTTTAATTGGGAGTTAATATGCTACTTCTTTCAAGTGTTAACACGAGGAAGGTGTCTTATTATGGGGCCGCAGGCAAACAAAGACTAGACTGTGTTCTTGTGAGTAAAAAGGGTCAGGATTTGGGAGGGCTGGCTCACTTGTTCTGGCAGTCTATGGAGCTGTCATTCAGGACTGGTGTTCTTTAGGCTAATGGACAAAGGCACACGCCTAACACTCAGGCACTTTTTGTGTGAAGTAGACTGAGATGCACTTCACTAGCCCACATAGGGGTCAACAGGCAGCATTATCTACACATTATTAACAGCCTCATCAAACCAATGTGCTCCATTTCAGATAATCAAATAAAACAGGAGGAAAAAAGAGAAGAAGGAGGAGGAGGTCTGGACGCCGTGGAAGGCGTCACGGTGGGAGGAGGTCCCGAAAA
>CM053028.1:512982570-513040070 GCA_028564925.1 Lithobates sylvaticus | reverse complement strand
ATCTACAGTATCCATATACCCATTATCTAATATGACACTGTATAAGAAAGCTCACAATTAAAAATTAAATAAAGATTAATTTACTTTATTACATCAGGAAATTCTACAAAGGAAACTCTTAGATGTGGACTCGGTATATCGGCTCTTCTCCTAGGTGCTGACCGCACACAATATAATGATGCCCAGGCTGCTCCTTCCACCCGGCTTTCTATAAGGAATCATGGCAGCCCCATGAAAACCTCGCCTCTAGCTTTACACAGTTGTCATCTATGCCCAGTACAGGCTGATCACATTATCCTGTGTTATGTAATAGCAGGGTAGAGATGGGAACATCTGTTTTCTTAGTCTAAAAAAAAAATTGCTGTGACATTTTACCAGCTTTGCGATTTCTTGCCTCAAAGCACGCACGTAACGCAGTGTCATAGTCCTACCTCGTCTGCTATGTATTTCCCTGCTACTTGTGTACCACACTCTTCTATTGTGTCTGCAGTTTGTATATTGCAATGGAAATATTAGAACAGAAGTCAGAAAGAATCACACATTTTACATCCAAAGTTTGCAGGACAGTAAAGTGGGTATTTACTAAGTAATCATTGGCTCCCATTAAAATAACTCTGATGTCTCTGATGTCAATTTAGAATTAGGGTACACAAAACAATATATCTAAAAGGAGAGGACATGCTTAATGCCTAAATTGCTTAATAATAATATAATAATTAGATAATAATAATACAAATAACATAATGTTAGGCTCTTTAAATACAGTATACTAAAATTTCTCAGTTTAGGAGGTTTGCATGGCTGGAGGAAGCCCCCCACACTGAATATAATGACACATGGCTTCATCAAGTTACTATATATATATATAAATATATATAGAGTGATTTAGCTGCACAACATTTTACTTGTCTGGTCTGTAAAGTGCCAAATATTTCATTAGCCGCAGACTTGGCTAAACTGGTGGGAAAACTGGTGCAGTAGAGTATAAAAGAGGATAAAAGAGGACATTTTACAAATTGCAAAATCAACACAGAGCAAGTTTTTATAAATTGAAGAGTGTCAAATGGTATCTATCTATCTATCTATCTATCTATCTATCTATCTATCTATCTATGTATCTCTCATTTTATCAATCAATATATATCCATTTCTATACATTATCTATCATTCTAGCTATATCTATCTATCTATCTATCTATCTATCTATCTATCTATCTATCTATCTATCTATCTATCTATCTATCCAGCACCGAATGCAAATGATCCCCAGGCAGGCACCAGAGCAACCAGGGGAAAGCCCAAAACAGGGGCTTCCCATCGTTGCTCCGGTGCCCTCCGGGGATTATGTGCATTTGGTGCTAGGTTGCTAAGGTATGTTCCACGCAACAAGCTGGCAATGTACTGTACCATTATATGCATGAATGATTTCTAAATGTTGTTCTATTTTTTGTAGAGGATCACTATACTGTGCTCATGCATACTGATGAAGCTATATCTTGGCGAAACGTGTTGACACATGAAGACCTCACAATCTATTGGATATAATAAGTAGGAGTATAACCATTTCTCTATATATACAGTTGATTCACTTGTCACCACACTACAGGCATACCTCACTTTTAAGTACACAATGGGGTTGGTTTATTTACTAAAGCTGGAAAGTGCAAAATCAGGCTCACTTCTGCATAGAAACCGATGAGCTTTGAGGTTTTATTACCAAAGCTTAATTGAACAAGCTGGGATTAGAAGCTTATTGGTTTCTATGCAGAAGTGAGCCTGATTTTGCACTTTCCAGCTTTAGTAAATAAACCCCATTGTGTACTTAAAAGTGGGGTATGCCTGTAATTGTTTGTATGACATTTCTCTGTTTTTAATATTAAAATGTAAAATAAAATTTATGATTTTTTATAAAATTCCATGTTTAAGCCTATATAGTCCGACTTTCTCTAGCTTTCTATCTATCTATCTATCTATCTATCTATCTATCTATCTATCTATCTATCTATCTATCTATCTATCTATCTATCTATCTATCTATCTATCTATCTATCTATCTATCTACATTGCCCATATATACATTACCTGTCTAATTAGCTCTCTATCCATATACCCATGATCTGTCTATCTATCTATCTATTGTTCCATCTATATATTTGTATCTTTATCTATATTATTCATTATATATCTCACCTTATTATAGCTAAGTATGTATGTATGTATGTATCTACCTATCTATCTCTCTCTTTCTATCTATCTATTATCCATTATTGGTCGCTTCTAATTCTATTCTAGCTATTTTATTCATTATCTTTCACTCTTTCTGCTATCCATCCATTTATCCATCCACAGATGTAATGACTACCCAATATCTATCTATCTATCTATCTATCTATCTATCTATCTATCTATCTATCTATCTATCTATCTATCTATCTATCTATCTATCTATCTGTCCATCCATCTATCTGTCTATCTATCTATCTATCTATTTTTTATTCAAAGATTTAATATCTACTTTATGTTTATCTTCTAGCTGTCTATATAAGAATCAATCTATCTATCTATTCATCCATCCATCCACAGATGTAATAACTATCTATCTATCTATCTATCTATCTATCTATCTATCTATCTATCTATAAACATCTATCTATCTATCTATCTATCTATCTATCTATCTATCTATCTATCGATCTATCTATCTATATCTATCTATCTATCTATCTATCTATCTATCTATCTATCTATCTATCTATCTATCTATCGATCTATCTATAAACATCTATCTATCTAGCTATCTATCTATCTAACTATCTATCTATCTAGCTATCTATAAACATCTATCTATCTATCTATCTATCTATCTATCTATCTATCTATCTATCTATCTATCTATCTATCTATCTATCTATCTATCTATCTATCTATCTATCTATCCATGTATCTGAGCAGTGAAAGGCACAGGCAGTCAGCAATTTTATTGGCTGTGGATTAATATATGAATCAACACCAATAAAGATTTCTACAACATGCAGACTGTACGCGTGAAACTCTTTGAAAGAGGGACTGATTTATAATTAATACATGCAACAGTCTCATAAATAATGCAGTGGACTTTTCTACATAATATTAGTGTACGGTATAGAGGAAAGCTGCTTAAAATCCAGAGTTTTCTTACAACTTACAACACAATTGTTTTTTGTGTTTTACAAGGAGATGAATTGTTCTGGGGATTGCCTACTAAACATAAGTGTACACAATGTACTGAATACAGGGGTACCTTCTATCTTTACTCAAGTTCAAGTCCAACCTCACCTACCTAAAAGTGAACAAACTACGGTATATAAACAGGTTTATATCTACATTGAATAGCTTTATGTTACAGTACATAAAATCATTGGTATAATATAGTAATAAGCATTCAGTAATTCTGATGGCTCTGCTTCTACTGCACACTCTCCTTGCATTGCTACATAAATATAGATAGATAGATCGATAGATAGATAGATAGATAGATCGATAGATAAATAGATAGATAGATAGATAGATAGATAGATCGATAGATAGATAGATAGATAGATCGATAGATAAGATAGATAGATAGATCGATAGATAGATAGATATAGATAGATAGATAGATAGATAGATAGATAGATAGGTAGATCGATAGCTAGATAGATAGATAGATAGATTTTAGGTAAGGCTTGACACGTTACTTTCAAGCACCTAAATCCAACGCTGGACACTCTGTTTAGGACTTATTGACAAGAACCAAATCTTAAAGTGGTTGTAAAGGCAGAAGATGTTTTTTTTCCCTTAATGCATTCTACACATTAAGATAAAAAACCTTCTGTGTGCAGCAGTCCCCCTAATACTTACCTGAGCCCCATCTCGATCTAGCGATGTTGCACGAGAGACTCAGCCTTCTGGGACTTCCCTCCTCATTGGCAAAGGCAGCAGTGTGGCGCCATTGGCTCCTGTTGCTGTCAATCAAGGTCAGTGAGCCAATGAGAAGAGAAAGGGGGCGGGCCGGGCCGCAGCTCCGTGTCTGAATGGACACAAAAATTGGCTCGGGTGCCCCCATAGCAAGCTGCAGGAGGGAGGGGTCAGGAGCACCGGTGGGGGACCAGAGAAGGGGAGGATCCGGGCTACTTTGTGCAAAACCACTTCATAGAGCAGGTAAGCATTACATGCTTGTTGCTTTTAACAACAAAAAAACAAGACTTTAGTACTTTAATTCTATTATCACCTATATATATCACTAATACGTATCTACTAAACTAGAGATGAGCAAAAACTAAGGAGAGTTTGGTTTGCAAAAGTTTTAGCGAACCTTGCTATACCCAAAAATAGTCTATGGGAGCCCAAACTCATTTTTTGTGGCTTTTTTTTAAAGCTAATTTGAAGGCTTTTGTTAAAAATGGGGTGAGGGTAGCTGGACACTTCCATGTACCTATTTACATTTACGTTACAGATATGAAAATAACAATCCAATTTTGTTCTATAATTAACCACCCCTGAGGAAGGAAAATGCACAACAATGCAATAATTTCCAAAATATGTCGGGTATATGGTTGAACATCTAATCTGCTGACCTCCTTCTGTTAAGGTGGCACTTTAGAATTTATATGTTTTGGGTTATTTCATGATGTCCAATATGTCAATTCATTGATGTATTGTCACAATTTATTTTTGACGAATATGTTTCTATGCTATATATATTTTTTTTTCTACCTTTATATATTAATAAAGTGGGCACCATTGTGCCTTTTTACTAAATTTTGACCTTCTTTATACTTATTACTATGCCATTTAAAAAGTCCCAGGGGGCGTCCCCTATATCCATTTTATGCATGTTTTCCACTATACCATTTAGGATGTTGGCAGTATAATCAACACACTACTCAATTCTCAATTATTTATTTTTTCTTATCTACCAATGAACCAAATTTTTTAAATAACATTCAGCTTAGGAAGGGTCTTTAAATGAAGCTTAAAGGGCAATACCCAAATGCTTTAAAGCGGTGTTCCGGCCGAAATTATACTTTTTAAATAAAAATACCCCTATAATACACAAGCTTAATGTATTCTAGTAAAGTTAGTCTGTAAACTAAGGTCTGTTATGTTAGTTTTTAGCAGTAGCTTGTTATTTTATAAACTTGCAGCAGGCCGTGGCCATCTTAAGTGTGGGCATCTGAAGCCAGACTGTATTTCTTCCTGGATCTCATCCTTGCAGATCTCGTACATGCTCAGTGCAGCATAAGCAGTGTAATAGGTTTCAGGTCAGGTTTCCATAGCAACGGCAGTTTGAGAGGAAGTTGCTGCCCCTTCCCAGGAGGCATTGCAAACAGGAAATGATGCAATGGGCCGCGGCCAGGGAGGAGGAAGTGAAAAATGAATACAGCAGATATACAGTCTGTGCTGAAAAAAAAAAATAAAAAACATATCCAATTTGTTTACAGTGCACAGTTTAGTGAGGGATGCTGAAGAGTTGTAAAAGTGGGTGGAACTCCACTTTAAATAACATGCTTTGGGAATGTGGTAAAGCTTCTTATGAAGATGCAGAGTAATATGATGTACTCCTTTAAAAGGCACTAAATGACAGATCCCTGCTGGCTTCTTTGTAAACAAATGAACTGGAGATCCTGGGTGACATCATTGACCTAAAGTAAATCCAACAGTTACCACGTCATCCAGTGATGTACAGTATATCCACGTTTTTCACTGTGAGTGATAGCTGACAATGTTGACCCACCACATGACAATCTACTGCCATGATGGTACTATCCTGCCACTGTTCTGAAAGCAAATAACAGACCCCCAGGGTGGAATGAAACAACAATGTCGGTGATCTTTCATGTCCTATATTGGCGGTTTTGCTATGGCCACTAAATGACAGACTTTGGACTGATTTCTGTAAATATGGGCAGTTTGTTCCCTCATTTAACTTAAACTCTAAACGTATCCATAATAGAAATATAGAAACAAACAAGAGTGATGGCAGTAAAGGAAAAAAAAAGTGGTCCATCCAATCTGCTCCTTTTTCAGCTTTATTTTATTTTTTACCTTTCTGTATAAATCTATATTGTACCAAGCATGTTTAATCCACTTACTGTAGACTGAGTCACTACCTCTGTCTGCTCCAAACATCAACTACTCTTTTGGTAAAATAATAATTTCTAATGTTAGTTTCCAAACTTCTTCCAAAAAATCTACAAAAAAACAGGCGCAAACAAGGATAACCAAGGAAGTCTTGTTGGAAAAATAATAATCACCAAACTGAGGCTGCAGCTCCCAAACTCAAAAGACCAGATGAGAGAAAACATACAGTGGGGATCGAAAGTTTGGGCACCCCAGGTAAAAATGTGTATTAATGTGCATAACGAAGCCAAGGAAACATGGAAAAATCTCCAAATGGCATCAAATTACAGATTAGACATTCTTATATGTCAAAAAAAGTTAGATTTTATTTCCATCATTTACACTTTCAAAATTACAGAAAACAAAAAAATGGCGTCTGCAAAAGTTTGTTAATATCTTGTACTGCCCCCTTTGGCAAGTATCACAGCTTGTAAAGGCTTTTTGTAGCCAGCCAAGAGTCTTTCAATTCTTGTTTGAGGCATCTTTGCCCATTCTTCCTTACAAAAGTCTTCCAGTTCTTTGAGATTTCTGGGCTGTCTGTCACGCACTGCTCTTTTAAGGTCTATCCATAGATTTTCAATAATGTTGAGGTCAGGAGATTGTGAAGGCCATGGCAAAACCTTCAGTTTACGCCTCTTGAAGTAATCCCCCGTGGATTTTGAGGGGTGTTTAGGATCATTATCCATTTGTAGAAGCCATCCTCTCTTTAACTTCAGCTTTTTCACAGATGGCATCAAGTTACCATCCAAAATTTGCAGAAATTTTATTGAATCCATTTTTCCTTCTACTCGTGAAATGTTCCCTGTGCCACTGGAGCATGATTGATCCACCCCCATGCTTAACAGTTGGACAGAGGTTCTTTTCATTAAATTCTGTGCCCTTTCTTCTCCAAACGTACCTTTGCTCATTCCGGCCAAAAAGTTCTATTTTAACCTCATCGGTCCACAGAACTTGTTTCCAAAATGCATCAGACTTGTTTATATGTTCATTTGCAAAGTTCAAACGCTGATTTTTGTGGTGAGGACGTAGAAGAGGTTTTCTTCTGATGACTCTTCCATGAAGACCATATTTGTACAAGTATGTCTTTATACTGGAATAGTGTACCACAAGTCCAGTGTCTGCCAGATCTTTCTGGAGGGATCGTGCAGTCAAACGTGGGTTTTGAATTGCTTTTCTCACAATCCTGCGAGCTGTTCTGTCTGATATTTTTCTTGGTCTTCCAGATCTTGCTTTAACTTCCACTGTTCCTGATGACTGCCATTTCTTAATTACATTCCGAACAGAGTATATTCACATCTGAAAACGATTTGCTATCTTCTTATAGCCTTTCTCCAGCTTTGTGAGCGTCAACTATTTTCAGTTTCAGTTTTCTAGACAACTGCCTAGAAAAACCCATGGTGCTGATTGTTGGGGCAAGGTCAGATGAGTCTGGCCATTTAAAACCTTTGAGATTGACATCACCTGGTCTTCCCAGATGATGATTGAGAACAATCCATGACACTGGCAGGTCTCAGCTTTGCAAAGGGGGCAGTGCATGCTATAAATTCTGCAGGGTGCCCAACTTTTGCAAACGCCATTTTTTTGTTTTCTGTAATTTTGAAAGTGTAAATGATGGAAATAAAATTGAACTTTTTTTGACATATTATAAGAATGTCTAATCTGTAATTTGATGCCATTTGGAGATTTTTCCTTCTTTCCTTGGCTTCGTTATGCACATTAATACACATTTTTACCTGGGGTGCCCAAACTTTCGATCCCCATGGACAGGACAGAGTGAAATGCATCAGAGGAAGGGTTTAGACTGAATCAGTTGAGGCTGTTATTATTTTTGCGATAGATGGCTTTGCATGGTGTGCAGTGACTGGGATACTTTTAGATATAAAGACAAATGGGGAAGCGCTGATCCAAAGGATGATGAATAATAAACCATGATGGAAATCCCATATATGATAAAGGTTCTTTATTGGCAAGAATAATATTGTTTTCTTGCCAATAAAAAACCTTTATCATATACCTTTACAAATAAAGGGCACCGCTATCTACGGCACATGTGCGCCGTAGACAACGGAGCAGGCGCACTGGGCGCGCCGCAAGTGAAGGCAAACATGCCGTCACTTACAGCTCCGGAGTGACGTTGTCGCTGCTCCGGCCACTCACAGCGCCGGAGCAGCGATACCCGAAAGGAAGATGGACGCTTCATGCAACAGGGGACATCGGTGACCTCGCTGGCTCCTGTGTCAGGTAAGTGACACATAATGGACTACTATGCGATGCATAGTAGTCCATTATGCTTTACCTTTGCAGGGAACCAAAGAGGAAGTAAACCCATCAGGGTTTACTTCCTCTTTAATCCACTGCTCCAGATTCCTGTCACTCATGTTCGACACACGCGCAATGTTATTTCTTCTGCTACTCCATAAAGACTGAGTAAACTGGTCTGCGACCCAGGTGAGTGCAAGTTAGAACATGTCAGAACATGCTCAAGTGCGAATGGCTGTGTGACTCACCACCATAGTGCCATGTCATGGGCATTCCGGGAATTAAACTGTCACACCTCGTACTTGACAGATGGCTACATGGCACTTTTCAGGACTGGTGTACTGACAATGATAATAGTGGACCATGCTTGGCTGATGTACACCCACTTAAAGTTTCCAGTAGCCCAGGAGGATACTTGAGACACATGGACAGAGCACTGTCACCCTATAACAGGAAGAACTTGAACAAAGACCTTCATGGCAGGATCACCTCGTAGTATTGTAATGAAAGCTATACAGGAAGGTTAAAGCTTATATGAGAAAAGAGTAGGTTCACATTTGCCTTAAATTGACTCTCGCTAAAAAAAGCTACAGGGCAAAGTGACTGCAGTGGCTGGTACCATGCGGTTTGGTGCAGTGGGGTCTTCAATCATGCCCACTGTTACTTTTTGGCCATCTGGATCTGGTCTTAAATTTACAGTGCCAAAGAGTGTAGGAAGTAAAAAATTGCTAGCAGCTTGGGGGAAAAGTTTTAGTGGCAATACATTTTGATTTGCTTGTATTTTGTTGCAGTAGGACTTTATTTTTACTTTAATCTCCATCTCCATAGCCGCGCTGCTGCATTGATTTCAATGGGCAGGAGCGGTGAAGGAATGGTGTATACACCGCTCCTTCACCGCTCCAAAGATGCTCCTTGCAGGATTTTTTTTAATGTCCTGCAAGCGCACCGATCTAGTGTGAAAGCCCTCTGGGCTTTACACTGGAGACACAGCAGCGGCTGTTTAAGGGCGCTTTGCAGGCGCTATTTTTAACGCTGTAGCCCCTGCAAAGCACCCCAGTGTGAAAGGGGTCTAAGGAAGCCTTGTGGCTTCACAGCTTCACAGCTGGTTTCCCACTGCACATGCGTGAATCGCGCAGCACTTTGTGAATGGCCAGCTTGACTTCTGGGACACACACAGGTCCCAGAAGACAGTGGGGGGCGGGGGGGGGGGGGGGGGTTGGGGTGCCTCGCCGCACAAGAGGACATGGAACAGAAGTTACACTTAGTACTTCTTAAAGTGGAACTAAGCCCTCCTATCGTTTTAAGCCAAGGAAGCTGCCATCTTGGCCTCTGTTTAATCTACAACTGCCATGATGCTGCACATGTGATCAGTTATGACACCAGCCATTGGATGGTTTGACAGTCTGGTTGAGAGCACAACCAATGTGAGGGTTACATTCCCGGCACGTGCCGGAAATGTCACTAATTTGAAACAGTTAAATGGATGGGTTTACTTCCGCTTTAAATATACAAAAACGAGGGGTGGTCTTTAGTTTAAGACCACCTTTCAAAATTGGGTGGAATTCCGCTTTAAATGGGGGGGGGGGGAATGGATTCCCTTAATTTGCATAGATTTCCTCTCACATCCTGTTTGGCTATGGGGCAGGAAGTGAAGGGAAATCTCTGCAATGGGACAGGGATTATAAAAAAAAATAAACTGACAGGGGCTATAACCCTCCCTTACTCTTTCCAAAATGAAAAAAAAAGTGTTGCCTATAGTTCTACTTTAAGCACGAATTTCTGATAATTTTATGGAGAGGACTAAGAAGATATAACCCTGCCAATGGTGCAGCAGAGAACATCTAGCACAGTGGGGAAGATTTGTGGTCCAGAATGAGAGGACAGTCAAAATTAGAAGCAGAGCCCCCCCAACAGTTATGGAATGCCATCCGCCCGCAAAACGGAAGCAGTGAGGCCGCTTTATGGTGGCCCTTCACTAATTTGCCTCTCAGCCCAGTCCTCCCCATAAGACTGGTGCTACACTAATAGTGTAGCGCAAGCTGGCAGGGACTCTGTCTGTGCTGCCCCCCTGAAAAGTGCTGCCCTAGGCCTGTGCCTTGTCAGCCTAGGACAGGATACAGCATTGGGGAGGGGCTTAAGTGATGTGGTTAAACAAAACCCATGCTTCCTTCTACCTATAAAATATGCTTTGATTGCTTTGTTCGAGCCTAACTTACAGAACTTCATTAAAATAGTCAGAGACTGCATAGAAGAGGTATGGCCATAATACATAATACAGGTCAGAGACTGCAGACATGATATAAGAGATGGTCAGAGACTGCAGACATGATACACAAGATGGTCAGAAACTGCAGATATTATACAAGAGGTGGTCAGAGACTGCAGACATGATACAAGAGACATAATATAGGAGATGGCCAGAGACTGCAGACATGCTCCAAGAGACTGTCAGAGACTGCAGACATGCTCCAACAGACTGTCAGAGACTGCAGACATGATACAAGAGGTGGTTAGAGACTGCGGACATGATACAAGAGACTGTCAGAGACTGCAGACATGCTCCAAGAGATGGTCAGAGACTGCAGACATGCTCCAAGAGACGGTCGGAGACTGCAGACATGCTCCAAGAGACTGTGGAAGACTGCAGACATTCTCCAAGAGACAGTCGGAGACAGCAGACATGATCCAAGAGACAGTCGGAGACTGCAGACATGCTCCAAGAGACTGCCAGAGACTGCAGACATGATACAAGAGGTGGTCAGAGACAGCAGACGTGATGCAGAAAATGGCCAGAGACTGCAGATATGATACAGAAAATGGTCAGAGACTATGAACATGCTACAGGGGTTGTTGGAGACTGGGATCATGCTTCAGCAGTCAATCATAGACTGGAGACATAGTACATGACATATTACAGATAACTGTTTGCAGGGGACCAATGGGCCACACAAAAAGTGGCAATAGGCTACATGTGGCCCCAGGCACTAAGCACTGCATTGCACATTTGGAGGGAAGTGCAGAAGCTTTTTCCAAAACCCCAAGAGCTAGCTCTCTTCTCCAGCTCTGGCAACACTGCCAGGATGCTTGCTATGAAAGATGAAATACAATCTATTGCTGAGATCAGGGACATGCCAGGGCCAGTCTTCACTAGGGTGATCTCCAGGGCCGGATTTACCATTGGGCTTGACTGGGCTCAAGCCCATGGGCCCCACCCAATAGGGGGCCCCGCGGTAGTGTGACCATGTGTCCCGAGCAATGCCCGGGATTGTCCCTTAATTACGATTTTTGTCCCGTGTCCCGGGCACCTTCATTCCGGGACAATACAGTGTCCCGGAATGAAAAAAAAAAAAAAAAACGGTCCGTCTTCGCCACTGATATATTCCACAGTCACTGTCAGTCTGTCCCACTCATCTGCAGAACTGGTTGCTAGTCTAGGGCCGCCCCGCGTCTAGCAACCAGTGACGTCAGCTCGGCTGACACGTGGGCAGCGCACCTCCAACTCTGAAACAAGCCCACCCACCTCCTCTCTCCTTCTCCGCCTTCGGCTAGCAGCAGAGAGAGAGCGGGAGACCAGCCAGGCACACCAGACCGATGAATCACTAGGATCCAGCCTGTACCCAATGCTGACCAGTCAGTGCCAGTGAGTCCTGACTCCCGGGGCCGCCGCCAACTACTCCCGCAGCCGCTACAGGGGAGCGGAGCACATTGCCTGGCCAACTTCTCCAGTCCAGTTCTTCTCCTCCACGAGGGCCGTAAGTTTTGAGTCGCCACTGCGCCAAACAAACTTCCAGGACCAGGTTAGTGTTTGTTCATGTGGCAGCAAATACCATTCATGACAGTGATACAGCAACTTGCTGGCAAATTCTTGTTTAGTCACTATTCAATTATTAACCACTTAAGCCCCAGACCATTTTGCTGTACAAAGACCAGAGCACTTTTTGCGTCGCTTTAACTGACAATTGCGTGGTTGTGCGACAAAATTTTGAAAAAAACGCATTATTTTTTACTTTTTGCTTTAATAAATATCCCCACAAATATCTAAAAAACTATTTTTTTCCTCAGTTTAGGCCGATATGTATTCTTCTACATATTTTTGGTAAAAAAAAAATCACAATAAGCGATTTTGATTGGTTTGCACAAAAGTTATAGCATCTACAAAATAGGGGTTATTTTCATTGCTTTTTTATTATTCATTTTTTTTTATCAGTAATGGCAGGAATCTGCGATTTTTATAAGGACTGCGACATTATGGTGGACACGTTGGACAATTTTGACACATTTTTGGGACCATTGTCATTTTTACAACGATCGGTGCTATAAAATTGCACTGATTACTGTAAAAATTACATTGGCAGTGAAGGGGTTAACCACTAGCTGGTTAGGAAGGGGTTTAGTGTGTCCTAGGGAGTGATTCTAACTGTGATCATAGCTCCTGATTACAGGGAGCTACAGTATGATTAGTGACAGTGTCACTAGGCAGAACTGGGAGATGCTTGTTTACACCAGGGGCAATTTGTCAAGATCAAGTAGTACATATGGATTATTACCAGTTGGACTGGTCAATAAGTAGAACTGAGAGCAGAAATTATTTTTTCATTTTGGACAGAGTAAAGGAGGGCTATAACCCACTAATGTGTAACCCCATATGTGTCCCATTGGCGAGATATCCCTTCACTTCCTGTCTCGCAGCCAAAGTGAGACTTTCTGTTTCGAAGATTCCAAGTAGAATATTTTTCTGCCATTAGAAGACTTCCCTTATATTCCTGTTTTGGTGACAACCTAAAACCTGGGATTTTATGTCACTCTCAGTGCTAACAGTAAATAGGACAAATAGAGAGGGTGAATCTCCCTATAAGGGGCACAGACAGCAATATAAACTGACAGGTGTTCTAATCCATCTCAATACACATTACAATCTCCTCTAGGGTCACCATACACATTACAATCTCCTCTATTGGTACCATAAACATTACAATCTCCTCTATTGGCACCACACACATTACAATCTCCTCTAGGGTCACCATACACAATATAATCTCCTCTATTTGCACCATACACATTACAATCTCCTCTAGGGTCACCATACACAATATAATCTCCTCTGGGTCACCATACACATTACAATATCCTTTATTGGCACAATACAGTCTCCTCTAGGGTCACCATACACAATACAGTCTCCTCTAGGGTCACCATACACAATACAGTCTCCTCTAGGGTCACCATACACATTACAGTCACCTTTAGGGTCACCATACACATTACAGTCTCCTCTAGGGTCACCATACACATTACAGTCACCTTTAGGGTCACCATACACATTACAGTCACCTTTAGGGTCACTATACACATTACGATTTCCTCTATGGTCATCACACAGATTATGATCTCCTCTAGGGTCACCATGCACATTAAAATTTCCTCTTGGGTCTCCATATATATATATATATATATATATATATATATATTATTATAATATTTTACATTTTATGGTACACAGTAATAAAAAACTGATAATTAAAAAATAATAAATGTACATTTTTTATATATATATATATATATATATATATATATATATATATATATATATATATATATATATATATATATAATATTTAACATTTTACGGTACACAGTAAAAAAAAAAAAAAATCTAAATATATCAAGTTTAGGCAGCTAATACTGCAAGAATAAATCAAAATTAAAAAAAAGTATTCCCCCAAAAAAGTTATACAGAGTATGGGTGCAGAGTGTAGAGAGAGCAGTGGATCTTGTCTGTAGCTGTTCTTTCCACACCACGTGTCACATGAGCGCGCCAAATACAAAGCCCTGAAATATTAATTAATATCGTCCAAGCTGTCCAATCCCCGCCTGCAGGCAAGCTCTAACGGAAAGAGCATATGCCTTTTCTCCCTTCAATAACTCTTCATTAGGCATTAAAATACTTAAAAAGGATTAGCCACTAAATACTTGTACATTTTATTTTAATGCAGCCTAAATTCTATGTCACAAAGTTCAATTGCTAAAGCAGTGCAATTAGAAAAGATAGTTGTGTACAGATTATTTTCTTTCTTGTTTTCATGCTATTGTTTCACAAGAATTTTCATCGCTGATGAAAGGATTATCGCAAATTATATTTAGTGTGTAATTAACTTTAAATCTGCATGCATTGAGTTGGGTGGTAAGCATTTAACAATGAGATGAAACTGAAATGAAAATAGAAGCCAGATTGTATTGAAATGTATTTTTGGCCAAACGTTTAAGATGGGTTTAAGCTACCCGTACATATAACATGGCACAGCGACAGCTGCCCCGGTTAGTAGTTTTTAGCAGCACCAGACTGCTGGTCGGAAGCTAAATAGTGGGGACCTTGAGTGGAGAGAGTGAACAAGTTTTGCTTTTTGACTGCTGGTTATTGCTGGGTTGCATTTTTAGGTTCTTTTTGGGGCTTTTCCTTGCAGCTTTTTAACACCCTTTTCTGTCAGTTTTTAAGCAGCTTTTTTTCTGTGCTTCCTTCAGCCTACTAATTAAGGGGAGTGGTTAATTGGTCACAGGTGCTTGAGGGCTATATAACCTTCTGTAGAACTCATTGTGAGCCTGCTCATCTTTGAGCTTGCTGTAACTTAGACCAAGTGGAACTGGACTAAGTAATGGGTTAAAAAAACTGAATTAGTGGAACTGGACTACGTTTTTTAACTTTTTTTTTAACCCCCGTTTTACAGAGATTGTAACAGGGGTTAAGTACCTGTGTAGGGTGAATGTGTACCTGTGTATTGTAAGTGCATGAGTGCCGCGAGTGCACGTGGGCTGTATTGAGTATTAGTGTCAGGTAGTACCTGTGTATTGTGAGTACCTGAGTGTTGTCTGAGTAGTGTGTGTGGATCGTTATCACTTGTGTATGTGTGTGCATGTGGGTCTGCGAGTGCACGTTGGTCAGCGAGTGCACATTGGTCTGCGAGTGCACGTGGGTCATCGGGTGCACGTTGTTCAGCGAGTGCACGTAGGTCTGCTAGTGCACGTTGGTCAGTGATTGTCTGTGTATTGTCTTGTTAAGTACCTGTCTATTGTCTTGTTGAGCACCTGTCTATTGTCTTGTTGAGTACCTGTGTATTGTCTTGTTAAGTATTAGTGTCAGGAAGCTAGTTGTTAGGTAATTTGGACAGGGTATAATCCCCAATACTCATTAAATTAGTACTATACTGACCCTCAAAAGAGAGACACAAGTACCCCCCGGTACAACGGTTTTGTACCGGGGGGTACTTGTGTGTCTCTTTTGAGGGTCCATATAGAATTTATATTGGGAGGTTGGCAACATTATACGAGAATTTAATATTTCTCGTATGGTTCAATAATTTTTGTACTCATTAAATTAGTAGGTACAATGCCCGGTGGATGTGGAGATGCGACTCGGTGTACATCTTGCAGCATTTATGCATTCCTTGATCATCCGATTGAGGGCAAATACTGCTGTGCAAAATGTAAGCACATTGTTTCCCTGGAAGCCCAGGTTCTGAATCTAGGGAAGCAACTGTCAGCATTGAGAAGTCCCTTCATACTAAAGAAGAGCCAGGAACGTACACGGCAGGTGCTGGCAGGGGGCCAGTACAGAGGCAGGTGGAGACAAAGAAGTGCAAGCACTAGGAAAGAGTAGATGGGTGACAGGAGAGGGTAGAGGGGGAAGTGCCAGGGAGGCCGATACAGGGCTGGAGCATCCCAATAAGTACGCTCCATTGAGTGACATTGGTGAAACCAGTCAGGGACCAGCACTGCTGGAGCTGAGGGACTCTCCTACCTGCCGGGGGAAGAACTCCTCCAGTGAGAGTGGGGGGGAAGCGAAGGGAATGGAAAGACAGATTCTGGTGGTAGGGGACTCAATTCTTAGAAGGACAGAGAAGGCAATCTGTAACAAAGTAACAAAGACCTGAGAGTCCTCCAGTGACAGTGGGGGGGGGGGGGGAAGAGAAGGGAAAGGAAAGACATATTCTGGTGGTAGGGACTCAATTCTGGACAGAGAGGGCAATCTGCAACAAAGACCTGAAGCGCCGAACTGTATGTTGTCTACCGGGTGCTCGGGTTTTGCACATCACGGATCTGGTGGACAGATTACTGGGAGAGGCTGGGGAAGACCTGGCTGTCAGGATGCACGTTGGTACCAATGACAAAGTCAGAGGCAGATGGAGTGTCCTAAAGAACGATTTTAGGGACTTGGGAGCTAAATTGAGGAAAAAGACCTACAGGGTAGTATTCTCAGGAATACTACCGGTACAACAAGCCACGGCAGAAAGGCAGAGGGAGATTAGGGAAGTAAACAAGTGGCTGAAGAGCTGGTGTAGTAAGGAGGAGTTTGGGTTCCCGGAGGACTGGGCAGACTTCTCAGTCGATCACCAGTACTATAGAAGGGACAGACTGCACCTAAATGAGGAGGGTGCAGATCAGCTTGGAGTAAAGATGGCCAAAAAGTTAGATGTGTTTTTAAACTAGGCAACGGGGGGGGGGGGGGGGGCAGAGGTAGAGATAGTCAGCCTGAAACATATTCCAGAGGGTAGTAATGAGGGCATTAGTGGTAGGTTGACTAAAGCACATAAACCCAAGGTAAGTATATTAACAAGTCCTAGTTGCAATCTCGGAAAACCCAATAAGAGGATAGTATGCGACCAGTCTAAACTACGTGGCATGTTCACCAATGCCAAGAGCCTGGCGGACAAGATGGGTGAGCTAGAGATACTGTTGTATAAGAAGGATTTGGATTTTGTGGGAATTTCAGAGACCTGGTTCAACAGCTCTCATGATTGGCTGGCAACCATTCAAGGGAATACCTTTTATGGCAGGGATAGAGAGGGGATAAAAGGGGGAGGGGTATATCTATATATCAAGAATAATGTACAAGTGAATGTAAGAGATGACATCACTAAGGGAGCTAGGGAGGAGGTGGTATCCTTATCGGTAGAGCTCCAAAGGGATGAAGCTAAGGGGAAAATATTACTGGATGGCTTAACTCCAATGTAAAAATGCATATACAAGCAAAGAAGAAGGCCTTCAAAAAATACAAGGTTGAGGGATCATCATCAGCATTCAGACTTTATAAAGAATGCAAAGAGAAATGTAAAGGTGCAATTAGGGCGGCTAAGATAGAACACGATAGACACATAGCGGAGGAGAGCAAAAAAAATCCCAAGAAATTCTTTAAGTATGTAAACAGTAAAAAAGGGAGGACAGACCATATTGGCCCCATAAAGAATGAAGAAGGACATCTGGTTACAAGAATGGGGAGATGGCGAAAGTTATTGAATTTATTCTTCTCCTCAGTCTTCACAAAGGAATCGGGGGGCTTCAGTAACCAAAAGTGCAGTGTTTAGCCTTATGACACATCACAGGAAGCACCTCCATGTTTAACAGAGGACAGAATTAAAATTAGACTTGGGAAACTTAACATTAATAAATCACCGGGACCAGATGGCTTGCACCCGAGGGTACTTAGGGAACTCAGTCAAGTAATTGCCAGACCATTGTTCCTAATTTTTACTGACAGTCTACTGACTGGAATGGTACAAGCTGATTGGAGAAAAGCCAATGTAGCACCAATATTTAAAAAGGGCCCAAAATACATCCCTGGGAATTACAGACCAGTTAGCCTAACATCAATAGTATGCAAGCTCTTGGAGGGGATGATAAGGGACTATAGATTTTAGTAACAAGAACGGTATCATTAGCAGTAATCAGCATGGATTCATGAAGAATCGTTCTTGCCAAACCAATCTATTAATCTTCTATGAGGAGGTGAGTTGCCATCTAGATAAAGGAAGGCCCGTAGACGTGGTGTATCTGGATTTTGCAAAAGCATTTGACACAGTTCCTCATAAACTTTTGCTGTACAAAATAAGGTCCGTTGGCATGGACCATAGGGTGAGTACATGGATTGAAAACTGGCTGCAAGGGCGAGTTCAGAGGGTGGTGATAAATGGGGAGTACTCGGAATGGTCAGAGGTGGGTAGTGGGGTCCCCCAGGGTTCTGTGCTGGGACTGATCCTATTTATTTTGTTCATAAAACGACCTGGAGGATGGGGTAAACAGTTCAATCTCTGTATTTGCTGATGATACTAAGCTAAGCAGGGTAATAACTTCTCTGCCAGATGTGGAAACCTTGCAAAAAGATATGAACAAATTAATGGGGTGGGCAACTACATGGCAAATGAGGTTTAATGTAGAAAAAATTAAAATAATGCATTTAGGTGGCAAAAATATCAATGCAATCTATACACTGGGGGGAGAACCTCTGGGCAATCTAGGATGGAAAAGGACCTAGGGGTCCTAGTAGGCTCAGCAATGGCATGCATTGCCAAGTTCCTGCTAACAAAGCAAACAGAATATTGGCATGCATTAAAAAGGGGATCAACTCCAGAGAGAAAACGATAATTCTCCCGCTCTACAAGACTATGGTCTGGCCGCACCTAGAGTATGCTATCCAGTTCTGGGCACCAGTCCTCAGGAAGGATGTACTGGAAATGGAGCGAGTACAAAAAAGGGCAACTAAGCTAATAAAGGGTCTGGAGGATATGAGTTATGAGGAAAGGTTGCAAGCACTGAACGTATTCTCTCTGGAGAAGACACACTTGAGAGGGGATATGATTTAAATTTATAAATACCGTACTGGTGACACCACAATAGGGATAGAACTTTTTCGCATAAGGGAGTTTAACAAGACACGTGGCGCTAATTAAAATTAGAAGAAAAGAGGTTTAACCTTAAACCACGTAGCGGGTTCTCTACTGTAAGAGCGGCAAGGATGTGGAATTCCCTTCTACAGGCGGTGGTCTCAGCGGGGAGCATCGATAGTTTCAAAAAAACTATTAGATAAGCACCTGAACGACTGCAACATACAGGGATATACAATGTAATACTGACATATAATCACACACATAGGTTGGACTTGATGGACTTGTGTCTTTTTTCAACCTCACCTATGTAACTATATGTAACCAGGCAACAATTTCATGTATATGGCAAGAGCAGATGCTAGCTGGTTGACCGCTCTCAAGGTAAATGAATAGGTTTGCAGCTCTTGTCTGATTGGTTAGGGACCCTAATGTAAGGGGGAACACGGATGGGGACCCTGATATAAGGCGAGATCTCTGATAGGGACCCTGATGAAGTTAGGCAATCTGATGTGGAACCCTGATGTAAGGGGAGAACTCTGATGGGGACCCTGATGAAGGGGGTACTCTGATGAGGACCCTGATGTGAGGAGGGAACTTTGATGGTGATCCTAATATAAGAGGGAACTCTGATGGGGGCCCTGATGAAGGGAAGATCTCTGATGGGGACCCTGATGAAGGAAAGATCTCTGATGGGGACCCTGATGAAGGAAAGATCTCTGATGGGGACCCTGATGAAGGGGAGAACTCGGATGGGGCCGCGATATAAGAGTGAACTCGGATGGGGGCTTTGATGTAAAGGGAGATCTCTGATGGGGACCCTGATGAAGGGGGGACTCTGATGGGGACCCCAGTGAAGGGGAGATCTCTGATGATGACCCTGACATAAGGGGAGATCTCTGATGGGGACCCTGATGAAGGGGAGATCTCTTATTTAGACCCTAATGTAAGGGGAGAACTTTGATGGGCACCCTAATGAAGGGGTGACTCTGATGGGACCCTGATGTAAGGGGGTAGGGGAATCTTTTCAGCCCACTAATATTTGTAAAATATACAATGTGGCCCTTGTACTGAAAAGTTTAAAGACCCCTGATCTAGAGTGAATTTATTCTCTCTTGGGAAAAGACGATTAATGGGGGATATAATCAACATGTATTGTTGTGGATTAATTAAAGCTTCTCCTAAAAGCAAATAATTCCATGCGCTAATAAGCTCAATCATAGCGCTCTTGTATAATCCGGGAAATCATGCTTGTTTATCTCCAAGTAACACAGACAAATGCTGGTATCATGTTGAGCTTAGCAAAATACTGACTACAATGGTCTGATGCTTTTATTTATATTGTAAACATGAATAACAAAGGAAGGTGGTGGCTTCAGAATCAGCCAATCAGACACTTGTATTCTTTCAAAAGAACCAATCATACACATTTATTTATTCAAATAGAATTCCAGTAGTGACTTGTGCAGAGCCATGCGGCAAGCTTCTTGTGAGACACAAAGTGTCTCACAATTTGAACACTACTTACAGGGCTCTGAACACGATCGGGAGCACATTCCCACTGCTACCAATGATGCGAGCCATACTCTATCATGGCTCAGTGGGCCATGATTTTTGTATGGTTATGCTATAGTTCCCATGTATGCAGATCATATCAGCCGAGCAAATGGCTGTCTTCTGTGGGACAGGGGGCCGTACACACGAGCTGAATGTCGGACGTTTGTTTTTGAACCAGCCAATGTCTCCTGAGTCCTGACATTCTCTCGTGTGTTCGGGGCTTAACACTCATGTCTTTTGTACAGTGTGATTTACTTTTGAGAGTGATTTTTTTCTTTTTGTGTTATACAATTTTTTATGCTCACCTAACCTGTCCTGCTGTATGCAACCCATATTCATTTACTTTGTTTCTGACTTCAAATTATGATTTGAGCAGAGTGTTTTCAACAATGGTGATGTTGGTGACATTTTTCGGGAAAACACAATTTTGTTCTTTGCGTTACATAAGCTCAATTTGCTTGGAAAATATGTTCGTTATTTGAAACTCATCATGATTATTCAAAATAGAAAAATATCTTTATTAAATATATGGGAACACACAGCACCAAAATGAAAGGCTTGGTTGATGTGTATTTCCTTATTTAGAGGGTGTTTTGGGGGTGTACTTGTTTATTTCATTTAGTGTTCTTTGTATATGTATTTGTGTTTTATTTTTGTGCATTTGATTGTCATTTGTGTACTGTCTGCTTTTTCATTGTCAATTTACCTTTATTTATGTGAAAGAAATATACAATAATAAGGTAAATAAGGAACCATTTCCTAGCACAAGAATAGGTCCATGATAGTCAAAAGGAGCTTCTGTTATCCTTAAAGTGATTGTAAAGGATCGTTTTTTTTAAAATAACAAACATGTCATACTTACCTCCACTGTGCAGTTCGTTTTGCACAGAGTGGCCCCGAACATCCTCTTCTGGGGTCCCCCGGCATCTCTTGCGGCTCCACCTCACATCAGATAACCCCCTAGGGGGTTACCTTGCGGGCACGTCCTGAGTCCAGCATTTGCATCCACAGACATGAATGCAGGACTCGGCCCTGCCCCCCACGTCATTGGATTGGATTTGATTGACAGTAGCGGGAGCCAATAGCTGCGCTGCTATCAGAGAGGGACAGCACAACCTCCACGCCGAAGAGATGAAGGGGCTCAGGTAAGAAAAATGGGGGGCTAGGGGGCCGGTGACTGTCAGGTGTTTTTTCACCTTAATGCATAGGATGCATTAAGGGGAAAAAACAAGAACCTTTACAACCCCTTTAAGAACTATGTAAAGCCCACTGCAGCCGTAAAAAGAAACACCAAAAATGGCTTACATTTTGTTTTCCCTATCGACTCATATCGATGCATTTCACCAAAATGGCAAGAGTTCACGAAAATTTCACAACTGTTGACCAAATTGTGTAGAGAAATCAGAACTCTCAATTCCTTGTGTTCCCATTCTGATTTGACTGCCTAGTTTGGCTTCTGATCCTTCTGGCATTTCATGTATCTGTCTGGTTTTGTCCGCTGCCCTCTCCAGGACATTTCTTCATCTAGTCCTTGGGTTCTATATATGCTTGTGAGATTTTGACCTTGTATAAATCATCCTTGCATAAATCATCCTTCTTCCTACCTGTCCACTCTCTGTCAGGGTAGATCGCTTTTTCCAGAATTGATATAATAGGAGTAAACCTGGAAATCAGGTAAAGGAATGACAGGCATGCTCATGAGCAGCACACAGCTGGTTTCCTACTTAGTGCACCCCACTGCTTACCATTAGATTCTGAGTGGCTCATTCATATCATTCCAGCCATCTCTCAGAGCCAGAGGTCACATGTGTATAGAACTTTCCTCTCAATTATAGCTGTAACCTGATCTGTTATTGCCCTGGGCTCTGTGAGCACAGCCACTATAAATTAGTATCTGGGGATCACACAAATTAATTCTTTTCTACTTAACACTCTGTCACCATTATTAATACTGGGAAAACTGTGTAAACCAAGAGAACCAAAAAAATTGCTGCCTACTCCCATGAATAGTGCAGCCCATAGACAAAATACTAGTGTGCTCGCACGGCAAAATCAAATTCACTTCTTATCAACCATTTGTCTACCATTTTGAAACTGGAATTCTTAGTGTAACTCCAGTTAAATTCCAACTAAGACTAAATGTACTCCCACCCCCATTAAAAGACTATTCTATCTACCCTGAAAAGATGCCTACACTTACCTATTACCTATTCAGAACCTGCTCTGGTAGAGTCACATGACCGGCTTCAGTGTAGAGGAGCTCTCCTATTATATTCAAGTGGGACGTTCCTAAACATCTGGAGAAAGAGTGATCACCCGCAGGACTACTAATCCTTGGTCAGATTGCTATCCAAAGGCCCTGGTGGAGTAATCAGCCACAAGCGTTACTGGCTTTTTAAAGGTCCAGTACATCTGGTAAGCAGGCAATTTTTATCATTGGTAGTGGTCTCATATGGTGTCCATTACACAGGGGATTGGATAGAACTCTACTGTGTCTGAAAGTCTACAAGTGGACTGTTCATTTCAAGATTTTGGCACTGCTGTCTTCCTATCACCCTGCTCTTTACATCACTTTTCCAATAAGGAGGACTGTTCACTATTAGATGTTCATGCTGTATATGTTTGTTAAGCATGACTCTGACCCATATTAATTGAGTAGGGACAGCCAACAATAGTAACCTTATGAGTGATGTCACCACCTAGGTTCTGCAGCTGTTGTCGCTGCCTCCCCTCTACACTAAAGCCGGAGCTGGGGCCCGATCATGGGACCAGACCAGAGCAGCTTCAGAATAGATAAGTATAGCATCTTTTCTTTTATAGGGTAGATAAAATAGTTTTAGAATGGGGGTAAGAGTAAATGCAGCCTTAGAATTTGATTGGAATCTCACTTTAAGGTACAAACTAATTTTGGAAGAGAGGATATAGTATGTCGGCTGTTGCCCTTTCATCCTGAGAAGCACATCAGTAAGGGTCTTGTCATAGAACTTCCATTAACTAGCTGAATAGCGCACCTGCATGTGCTCGTTTGGCTCTGGACAAAGGGTCATAACCGAACCAGCAAACATGAGTATGTAAGGGAATTCCAGTGTGGCAACTGTCGCATAGATATGCGAATGCGCATAGCATCGCTCATAGAAATAAGCATAATTGCATTGCTAATAGAAATGTGCTTGGACGCATCGTGCTCCCAATTTTTTGGCGCCAGATGGACTATTTAAGAAATGCTCCTGCTCACTATTAGTGCTGACTGGTCTTCAGCTTTCCCTGTGTCCTGAGTGTATCCTGTATCCGATGATGACCCGGCTTGTTACTGACCTGATCCTGGATTCTGCTTGTACCTCTGCCCACCTGTTCCCGACCCTCGGCTTCGTTCCTGACCATGTTTCAGGCCTATGCTTCTGTATCTTGTTGCCTGCCTGCTACTGACCTCAGCTACCTCTGTGACCTCGCTCCTGCTTCTGAATTGACTTCATATTACTTCTGAGCGTCTGCTTAGGATGTCCTTCATAACCACTCCAGGCATCACAGTGTGTTCCTGCCTAAAGCCTGCTGAGAGCTTCGACAAGCCACACTTACAGAACCTGCCATACATGTGGAATGCCCCTTTAGCCTTGGCTAGTCCAGCGTGCATCACATCTGCTCCTGGCATAATGTCCTGCCTGACTTCTCAAGCCTGCATCCCCTGCTGCAAGTTCTGCTATTAACACCTGCCGGCACTCGTGTTCCTCCTGTCCCTCAGCACCATCTCTTCCACCTGGGCTGGAGATACAAGAGAGGCCCACCTTGTTAATTCAGTCTCCTACCTGGTACGTGACAAGTATGTGCATTCACAATAGCATTTAATGCCAAGTGCATGGATGTTCGGATATGCCTGCCATCAGCACTGGTACCAAACAGACTAATCGTGACTCTAAATCATTGTTGACCAGTCTTCATTATTTTTGAATTGACCCAACCTGCCCTCTGCTTGTGGATTATCTGCTGTTACTGACCTGTCTTTGGTCCTGACCTGTTCCTAAAACCTCCTATTCTGTTACTAAACTGCAATCTTGCCTTCCCAATACTGATCTGGCTTGATTCTTTGTCTATGATACTGTCTCTGATTTGGTACCTCACTACCTGCCAATGAGAGACTCAGACCTGCCCTTTAACCCTGCTGCTGTCTCCCACTGGGCATTGCCGGCCCCCTGACCACTCAGGCATTCGCAGTGACTCTGCTTCTGTCCTCTATGTGTTATCCATCTGCCTGCTAGTTGGCAGTCCTAGTCTGCCCTTCCAAAAAACATTCTATTGATTCACTTTAACCTTGGCCGGTGACCTACGTTGTCTGTGGAATGGCTTTGCCAACCTGCCCCAGACGAGTGCTCCACACAGGATGTTTATCTCTATATATTTTTCTGATTCTTCTCCACTTTCTTTACAGATCCAGTTATAATGCAAGAGATACAGTTTAAGGAAAGGAAACTATGAAGTGCCTTATTCTCTGCTTTGTTTTTCCTATAGAGTGTGCTTCCCTCTTCTGAAGTGCTGCCGTAGTGCATTAATCACATTTCAAGAGCCAGTCATGTACAGTTTCTTAAAGTCTCCTTGTTATCCAGAGCACCCTGTTCTCCATACTCCTTAAAAAGGGAACCATGAGACTGTGGCACCCACCCTCAACAATGTTGGGGTATAAATAGTTAATATCACTATAGTTCTGTAGTACTGGTATTAGCTCTTTATCTTTTCATGTTTGGCTGTTGGCTGTTGCTGGGCATGTTTGAAACAAACTTGTGTCTTTATTGCTGAAGAGAATAGCGAGAGCTGTCAAAGAAAATTGGTAACTGGTAGATCTGCAGGAAACTTGACACCCAATGAACTACTTCTCCTACTTTTATATATTCATGCCTCTGGCTTTCTTCAGTAGAGTTGACCTTCAAACAGGTCTGCAAACCTCTCCTGCCCACCCTTCCATTTTGTCATTGCAACTTCATTAAAGGTATTGTTTCCCACACTTGTGAGTGGACAGTGTATTGTCAATGATCGATATGGTCTGGTAATTCACGGTGCTTGAGTCTTTAAGTGTGACATTGGTAATACGTTACATTTCTGGTTGATTGGTTTGTTTAATTGAGCTGTGGTTAAAGTTTTAAAGAAGTGGTTGGAATTGTAAAGGAAAAAAAATGTATACCCCAATAAAGGTTTTATTTAGCCACATTTCTTAAAAGTGTGCATGTTGATTAGTCTGGTGGGTTTAGAGGGACCTTTTGTCCCAAAAGCATCTCTTTCAAGCACATGTGCTCCTGCTGCACCAACCTTTATACTACCAGGGGAGCTTGGGCTGGAGAAGCCGAGAGCCCTCATCATCTTGGTCTTCTATCTGGTAAATGACAGATATTCAAAGTATACAGTGTGGGCCTTGCTTGCTATATGTGCCAAACATCCAAATAATTTTGCCTTTGTGCCTCCCATTTCCATAAGGTTCCCCCACAGAATTCATACATAAATATTTTTCTAGAAAATTCATAGAATTAAAAATACTAATGTCACCAGCTTGCCAAGCAATACAAAGTACATGCACAGAGCTAAAAGGCATATGAAAAACCTGTATGCTTTATTGGTTTATGAGAAAGTGTATGCATGGGTCCTCATCATTAGAATCTATATTCCAAGTATCAGTGTATGGAATCTTGTACTCAAATAAAAACAAACAGTTTAAATATGAATGGTTAGAGAAATCGAAATAAACAAATAAAGTAATCAGCAAATTAATAATTCAAGGAAGAAGACAAGAGTGGGTTAATTTGAGCTGATTAGAGTAAACTAAGAGGTTAAATAGGAACGCATTTTATTTAAAAAAAAATTATCAGAAGCATTTCCTGTGGAGACTGGGAACAGTGTGCCTTATTTGCTGAAGACATGTTAATCCTAATTTCCTCCCCAATTATCACTATTCCTAACATGCATGCTGTTCTATAACAATTTTCAAATATTTCAGGACTTAATGGAAACCACTTCAAATCTCAGGCCCTGAATATTTTCCTTGATAACCAGACTATCCCTGAAATAAAAACTTTAACTTAACATGGCAATCAGATGCCCTTCTATACTCGGGTATACACTTAACCCCATACACTATACCAAAGGAACTGTATAGATGGAATGCGAATCCTTCGTCCTAGTTCAGTAGATTGTACTCCATAAAAATGAACATTCTACACAGGATACTGTATTGGTTTAGAACAATCCTGGTTGCAGTGTTGTCAATCTACCAGATTGAAATTCACTGACACGACACCCACAATTTCCTGGCACAGCCAAGTTTTTACTGGCATTGCCAGAAGTTACAAAATTACGGTTTTAAGTGCAAATGTTAGTATTTAGGCTACAAACAAGTACAATATACAATTATCAATGTGATTTAAGGTAGATATTAGGGCAAAAAACATATTTCTTATTTTATTTTCGGTTTCTTATTTTTTATTTTCTTTGATATTTTATTTTCGATATAGTAAGTAAGTAGCTCAGTGAAAAGACTCAGGAGGGCAAGAAATTAGAATAGGAAGCCCCCCCCCCCCCCCCAGAAGTTGGTCCCTTCAGTGCACTCCAGTCTAAACAGCACTGACAGTCCCACTCCCGACCTGCCTTGCTCCTGTCCTGCAGACCCACACACGATGCTCTGGCCGCTCTGCTTGGCTCCCTTGCACCATGACATCACATGACGCGCTCGGACACCGCCTCCACCAGAGCTGCCGAACACACTGTAGCAGGGACTCGGATGGTCTCGGCCGGCTCTGGACCGAGCCGAACATCACAACCATATTTTTTACTGGCGACTTTTTCCTTTTACTGGCATTTACTGGCAGGAGAAAATTGCCTGTTTTTTTACTGGCTGCCAGTAAAAATATTGTCGGTTGGCAACACTGCCCGGTTGCATAAAATACCTCAGATCTTTCGATGTTTGAAAAGAAGATATTGACATTCCTTTGGGGCAATAAGAGAATATAAGAATATAAGCACACTTTGTTCTCTCCCAAACATATAGCAAGTATGGGGGTTCCATATTTTCTTAAATACTTTAAGGCTGCACAAATGGCACAGCTGGTTCGATACCATACACAAAAATCCTTTCTACCCTGGATGACATTGGAATCCCTTCCCTATTCTCCAAGACCCATTAGCCACTTAATGTGGCTAATAGGCCCCATTTATCAGGGGTATCAAACTCAATTTCATTGCGGGCCACATCAGTCTTATGATTTCCCTCAAAGGGCCGATTGTATCTGACTATATAAATGTATCCAGGGCTTTTTTTTCCCAGAGAATAGATGCAGGGACTCAACCATGTTTCCCCCCCCCCCCCAGCTCCAAGGAACTGCATCAAATGATGGTTGTGGCCAAATTGTACAGTGGGAGGATCTTAAAGGGGCAATAAATACCAGGAGTGGGTTATCTGCTGAGATCAGGGATGTGCTATGTACAAAGTGCTTAGTTTAGAGGTGCACTATGTACAGAATGCAGTTTCAGGAGTGCCCTATGCACACGGTGCAGCGTTCAAGGGTGTGCTATGTACATAGTGCAGAGTTCCAGGGTGCGCTATGTATCGATCGCAGGGTTCAAGGGTACGCTGTATACACAGTGCAGTTTCAGGGGTGCCCCATGCAGAGTTTAGAAGTGTGCTGTGCACAGAGTGCAGGGTTCAGGAGTGCGCTAGGTACAGCGTGCAGGGTTTAATGGTAAGTCTTCTACCATCATGTCTGACATGGTCAAAGCCAAAAATGTCATGGATATTGATCATCGGAAAACTCTGAGCTACTTTGAACAAAAAAAATAAAACTGAGAAAACTTGGGACCCTTGGATCGCCTACATCTCAGGAAACACCTAATACCCCTTTGCATTACACTCGTGGAAGGGATTGGTTGTTCTGGTTTTCTCTTATTTTCTTTCTATACTCCTGCGTCTCTTCCCCTATCTTCCCTGAAGCGAGTTGTCCCCAGCTCATATGCAACGTCTCACAGGGCATATCGCTAAGGTTTCAGGTTCTTATTTTGGATAGAGTTGGGAAGAATTAGAACCCTTGTTGGGTTTTAACTGCTATCTGGGGCTCCAATAGAGAGATTTGCTCTTATTTCCTGTCCTGCTGACAATATTTTACTAAAAAATAAAATGAGGGGAACTCTTCATAAGCAATACGGACAGAAAAAAAAAAAAAACACCTTTTTTATTAGTCAGGAAAAGCTAGCACCTATGTGTTTTTTTTTTTTTTTTCTGCGTCACTGTTGCAGGTTTTCCCTTACTTTCTGTCTGGTAAAACTGTGGACAGTGGGGCAGAAATTGAGAAAAAATCTCTCTAGGAGTGTGTCAGCTGTGAAAAAAAAAATAGACAGTAGTTCTAATCCTTCCCCACCTTATCCAAAACTAGGAAAAAGGTTTTTGGCTTGACATTCACTTTATCACTAAACCCCCTTCCCCACTCTGTATTTTTTGTGTTAGTCGGTGTTCCACTTTAAAGAAAGGGAAGCAAGTGTCTAACCATGTGTACATGGTTTTGCTCGTAGACTGAAACCTAGACAGGGGATCCTGTTAGGTTAGAGGACCAATAGGTATCTTAGCTTTTGGATGATCAACTTTAGAAAAACAATGTTCTAACAAATCACTAATTATTATTATTATTATACAGGATTTATATAGCGCCAACAGTTTGCACAGCGCTTTTCAACATGAGGGCAGACAGTACAGTTACAATACAATTCAATACAGGAGGACTTATTAGACTTTCTTAGCCCAGTCTTTCAGACCTTCACAATATCAAACAATGGCCAAAAGGACCATGGCTGCTATGTTACCTCTACGCAGTCCAGAGTATTGTTTTCCAAAGGCATGTTTGTATGTTTTTAAATAAATGTTTGTTTTTTATTTTTTCTATTTAGAATAAATCTTTATTTTTACAAAGAAACAGAACGTTAGGTGAGTACAGTAGAAGCTGTTTGCTTTCAGACTGTCTATCTCTAATAGTATACATATACTGCATATAATTACTGCACTCCCATCAATCTTGTATACAACAGCCAGCTAGAATGATATATACACCCTCTGTCAAATATGATATAAAGTAAATAGTGGTGCGGTGCTCAGAGATAAAATCCCTATTTCTACAATAAGCAAAAAATTATACAAATTCATAAAATCCTAAAACCATAAAAAGGCATAAACAGCCACATTATCTAGTCAAAAATTTCCACAATTTTTTAAATGAGTTGCAAGAATTAAGGACGTTTCTGTCCCTCTCCTGTCGTCTCCGTGGCTGACTTCCCAGTTACCTGGGGACATGCAGAACCACTCAGTGATTGGTACTTCTTTACATATAGCTAGATCAGTCTTTCTTACAACCAACCTCTCCTCGTTGCTTTTTCCCAAGAGTCAAGACACGGGTCATAGGTAATTCTGACTTCACACCCGGTTTTACAAATAAAGACCTCGGGAGTCTAGGTCAACAGGGGCAGTAATGTCGCCTGGATTTTTGGACTCATGGAGAGTCCCCCTCTCAGGTCGACATCATCCATCTTTCCGACCCACCTTTGGATTGCTTAAGTACCATTCAAATCAGACCCTACTTGTAGAATTTTTAGAGATCTCACTAATCTCCACACAAACCCACACAATATGAATCACTCTGTAGGAAAAGGGGACCATCCAGAAACACACTTTCACTTTTACTTGGCTATTTGGCTGCGTCCTCTGATGACCTACTACCGGCGTTTATGTACCAATAGGAATTGGATTTGGGGACTCAATTTACTCCTCAACAAGACGAAAATAACTTTCTTCTAGCATACAAATCATCCATTGCAAACCAGTACCAGGAAGTGGGGTACAAAATACTTTCTAGATGGTACCGCATTCCTTATGTGCTCCACAAAATGAATGGAAGTGTTCCAAATATCTTCTGGCGCTGCAACCAAACTTTGGGTACGATGTCCCATGTTGGCATTGCCCCTTTTGGGAGGATGTGATAATTACCTCCCAACATTTAACATTTGACATTGGTCGACCTAAGTGGAAACCTGGCTGCATGCCTCCTCCACTTGACAGAAAGACCTATCCTGAAATACAAACAATCGCACTATACATCTTGTTAATGTGACAAAGGCCTGCATCCCATCGCTTTGGAGGCAGCCACAGCCGCCGACTAGGGTCCTGTGGTACTCCAAAATAAACAGCATTATCCGTATGGAAGAATTGACTGCAACCCTTTACAACACTGAGGAAAAATGTAGGGAGAGGTGGTGGCCCTTGAAATATTTCACTTGCACTGATGGCTAGTTGCAGGCCTTGTCCCACTTCGAGCTGGCTACAGGCCAAGCCACCTGATAGACACCCCTCTGCTCACAGACCTCAGGCATTGCCTGCGCCATGGAAAGTGACCCTCCGGCTTTCCTCTCATCCTTTCCTTCCCCCTGGACTTACCTGACCTTCCTTCCTCTCTTCTACCTCCCCTCTACCCTCACCCCATTCTTGATTTCACAATGACTA
Source organism: Lithobates sylvaticus (assembly GCA_028564925.1). Taxonomy (NCBI): domain Eukaryota; kingdom Metazoa; phylum Chordata; class Amphibia; order Anura; family Ranidae; genus Lithobates; species Lithobates sylvaticus. The sequence goes on along the minus strand of CM053028.1, from coordinate 513,008,948 downwards.
ACTCTTTCTTAAAGGAATCTCAAGTTCTACGCTACATCTTTGACAATAATGTGCTGTCAGTACAATAAGACAAGTTTTCTCTTTGTATCTGTATTTTTTTTCATCTATATTTTCATTGTGTTATGTTTCACTATTCCGAAACAAGTTCTGTCTCCTTGATATATCCAGGGCATGGTACACACTAGACTTCAGACGTACCTAGTTAGCTTTACAGTGCAGTATTATCAGTCAGGCTGCTGAAGTTTTAAGTGTCTCGGTTTCTTTTTTCTTTCTATAGACCTGCATTGATATTCGCAAGTACTTTTCTCCAATATACTGTGCATGATAACTTGTTGTAACTTTGTTTTTGGCATATTGTTTATAATAAGCATGGTCATAAATAAATAAATAAATACTTTTAAAAAATGATCTGCAAGACTCAATTCAAATAATGGAAAGCATACTTTTTTTGTCGTCTGCTAAGTATGAATGTGCCTCCACCCTCAACTGTTGACTTTAGGAACCACATTGTCTCCACACAAATTTAGGATTACACTGTGTGGCCTATCAAATTTTTTCAAATCACTTATTATATGAGGTCTAATCACATTTAAACAGAACTATCCTGGTATATGTAATGTAGTTCAGTAATGGGGTTCTGAGGGTTAATTGTGCCGGTTAACTTTGGCATCAGTTTGGCTGGGCTGTACTAGGGTTCTGCCTGGTCATGGGTGCAGGGAGGTTAACATGACAGGCCTAGAACCAGGCCTGGTTGGACGTCTTAGGTATCAGTCTTCCCCGGAGCCAATCAGTGGGTGCGCCTGGCCCCGCTGTGCAGTCTGGGGAAGGGTACTTAAGGTGCTGAAGTCACGTGTTCGGGGTTGGGCCACAGTCCTGTTTCCTGGTTCTGGACCGGGGTAGCCCTGCGAGGGGTCCCGGGCCTGGGAACGTTTGCCGTCCCGAAACATGGTCAGTTTGACTAGCCCCACAGACCCGCCTGGTCTGGGGCAAGGATCCGTCTGTTCCAGAGTCTCGGAGTCGGTTAGCCCGAGGCCCAGTAACTGAAGGAGGATTCAAGGCGTCCCGGTGTGCTCTCATTACTGGAGGGGCACCACAGCTCGCATAAGTTACTGGGGAGGACTCTTCGGAGGAGGGCCAACAAGCTGGCATCTCAAGAGGAGCCTGGTTGCTGAGTTGTATGGACACTAAAGAATCCACACTTCCCACTTGTGGGAAAGGTTTCTATTCACCTTCGGTTGCAAGTTCATTCTGTGTCAGAGACTTTTAACAAGTTTCCGGATTACATTGTCAGCTGCCATACCTCTGGCTAGAGGTTTGTCTGGCATTGAAGTACCCAGCTGCAAGTGGCTACTCTCTGGGTTTGACTAGGTGCCTGATTTTCTTCACCCTTGCCCTCTGTTCCTATCTGAGACTGTGTTTCGTTGGATGTTACCACTGCAAGAATAAAAACCTTTAAAAGGACTTTTATTGTGTCAGTGTGTTGGGTACTAACCCTGGGAACCCCTGGACATTCATCAACAAGCCAAGCGGAGGTAACCGGTAAGCCCAAAAGTCAAGGCCGCCCCATTGAGGGTTGTGGCCGCTACATATTATTATGCAGTCATTTATATTTACCTGACCAACACAATGAAAGGTATATGTGCATTAATTGACAATAGCCAAGATAAAAGGCCAATCTTCAGCATTAGCAAAGACAAGTAGAAAAAGCAACCCAAACATATTGCAGGAGCAATCCATTGCAGACAGAAGTCAGAGTGAGACAGGCCTTTATCTAGGGCATGAGCATACATACTAACCTGTTGCTCAGACACAGGCTGACACAGCCTGACTGTCCAGCAATATATTTTGTCTCTCATTTTTGGAAAAGATGTGCATTGCGGAGACCAGAACTGCAGTGCTGAGTAACAACCAGAAGAGGGCGATGGCTTAAGGCTGATAGTTACAAGTGTGTAGGCATGTGAAGTTAGTCATTTTGCCAGTAGGTGGCTTTGTACCAGAATAGTGTCTGGTTACAGCAGACAATGTCTTCTGGTGCTAGGCCCTCTTAGGAAGAGCCCTCCTGCAGTGATGTCAGGGTTGAGTCAGCACCCATATATAAGGCAGGACGGGAGGAGCATACATTCTCTTGTGACACGGGAGCCAAGCTTCCCACACTTATGAGGACAAACCAGCACACATAGGCCCTGGACAGGACTTGAGGCCAGTTGGAGTGGACCTGTATGCAGAAGGAGCCGGCAGTAGTCTTTCTGTCCCTGATGGAGGTGGGGGCTATTGCAGATCGCAAAAGGCCTTTTAGGCCAGGTTGTAGATTCCTGTGATAGGCAATCATGTCTGATAGTACAGCTCTTTAAATTCAGCTTAAGACTTCCTGGATTAGGATATTGGGGATTCATTTGTAGCACCCGCTAATGCTAGGATAGGTGTGAGAAAATTTACTTGACTCATAGTAGATGCATGAGTGTGTTAATTGGGTCAGGGTTCAGACTCAGGACAGGCTGGAAGGCTCTAGAGACCATTCCTTTATCACCTCTCGCTGGTTCTGGAGTTTTCATGGAAACTTCTATAAGCTAGTGGGCGGAGGTATAGGGGCAGGGATCTGCTGGAGGTTGGAGAAAGCTGACTGAGAGAGCACCACTACCCTGCAGTCCTCCGGGGGAAAGGACAGCCTGCATAGCCTGGAAAGGAACCAGCCCAGTAGATAGACTGAAAGCAGTTCTATCCATAGCTGCAGGACAAGAACAGTGTGAGTATCGCTACACCCCTAGGGCCTATGAGGGAGAAGTCTGTTAGATGCAAGTTCTTGGCAAGTCTTCAGGGGACAGTTTGCTGCTTACCCAATCCCTTGTCCTAGGATCAAATACCGTAGCCAAGGGGACTGGTATTTTTCACTAAGGGGACCAAGTGCTCCTACAAGTTGGGACTTTGCTAAAAATCCACTCAGGAGACACCAAATTCCTAGGAGGGGATTACTTTGCTAACGGCTGGAACACAGTCAACCATCTGTTGTTGCAGCGTGCCAGAGAAGGAAATTGTCCTAATCTTTGTTGTTCTTCGAGTCAAATTGTGCATTCCATAACCCCATGTTACCCTATCCAAGTTCAAAACCCTAATAAATCCTAAAAACCAAGCCCATGGACTGTTTCTTGTGTTTGGATTCAAGTTGGAAAATGCTTGTTGCCTGGCTGTGCAGACTATACGGGGTCCCAAAACTTAGCGGCTCCTTAGGGAGTAGTGCTACACATTCAAACTGTACTGCATTTTTATGTTATTTATTTAGTATACAGTTTGTTAATAGAAATCTGCTATGACCATTAAACTCCATTTGGGTAAGGAAAATAGTGGAATAGAGGTCAAGCAGTTTTAGAGTGAAATATTTTTTTTATACTCTATTCATGCAGGTGTTAATTGTAATGCCGCATACACACGTTCGGACTTTGTCCGGCGGATTGTCCGCCGGACCTAGTCCGGCGGGACCTCCCCACACACGCCCAGACTTCCGAGCGTGTGACTTGCCCACACACGCCCGGACTTCTCCGGCGGACAATCCGCTGGAAAAAGTCCGCGGGAATGAACTGACTTTCCGATGAGCAGCAAGTCCGTTCATTTCAAAAGTCCGGCGGACTAGCCTACTAACGGCGGGATTGTCCGCCGGACTGCCAAGTCCAGCGGACAATTTAAAAACAAAACTTAAAACCTAGTCCGCCGGACTTTTGGCGCCAAAAAGTCCGCCGGCGCCCACACACGAGGGGATTGTCCGGTGGACTTGAGTCCAGCGGACAATCCCGCTGGATAGTCCCTTAGTGTGTACGCGGCATAATTCTACTGACAAAATTATTTGGTTTATTTCTTTTACATTTTCTTCCTCTTCTTGTGCTGTCTATTCTTCTTTCTCTTTTTGTTTACTTTTTTTCTGCAACCTTTTACAATGGCACCTGCTGAGAGGAATATCAAATTTGGTGCCAGTAATTTTTTTAGGTAGGCATTTGGGAGCACTGGTTTTTAAGGGACTATAATGGCAATGATCTCCAGCATTCGTTTGTAACATGTTTCTGTCAGCATGGCCCAAATCTCTGTCTTTAGTATGTCTACAGAGGTTGCACATCGGATCCCCCATATTATGAGTAAGTAACCCTAGAGAGTTGGTAATCTTCCTAAACAACAGGAAAGAGGTAAAAAAATCACTAGAAGATTTCAGGGGTCAGTGATAAGTAGCACAGTTCATAGGTTGTATTACATAAAGTACAGCCATGGCAAAAAGTATATTGCATATACTCTAGAATGTTATGAACGGTGATCAGATGAATTGAAATTAATTGCAAAGTCTTTGCCATGAAAATTAACTGAATCCCCCAAAAAATATTTCCACTGCATTTCAGCCCTGCCACAAAAGGACTATATTCTCTTGTTAACACAGGTTTCAGTGTTGACGAGGACAAGGCTGGAAATCACTTTGTAATGCTGATTGAGTTAGAATAAAAGACTGGAAGCTTTACAGTGCCTCTGCAAAATAGCTCAAGCTCTGTCAAATTGGATGGAGAGCGTCTGTGTACAGCAATTTTCAAGTCTTGCCACAGATTTTCAATTGGATTTAGGTCTGGACTTTGACTGGGCCATTCTAACACAAGAATATGCTTTGATCTAAACCATTCCACTGTAGCTCCCACCTGAGCTGTGGATCTCTGAAGCTCCTCCAGAGTAGGGATGAGCCGAACACCCCCGGGTTCGGTTCGAACCAGAACCTTCGAACGGACCGAAAGTTCGCGCGAATTTTCGAACCCTATACGTTATAATGGACGCGAACGTTCGAAATCAAAAGTGCTAATTACAACGGCCAATATGCATGTTAATGTCATAAAACAGGTTTGGGGACCCGGGTCCTGCCCAGGGGACATATATCAATGCAAAAAGAACTTTTAAAAACTAACGTTTTTTCGGGAGCAGTCATTTTAATGATGCATAAAGTGAAAAAAAAAAAGTGAAATTTTCCTTTAAATATGGTACCTGGGGGGTGTCTAAAGTATGCCTGTGAAGTGGCATGTGTTTCCCGTGTTTAGAACTGTCCTTGCACAAAATGACATTTGTAAAGGAAAAAAAGAAGCCATTTAAAACCACTTGCGGCTTTAGGTTTGATCTTAAGTAGAATCTGAACAGGTACATTATGAAGTGTAGCTCCATCCCAAAAAAATCTTTTTAAGCTTTTTGGAGAACATAGGGAGGGGTTATCACCCCTGTAACATTTGCTGTCTTTGCACATCTGTTCAGAACATGTCACCTCACTTTCCGTCCCAATGACAAATGTTTTTGGAAAAGTGGGGTTTTAATTGAAACAAGGATTGGTGATAAAGTATCAGTAGAGAGGAGATACCTTTTTTCCCAAATTAAATCTAACAGGATAGAATTTCCCTTCCTAGGGGTAGATTTCCTCTCACTTCCTGTTTTCTCTTTCCATTTGCAAGTAGGAGTCGTTTGTAAGTTGGATGTTTGAAAGTAGGGGCCTGGCGTATATACTCTGCAGAAATTTGCCCTATTAGATGTTGGTGTAGCCACAAGACTGGTGGGCACAGGAATGGGCCCTGCTGTGAGTTAATAGATCAAGATTTGTAATTGCATGCACCTGTTGAACAGGGCAGAAAAATTGGGGGTGGTGGTGGTGGTGGTGGACGGTTTTGCCACAAGACTGTAAGCTCTCACAGTTACTCTTGGTGGGCGCAGGAATGGGCCCTGCTGTGAGTTATTAGATCAAGATTTGTAATTGCAAGCACCTGATGAACAGGGCATAAAAATTGGGCCTTTGGCGGTGGTGGTGGACGGTGTTGCCACAAGACTGTAGGCCCTCATAGTTACTCTTGGTGGGCGCAGGAATGGGCCCTGCTGTGAGTTATTAGATCAAGATTTGTAATTGCAAGCACCTGATGAACAGGGCAGAAAATTGGGCCTTTGGCGGTGGTGGTGGACGGTGTTGCCACAAGACTGCAGGCCCTCATAGTTACTCTTGGTGGGCGCAGGAATGGGCCCTGCTGTGAACTATTAGATCAAGATTTGTAATTACCCGCCCCTGTTAAACAGGGGCTGAAAATTGTGCCTTAGGCACTGGTGCTGGTGCCACAACACTGCAACCCCTCACAGAGACTGTACTTGGAGCACAGCAGTCACACGTGTTGCGAAGCATTTTTTTAAAAAATTGTAAGTACACGCCCCTGTTAAACAGGGGCTGAAAAATTGTGCCTTAGGCACTGGTGCTGGTGCCACAACACTGCAACCCGGCCCTCACAGATACTGTACTTGGAGCACAGCAGTCACACGTGTTGCGAAGCATTTTTTAAAAAAATTGTAAGTACACGCCCCTGTTAAACAGGGGCTGAAAAATTGTGCCTTAGGCACTGGTGCTGGTGCCACAACACTGCAACCCGGCCCTCACAGATACTGTACTTGGAGCACAGCAGTCACACGTGTTGCGAAGCATTTTTTTTAAAAAATTGTAAGTACACGCCCCTGTTAAACAGGGGCTGAAAAATTGTGCCTTAGGCACTGGTGCTGGTGCCACAACACTGCAACCCGGCCCTCACAGATACTGTACTTGGAGCACAGCAGTCACACGTGTTGCGAAGCATTTTTTTTAAAAAATTGTAAGTACACGCCCCTGTTAAACAGGGGCTGAAAAATTGTGCCTTAGGCACTGGTGCTGGTGCCACAACACTGCAACCCGGCCCTCACAGATACTGTACTTGGAGCAGAGCAGTCACACGTGTTGCGAAGCATTTTTTTAAAAAATTGTAAGTACCCGCCCCTGTTAAACAGGGGCTGAAAAATTGTGCCTTAGGCACTGGTGCTGGTGCCACAACACTGCAACACGGCCCTCACAGAGACTGTACTTGGAGCACAGCAGTCACACGTGTTGCGAAGCATTTTTTTAAAAAAATTGTAAGTACCCGCCCCTGTTAAACAGGGGCTGAAAAATTGTGCCTTAGGCACTGGTGCTGGTGCCACAACACTGCAACACGGCCCTCACAGAGACTGTACTTGGAGCACAGCAGTCACACGTGTTGCGAAGCATTTTTTTAAAAAATTGTAAGTACACGCCCCTGTTAAACAGGGGCTGAAAAATTGTGCCTTAGGCACTGGTGTGGTGGCATGGATCATTGAGGAGGAGGAAGAGGATAGTCAGTGAACATAAGAGGACAGTCACTCAGCATCAGCATAGGCAGTCTTGAAGGGATGTGACATTAAAAATTATTCGGTTATATCCGCCTCAGGTGCCTGGTAGCTGGTGGTGATCCAAGACTGATTCATTTTGATGAATGTCAGTCGATCAACCGAGGCGGTGGACAGGCGCACCCTATGATCAGTCACAAATCCTCCAGCAGCACTGAATGTGCGTTCGGAAAGAACGCTGGAGGCAGGACAGGCCAGTAGCTCAATTGCATACTGTGCAAGCTCTGGCCAGTGATCCATCCTCAGGACCCAGTAAGCCAGAGGATTTTCGGTGGGAAAGGTGTCCAAGTCTGACCTTGCCCCAAGGTATTCCTGCACCATGTATATCAGACGCTGGCGATGGTTGCTGGAACCGATCATACCTTGGGGCTGCGGACTAAAAAATTGTCTGAACGCATCGGTCAGACGTCCACCTTCCCCACCGCTCCTTCTGCCACTGACCGAAGCCTCAGCAACTCGTCGCCCAGGACCAGGAGTTTGTAGCCTCCCAGTTTCTGGGAACGCGTTGCACAGACCTTTCTGCAAGGCCTCCCTGAGATGTCTCATCCTCTGCTCCCTCTGCGACGGCAAGATAAGGTCCGCAACCTTACCCTTGTACCGCGGATCAAGGAGAGTGGCCAGCCAGTAATGGTCCTCTCCTTGATCCGAAGAACACGAGGATCCTTCCGCAGGCTTGCAGGATCAGGGAGGCCATGCAGCGTAGGTTAGCTGAGGCATTCGGTCCGGAGTCTTCTGGGTCACTGAGGATGACATGATCGCCAGCCACCTCCTCCCAGCCACGTACAAGTCCACTGGCTTGTTGGGACTGTACATCATCCCTAAAAGACTGCTGCTGCTGATGCTGAGTGCCAGGCTCCACCTCCATGCTCACACAATCCTCCTCCTCCTCCTCCTCCTCCTCCTCCTCATCCTCTTCCTGTGTGATGGGTGGGACAGAAGGAACACTGTCCGGATAAAGGGGGGCCTTGAGAGGCAAGGAAGTCCTCCTCTTCCTGCCTCTGTTCTGCCTCAAGTGCCCTGTCCATTATCCCACGCAGCGTATGCTCCAACAGGTGGACAAGAGGGACAGTGTCACTGATGCATGCACTGTCACTGCTCACCATCCTCGTGGCCTCCTCAAATGGTGAGAGGACAGTGCATGCATCCCTGATCATGCTCCACTGACGTGGGGAAAAAAAACCAAGCTCCCCTGACCCTGTCCTGGTGCCATAGTCGCAAAGGTACTCATTGATGGCCCTCTGCTGCGTGTGCAGTCGCTGCAGCATGGCCAACGTTGAGTTCCACCTGGTGGGCATGTCAGATATTAGGCGGTTCTTGGGCAGGTTCAGCTCCTTTTGCAGCTCAGTCAGCCGAGCACTGGCATTATAAGATCGGCGGAAATGCACACAGACTTTCCTGGCCTGCCTCAGGACATCCTGTAAGCCTGGGAACCTGCCCAAGAACCGCTGCACCACCAGGTTGAGGACGTGAGCCATGCAGGGCACATGGGTGAGCTGCCCCTGTCGCAGGGCGGAGAGGAGGTTGGTGCCATTGTCAGAAACGACCATTCCTGGCTTAAGCTGACGTGGCGTCAACCACCTCTCGGCCTGCCCTGCAGAGCTGCCAGAACCTCTGGCCCAGTGTGGCTCCTGTCCCCCCAAACACACCAGCGCAAGCACGGCATGGCATCTTTTTGCCTGCGTACTTGCGTAGCCCCTTGTACGCCTACGGAGCACCGCTGGTTCCAAGGACAGAGCACTGGAGGAAGAAGAAGAGGAGGGGGGGTGGAGGAGAGAGGTGTGTCACAACCAGTAGCAGTAGTCGCGTTTTGGAGGCGTGGTGGCGGAACAACCTCCAACACTACTGCACCTTGTCCTGCATCCCTCCCAGCTGCCAATAGAGTGACCCAATGGGCCGTGAAAGAAAGGTACCGTCCCTGTCCATGCCTGCTGGACCATGAGTCAGCGGTAATATGCACCTTACCGCTGACCGCCCTGTCCAGCGAGGCATGGACATTGCCCTCCACATGCCGGTAGAGAGACGGAATCGCCTTCCGCGAGAAAAAGTGGCGTTTGGGAACCTGCCACTGAGGAACCGCACATTGAACAAACTCACGGAAGGGGGCCGAGTCTACCAACTGAAAAGGCAGCAGTTGAAGTGCTAGCAATTTAGCAAGGCTAGCATTCAACCGCTGGGCATGTGGATGGCTGGGAGTGTACTTCTTTCTACGGTCCAGCAGCTGGGGCAGGGAAATTTGCCTGCTGCAATCGGACGTCGGTGTACTGCAAGTACTTGGTTGTGACACACCGAATTCTACACCTTCAGTCCTCTCAGAGCAGCTTTCAGAGAGGACTGAAGGTGTAGTGGGGATGGAGATCCCAGCTGAGGAGGAGCAAGGAGAGGTCCGCTTAGTTCTTTGGTGTGGGTCTTTTATGTGTGCCTGCCAACGAGCTGCATGGCAGGTCGCCATATGTCTGGTCATGCTTGTCGTGCCCAAGCGGCTGATGTTTTGGCCACGCGAGATACGCTTGAGACAAATATTGCAAATAGCAGTGGTGCGATCTGCTGCACTCGTCTCAAAAAAGGCCCACACCAAAGAACTTTTCTGATAACGTGCAGAGGCAGCGCCCTGCACAGGCGGAGCTCTGCGGTGTTGTACAGTTGCTGTGCTGGCCTCTACCTGGCCTCCAGGGGGCATCCTGCCTCGTTGGACATGTGACGCCGCATCCTCCTCCTCCTCGTCCTCCTCCTCATCCTCTCTCCCTTGAGGCACCCACGTGGAGTCAGTGACCTCATCATCCCCTCCCTCTTCACCACTAGAGCAAACCTGGCAGTAAGCTGCAGCTGGTGGAACAGTACTGCCAGATTCCTCAAGCTGGGTATCGTCATCCGAGCCTTCGAATCGTTGGCATCCTCCTGGAGCATGTACCCAAGACTGTGCTCAAAGAGTTCGGGGGACTCCTCAGGAGGACATGGTGGGTCTAGGGAAGGGGTGGCTGATGATGCTCTGTCAGTACCCTGAGCCTGGGTGAGAGAGGATGAGGAGGATGAGGAGGGCTTGGTCATCCATTCTACCAAGCCTTCAGCATGATGCGGCTCCACATGTCCAGCTGCCGAAAACAAAGACGCGCGTGTCCCATGGCCACGTGCTGATGACGATGCACGACCACGTCCACGTCCACGGCCACGTCCACTAGAAACAGAGCCTGCCTGCCCTGTGTTCTTGGCTCTGCACGCTCTGCCTCCCCTTGGCGGTCTTCCAGCCATTGTAGTCGGTAGTCCTGTGGGTGCTGCTGAGAAGAAAATATAGGAGCTCTGTGTGATGCCACTAACACACTAGAAGTCCTATGGGTGCTTCTGCAAAGAAAATAGAGGAGCTCTGTGTGATGCCACTAACACACTAGAAGTCCTGTGGGTGCTTATGCAAAGAAAATAGAGGAGCTCTGTGTGATGCCACTAACACACTAGAAGTCCTGTGGGTGCTGCTGAGAAGAATATATAGGAGCTCTGTGTGATGCCACTAACACACTAGAAGTCCTGTGGGTGCTTATGCAAAGAAAATAGAGGAGCTCTGTGTGATGCCACTAACACACTAGAAGTCCTATGGGTGCTTCTGCAAAGAAAATAGAGGAGCTCTGTGTGATGCCACTAACACACTAGAAGTCCTGTGGGTGCTTCTGCAAAGAAAATAGAGGAGCTCTGTGTGATGCCACTAACACACTAGAAGTCCTGTGGGTGCTTATGCAAAGAAAATAGAGGAGCTCTGTGTGATGCCACTAACACACTAGAAGTCCTGTGGGTGCTGCTGAGAAGAATATATAGGAGCTCTGTGTGATGCCACTAACACACTAGAAGTCCTATGGGTGCTTCTGCAAAGAAAATAGAGGAGCTCTGTGTGATGCCACTAACACACTAGAAGTCCTGTGGGTGCTTCTGCAAAGAAAATAGAGGAGCTCTGTGTGATGCCACTAACACACTAGAAGTCCTGTGGGTGCTTATGCAAAGAAAATAGAGGAGCTCTGTGTGATGCCACTAACACACTAGAAGTCCTGTGGGTGCTTCTGCAAAGAAAATAGAGGAGCTCTGTGTGATGCCACTAACACACTAGAAGTCCTGTGGGTGCTTCTGCAAAGAAATAGAGGAGCTCTGTGTGATGCCACTAACACACTAGAAGTCCTGTGGGTGCTTATGCAAAGAAAATAGAGGAGCTCTGTGTGATGCCACTAACACACTAGAAGTCCTGTGGGTGCTTATGCAAAGAAAATAGAGGAGCTCTGTGTGATGCCACTAACACACTAGAAGTCCTGTGGGTGCTGCTGAGAAGAATATATAGGAGCTCTGTGTGATGCCACTAACACACTAGAAGTCCTATGGGTGCTTCTGCAAAGAAAATAGAGGAGCTCTGTGTGATGCCACTAACACACTAGAAGTCCTGTGGGTGCTTCTGCAAAGAAAATAGAGGAGCTCTGTGTGATGCCACTAACACACTAGAAGTCCTGTGGGTGCTTATGCAAAGAAAATAGAGGAGCTCTGTGTGATGCCACTAACACACTAGAAGTCCTGTGGGTGCTGCTGAGAAGAATATATAGGAGCTCTGTGTGATGCCACTAACACACTAGAAGTCCTATGGGTGCTTCTGCAAAGAAAATAGAGGAGCTCTGTGTGATGGGACTAACACACTTCAAGTCCTATAGGTGCTTCTGGGAAGAAAATAAAGGTCTGTGTGATGGGACTAACACACTTCAAGTCCTATAGTTGCTTCTGGGAACAAAATATAGGATCTCTGTGTGATGGGACTAACACACTTCAAGTCCTATAGGTGCTTCTGGGAAGAAAATATAGCTCTGTGTGTGTAATGGGACTAACACACTTCAAGTCCTATAGTTGCTTCTGGGAACAAAATATAGGATCTCTGTGTGATGGGACTAACACACTTCAAGTCCTATAGGTGCTTCTGGGAAGAAAATATAGCTCTGTGTGTGTGATGGGACTAACACACTTCAAGTCCTATAGGTGCTTCTGGGAAGAAAATATAGCTCTGTGTGTGTGATGGGACTAACACACTTCAAGTCCTATAGGTGCTTCTGGGAAGAAAATATAGCTCTGTGTGTGTAATGGGACTAACACACTTCAAGTCCTATAGGTGCCTCTGGGAACAAAATATAGCTCTGTGTGTGTGATGGGACTAACACACTTCAAGTCCTATAGGTGCTTCTGGGAAGAAAATATAGCTCTGTGTGTGTGATGGGACTAACACACTTCAAGTCCTATAGGTGCTTCTGGGAACAAAATATAGCTCTGTGTGTGTGATGGGACTAACACACTTCAAGTCCTATAGGTGCTTCTGGGAACAAAATATAGCTCTGTGTGTGTGATGGGACTAACACACTTCAAGTCCTATAGGTGCTTCTGGGAACAAAATATAGCTCTGTGTGTGTGATGGGACTAACACACTTCAAGTCCTATAGGTGCTTCTGGGAACAAAATATAGCTCTGTGTGTGTGATGGGACTAACACACTTCAAGTCCTATAGGTGCTTCTGGGAACAAAATATAGCTCTGTGTGTGTAATGGGACTAACACACTTCAAGTCCTATAGGTGCTTCTGGGAAGAAAATATAGCTCTGTGTGTGTAATGGGACTAACACACTTCAAGTCCTATAGGTGCTTCTGGGAACAAAATATAGCTCTGTGTGTGTAATGGGACTAACACACTTCAAGTCCTATAGGTGCTTCTGGGAAGAAAATATAGCTCTGTGTGTGTGATGGGACTAACACACTTCAAGTCCTATAGGTGCTTCTGGGAAGAAAATATAGCTCTGTGTGTGTGATGGGACTAACACACTTCAAGTCCTATAGGTGCTTCTGGGAAGAAAATATAGCTCTGTGTGTGTGATGGGACTAACACACTTCAAGTCCTATAGGTGCTTCTGGGAAGAAAATATAGCTCTGTGTGTGTAATGGGACTAACACACTTCAAGTCCTATAGGTGCTTCTGGGAAGAAAATATAGCTCTGTGTGTGTAATGGGACTAACACACTTCAAGTCCTATAGGTGCTTCTGGGAACAAAATATAGCTCTGTGTGTGTGATGGGACTAACACACTTCAAGTCCTATAGGTGCTTCTGGGAAGAAAAATATAGCTCTGTGTGTGTGATGGGACTAAACACACTTCAAGTCCTATAGGTGCTTCTGGGAACAAAATATAGCTCTGTGTGTGTGATGGGACTAACACACTTCAAGTCCTATAGGTGCTTCTGGGAACAAAATATAGCTCTGTGTGTGTGATGGGACTACCACACTTCAAGTCCTATAGGTGCTTCTGGGAACAAAATATAGCTCTGTGTGTGTGATGGGACTAACACACTTCAAGTCCTATAGGTGCTTCTGGGAACAAAATATAGCTCTGTGTGTGTGATGGGACTAACACACTTCAAGTCCTATAGGTGCTTCTGGGAACAAAATATAGCTCTGTGTGTGTAATGGGACTAACACACTTCAAGTCCTATAGGTGCTTCTGGGAAGAAAATATAGCTCTGTGTGTGTAATGGGACTAACACACTTCAAGTCCTATAGGTGCTTCTGGGAACAAAATATAGCTCTGTGTGTGTAATGGGACTAACACACTTCAAGTCCTATAGGTGCTTCTGGGAAGAAAATATAGCTCTGTGTGTGTGATGGGACTAACACACTTCAAGTCCTATAGGTGCTTCTGGGAACAAAATATAGCTCTGTGTGTGTGATGGGACTAACACACTTCAAGTCCTATAGGTGCTTCTGGGAAGAAAATATAGCTCTGTGTGTGTGATGGGACTAACACACTTCAAGTCCTATAGGTGCTTCTGGAAGAAAATATAGCTCTGTGTGTGTAATGGGACTAACACACTTCAAGTCCTATAGGTGCTTCTGGGAAGAAAATATAGCTCTGTGTGTGTAATGGGACTAACACACTTCAAGTCCTATAGGTGCTTCTGGGAACAAAATATAGCTCTGTGTGTGTAATGGGACTAACACACTTCAAGTCCTATAGGTGCTTCTGGGAACAAAATATAGCTCTGTGTGTGTGATGGGACTAACACACTTCAAGTCCTATAGGTTCTTCTGGGAACAAAATATAGCTCTGTGTGTGTGATGGGACTAACACACTTCAAGTCCTATAGGTTCTTCTGGGAACAAAATATAGCTCTGTGTGTGTGATGGGACTAACACACTTCAAGTCCTATAGGTGCTTCTGGGAAGAAAATATAGCTCTGTGTGTGTGATGGGACTAACACACTTCAAGTCCTATAGGTGCTTCTGGGAAGAAAATATAGCTCTGTGTGTGTAATGGGACTAACACACTTCAAGTCCTATAGGTGCCTCTGGGAACAAAATATAGCTCTGTGTGTGTGATGGGACTAACACACTTCAAGTCCTATAGGTGCTTCTGGGAAGAAAATATAGCTCTGTGTGTGTAATGGGACTAACACACTTCAAGTCCTATAGGTGCCTCTGGGAACAAAATATAGCTCTGTGTGTGTGATGGGACTAACACACTTCAAGTCCTATAGGTGCTTCTGGGAAGAAAATATAGCTCTGTGTGTGTGATGGGACTAACACACTTCAAGTCCTATAGGTGCCTCTGGGAACAAAATATAGCTCTGTGTGTGTGATGGGACTAACACACTTCAAGTCCTATAGGTGCTTCTGGGAACAAAATATAGCTCTGTGTGTGTGATGGGACTAACACACTTCAAGTCCTATAGGTGCTTCTGGGAAGAAAATATAGCTCTGTGTGTGTGATGGGACTAACACACTTCAAGTCCTATAGGTGCTTCTGGGAAGAAAATATAGCTCTGTGTGTGTGATGGGACTAACACACTTCAAGTCCTATAGGTGCTTCTGGGAAGAAAATATAGCTCTGTGTGTGTAATGGGACTAACACACTTCAAGTCCTATAGGTGCCTCTGGGAACAAAATATAGGAGCTCTGCCTGCCTGCCACGAACACACTACAAGTCCTATAGGTGCTTCTGGTAACAAAATATAGGAGCTCTGCCTGCCTGCCACGAACACACTACAAGTCCTATAGGTGCTTCTGGTAACAAAATATAGGAGCTCTGCCTGCCTGCCACGAACACACTACAAGTCCTATAGGTGCTTCTGGTAACAAAATATAGGAGCTCTGCCTGCCTGCCACGAAACACACTACAAGTCCTATAGGTGCTTCTGGTAACAAAATATAGGAGCTCTGCCTGCCTGCCACGAACACACTACAAGTCCTATAGGTGCTTCTGGTAACAAAATATAGTAGCTCTGCCTGCCTGCCACGAACACACTACAAGTCTATAGGTGCTTCTGGTAACAAAATATAGTAGCTCTGCCTGCCTGCCACGAACACACTACAAGCCCCTCTTTCTCAATCAATCTTTGTAACTGAATCTATCTAACTCAATCTCTGTAAGTGAATCTCTCTAACTATCTAAATGCAGCAGAGTGTCACAGAATCAGCCTGCTCAATCTGCGCCGGAACAGCATGTGACCGGCGCAGACGGCGTGGCGGCGTTTTATAGGGGGGGGCGTGTACTACAGCCCCTGAGCTGTAATTGGCTACAGGCGTCCTGCCTGTAGCCAATTATGGCTCTTCGAGTTTCCGGGGCTGTGATTGGCCAAGCATGCGGGGTCACAGTGCATGCTTGGCCAATCATCAGCCAGCAATGCACTGCGTCGGCCGCGCCGGCCGCAATGCATTGCGGGGCCGCTCGCATCACACGAACGTGATGCGAGCGGCCAAAATAGTTCTGGGCTCGCCGAGCGAGCGAACGCCCGGTGCTCGATGCGAACGTGGGTTCGCATCGAGCACCGGGCCCATCCCTACTCCAGAGTTACCATGGGCCTCTTGGTTGCTTCTCTGATTAATGCACTCCTTACTCAGCCTGTAAGTTTAGGTGGGCAGCCATTTCTTGGTAGGTTTGCAGTTGTGCCATACTCTTTCCATTTTTGGATGATGGATTGAACAGTGCTTGAGATGTTCAAAACTTGGGATTTTTTTTATAACCTAACCCTGCTTTAAATTTCTCCACAACTTTATCCCTGACCTGTCTGGTGTGTTCCTTGGCCTTCATGATGCTGTTTGTTCACTAAGGTTCTCTAACAAACCTCCCAGGGCTTCATAGAACAGCTGTATTTATACTGAGATTAAATTACACACAGGTGGGCTCTATTTACTAATTAGGTGGCTTCTGAAGACAATTGGTTCCACTAGATTTTAGTTAGAGGTATAAGAGTAAAGGGGGCTGAATACAAATGCACGCCACATTTTTCAGATATTTATTTGTAAAAAAAATTGAGAACCATTTATCATTTTCCTTCCACTTCACAATTATGTGCCACTTTGTGTTGGTCTATCACATACTCTCCCAATAATATACATTTACGTTTTTGGTTGTAACATGACAAAAATAGAGAAATTTCAAGGGGTATGAATACTTTTTCAAGGCCCTGAAAAAGGAGGATGATGCTTGAAATCATTGTTCTTCTTCTGTTAACCATGGTTACCTGCAAGGAAACACATGCAGTCATCATTGCTTTGGACAAAAAGGGATTCACAGGCAAGGATGTTGCTGCTACTAAGATTTTGCCTAAATCAACCATTTATCAGATCACCAAGAACTTCAAGGAGAGAGGTTCAATTGTTGTGACATTGTACCCCTACTTATTCACCAAAATGTCAATTTGTGTTCAACCCCCTTTACTCTGATACCCCTAACTAAATCTAGTGTAACCAATTACCTTCAGAAGTCACCTAATTAGTAAATAGAGTCCACCTGTGTGTCATTTAATCTCAGTATAAATACAGCTGTTCTGTGTACCCCTCAGAGGTTTGTTAGAGAACCTTAGTGAACAAACAGCATCATGAAGGCCAAGGAACACACTCGACAGATCAGGGATAAAGTTATGGAGAAGTTTAAAGCAAGGTTAGGTTATAAAAAAATATCTCAAGCTTTGAACATCTCACGGAGCAATGTTCAATCCATCATCCAAAAATGGAAAGAGTATGGCACAACTGCAAACCTGCCAAGACATGGCCGTCCACCTAAACTGACAGGCTGGGCAAGAAGAACATTAATCAGAGAAGCCAAGAGGCCCATGGTAACTCTGGAGGAGCTGCAGAGATACACAGCTCAGGTGGGAGAATCTGTCCACAGGTAAACTATTAGTTGTGCTCTCCACAAATCTGGCCTTTATGGAAGAGTGGAAAGAAGAAAGCCATTGTTGAAAGAAAACCATAAGAAGTCCTGTTTGTGTGGGGTAAATAGTAAAGTTGTAGAAGAAGGTGCTCTGGTCAGACCAGGCCAAAATTGAACTTTTTGGCCTAAGAGAAAAATGCAATGTGTGGCGGAAAACTAACACTGCACATCACCCTGAACACACCATCCACACCATTAAACGTGGTTGTGGCAGCATCATGTTGTGGGGATGCTTTTCTTTCTCAGGAACAGGGAAGAAGGTCAGAATTGATGGGAAGCTGGATGGAGTCAAATACAGGCTAATCTTATGCCGCGTACACAAGAGCGGACTTTTCGACAGCAAAAGTCTGATGGGACGAATCCGTCGGACAATTCAATCGTGTGTGGCTCCATCGGACTTTTGCTGTCGAAAAATATGACAGACTTTAGAAATAGAACGTGTTTCAAATTTTTCCACCGAAACTCTGCTGGACCCAGTTCCTATCGAGAAATCCGCTCATCTGTATGCTAGTCCGACGGACAAACAATGACACAAGGGCAGCTATTGGCTACTGGCTACGAACTTCCTTATTCTAGTCCAGTCGTACGTCATCACATTCGAATCCGTCGGACTTTAGTGTGATTGTGTGTGGCCAAGTCCGTTCATTCGTAAAGTCTGTTGGAAATCTCTGTCGAAAGTCAGTCGGAAAGACTGTCGGACCTAGTCCGTCGAAAAGTCCTCTTGTGTGTACGCGGCATTAGAAGAAAACCTGTAAGAGTCTGCAAAAGACTTGAGACTGGGGTGGAGGTTCACCTTCCAGCAGGATAAGGACCCTAAACATACAGCCAGAGCTCCGAATTAATGGTTAAGATCAAAGCATATTCATGTGTTAGAATGGCCCAGTCCAGACCTAAATCAAACTGAGAATCTGTGGCAAGACTTGAAAATTGCTGTTCACAGAGGCTCTCCATCCAATCTGACAGAGCTTGAGCTATTTTTCAAACAAGAATGGACAACAATTTCACTCTCTAGATGTGCAAAACTGGTAGAGATATCCCCAAAAAGACTTGCAGCTGTAATTGCAGCAAAAGGTGGTGCTACAAAGAATTAAAGCGGGAGTTCCGGCGTTTTTTTTTTTTTCTATACTGCAGCTGCTGGCTTTTAAAATATGGACACTTACCCGTCCAGCGCGCCCGCGATGTCGGCACCCGAGGCCCATCTGTCGATCGGCTCTAGGGTGCTGCCGCCGCCATCTTTGGTATGGGAATCAGGAAGTGAAGCTAAGTGCTGCTAATTGAAGAAGCCAGGTGGCTTGGTATTGTTTGTCATTTTCTGTTTCCACAGTGAAAACCATTGCATGTACAACTGCTTGGTGTTGGACTTTAATTTAGTTTACTAAAAATGGTCTGAAAAGCCCTGAAACAAAGTTCTGACTGGAATTGCTAGTACCACTAAGTTAAGTTAAGTTGAGTTAAGCTCCCAAACATATTACTATACACTCACTGGCACTTTATTAGGTATACCTTGTTAGTACCAGGTTGTAGCCCCCCCCCCTCTTGCCTTTAAAACTGACTTAATTATTCATGACATAGGTTCAACAAGGAGTTAAAAACATTCCTCAGAGATTTTGGACCAAATTGACATGATAGCATCACGCGGTTGCTGCAGATCCATAATGCGAATCTCCTGTTCCACCAGATCCTAAAGGTGTTCTATTGGATGAGATCTGGTGACTGTGGAGGCCATTGGAGTACAGTGACCTCATTGTCATGTTCAAGAAACCAGTGGTGAGATGATTTGAGCTTTGTGACATGGTGCATTATCCTGCTGGAAGGAGCCATCAGAAGATGGGTACACTGTAGTCACAAAGGGATGACATGGTCAGCAACAATATTTAGGTAGGCCGTGGCTTTAAACCAATTTTGGTGAGCCTGTGCGAATTGTAACCTCAGTTTCCTGTTCTTAGCTGACAGGAGTGGCACCCGGTGTGGTCTTCTGCTGCTGTAGAACATCTGCTTCAAGATTCGATGTGTTGTGCATTCAGAGATGGTATTCTGCATACTTTGGTTGTAACAAGTGGATATTTGAGTTACTGTTGCCTTTCTATCATCTCAAACCATTCTGCCTTTTTTCCTCTGACATCAACAAGGCCTTTTCCTCAACACAGCTTCCGCTCACTGGATATTTTCTCCTTTCGGACCATTCTCTGTAAACCCTAGAGATGGCTGTGCATGAAAATCCCAGTAGATAGTTACATAGTTAGTAAAAGGTTGAATAAAGACACCAGTCTATCCAGTTCAACCTGAGTGAGTGTGGGTGCGTGTCTACAATTGTCCCTATCCCTGTACATTGTGTCTCATTAAGATACTCATCTATTATATTATTATTTATTTAAGGTACCCATATAGAGCTGTCAATGTATGCAGCTCTCCACAGATACATATCACACTCACATCAGTCCCTACCCTCAAGGAGCCCACAATCCAAGGTCCCCAACTCACCTTCATATACTAGGGCCAATTTTTGGACAGAAGCCAATTAACCTACCAGCATGTCTTTGGAGATCAGCAGTTTTTGAAATACTCAGACCAGCCCATCTGGCACCAACAATCTTGCCACTAGTCACTTAAATCCCATTTCTTCCTTATTCTGATGCTCGGTTTGAACTTCAGCAAGTCTACTTCACCATGTCTAGATGCCTAAATGCACTGAGTTGCTGCCATTTGATTGGCTGGTTAGCAATTTGTGTTCCATGATGACATCACAGAGCTGGTGGATGTTAGAGATCTTGCGCTCCTTAACCTTTCATTTTGAGGAGTCCCCACAAATGCTCAATAGGATTTAGGTCTGGAGACATGCTTGGCCAGTCCATCACCTTTGCTCTCAGCTTTTTTAGCAAGGCAGTGGTTGTCTTGGAGGTGTGTTTGGGGTTGTTATCATGTTGGAATACTGCCCTGCAGCCCAGTCTCCGAAAGGAGGGGATCATGCTCTGCTTCAGTATGTCACAGTACATGTTGGCATTCTAGGTTCCCTCAATGAACTGTAGCTCCCCAGTGCCAGCAGCACTCATTCAGCCTCAGACCATGACACTCCCACCACCATGCTTGACTGTAGACAAGACACACTTGTCTTTGTACTCCTCACATGGTTCCTGCCCCACACGCTTGACACCATCTGAACCAAATACGTTTATCTTGGTCTCATCAGACCACAGGATATGGTTCCAGTAATCCATGCCCTTAGACTGCTTGTCTTCAGCAAACTGTTTGCGGGCTTTCTTGTGCATCATCTTTAGAAGAGGCTTCCTTCTGTGACAACAGCCATGCAGACTAATTTGATGCAGTGTGCGGCGTATGGTCTGAGCAATGACAGGCTGACCCCCCATCCCTTCAACCTCTGCAGCAATGCTGGCAGCACTCATACTTCTATTTCCCAAAGACAACCTCTGGATATGAAGCTGAGCACGTGCATTCCACTTCTTTGGTTGACCATAGCAAGGCCTGTTCTGAGTAGAACCTTTCCTGTTAAACTGCTGTATGGTCTTGGCCACTATTCTGCAGCTCAGTTTCAGGGGCTTGGCAATCTTCTTATAGCCTAGGCCAACTTTATAGAGCCATGAGGTGCCATGTTGAACTTCCAGTGACCAGTATCAGAGAGTGAGAGCGATAACACCAAATGTAACACACCTGAGACCTTGTAACACTAATGAGTCACGTGACACCGGGGAGGGAAAATGGCTAATTGGGCCCAATTTGGGCGTACACACGAGCGGACTTTCCCGCGGGAACTTTTTCCTGCCAAAAGTCCGGCGGACTAAGTTTTAAGTTCAGACTTAATATTGTCCGCTGGACTCGTGAGTCCGGCGGACAATCCCGCGGTCTGTGTGCTAGTCCACAGGACTTTTGGAAATGAACAGACTTGCCGACACAAGATCGGAAAGTCCGTTCATTTAGAACGTGACTTCAGGTAGACGGGACAAGCGAAGGCAGCGAATGCCGCCGCGCTAGCCCCGTCACCTGCCATGGATTTAAAGGGAATCCCTACGCTCGCTCGTCCCCACCCCTTTCCTGGCCGGCCGAACTGCGTGCTCGGATAAGGGTCTGAGATGGATTTGGGGGGGGGACCCCCACGCCGTTTTCTTCGTGTGGAAGTAAACCCCCCTATCGTTTTCAGCCAAGGAAGCTGCCATCTTTGCCTCTGTTTAATCTTCAACCGCCACAGTGCTGCACATGTGATTCGTTATGACACCAGCCATTGGATGGTTTGACTGTTTGGTTGAGAGCACAGCCAATGTGCAGTTAGCATTCACGGCATGCCTTTTTTTTTTAGACTGTTAAATCGATGGGTTTACTTCCGCTTTAATGGTTGTGTGTTGAGTTATTTTTAGGGGACAGCAAATTTACACTGTTATACAAGCTGTACACTCACTACACTGTAGCAAAGTGTAATTTCTTCACATGAAAAGATATAATAAATATTTACAAAAATGTGAGGGGTGTACTCACTTTTGAGAGATACTGTATATACAATGTATACAGTGTATAATTGGAACAAGTGGGAACATAGTGCTAGCCCTCCCAAACACCATTTCTGTGCCAGTTTTGAAAAATGCAGCACTAATGTTTTATTAAACTGAGTCCTATTAAGGTTTGAGGGATGATTCTGGCATATGATATTATCTATCACCCAACCTATTTCCGGATCCCTCTAACATTTATTTACACTCCATGTCTAACCATACTTAGAAGTACCAAGCACATTAATTATGTTTGCACCCAAAAAGATCCAGTTCGATATTTTCTTAATTCAGAGGCTTTTCAGCACGGCACTGAGGTCTGTGCTTGTGGGATCTTTGGTTTTGTGACTCTTCTTTCATCTCCAGCTAAGTGTTCCCAAGGATTTCCCCAAGGACCCGACTCCTGTCTGAAAGAGGCACAATATCGCTGGCTCTCAAACCAACCAACTGTGTTTTCCCCGAACACAAGCCTCATCCCAGTCTCCCAGCATCACCTCCAAACCTCCTCTTGCCTGGGGCAATGAAAGCCTGTGCTGTGATTGAGATTCCTTTCTCCTAGAAGTCTATATAGAGCACTACCACTGGGTCAGCAAATCAGCCCAGCTATTTCTCTTTATTACAATAGAGACTCGCATTTTTTAAACATTTGCATCTCTCCCGGAGCAAAAAAAAAAAATGCTTATTATCAGCAAAAAATAGCTGAGAAGTTACAAGACAGCAAACCGTTGTTTTGCAAAAAAAAAAAAAAAAAACTTGTATTTCATTAAATTAGTTATATTTATCTCTGCACATGACTAATAAAAATACGAGAGAACCCTAACCAGCGGCAGATTAGAGAACCTTGAGTACATTAGATATTCACCCCCTACA
Source organism: Lithobates sylvaticus (assembly GCA_028564925.1). Classification (NCBI taxonomy): domain Eukaryota; kingdom Metazoa; phylum Chordata; class Amphibia; order Anura; family Ranidae; genus Lithobates; species Lithobates sylvaticus. Next base: position 512,986,164 of record CM053028.1, on the reverse strand, counting down.
TACCCATGACCTATTTTTTCTATTAACATACTTAAAGCAGGCCCATCATTGACATTCTGTGTGAATCGATAAGACATATATATGCATAATCAAGTCAGGTCGTTTTTTTAATGCTCTACTTCCTGGCCACGAAAAAAAAAAAAAAAAACTTCTGTTCCCATCAGCATAGGTCACGTAGTCACTCACTAGCTACAAGGAGCATTGTGGGCATTTCACATCATCACAGACTGTTATGATGTCATTGTGTTCAATCAGACAGGCCCTGACTGGTAGACTTGCGTTAAGATAGTAAGGCATAGTCATAACATAAGTGGCTGTCCTATGTGTATGTGTAATTACAGTCCTTACAGATAAGGTCTTTAACCGCTTCAATACTGGGCACTTTTACCCCCTTCCTGCCCAGGCCAATTTTCAGCTTTCAGCGCTGTCACCCTTTGAATGAATGCTTTCTTTTGGTGGTATTTAATCAGCGCTGGGTTTTTTATTTTTTGCTAAAACAGTTGAAAGACTAAAAAAAACTGTCAGTAAATTTTGTAAATAAGTCATTTTTCTCCTTCACTGATGTGCGCTGATGAGACAGTACTGATGGGCACTATAATGTTGCACTGATGGACACTGATAGGTGGCACTGATGGGCACTGATAGATAACACTGATGTGCACTGATAGGTGGCACTGATGGGCACTGATAGGTGGCACTGATGGGCATTGATAGGCGACACTTATGGGCAATGATAGGCGGCACAGATGGACACTGACGGGCAGCACTTATGGGCACTGATGGGTGGCACTGATGGGCACTGAAAGGCAGCACTGACCGGCATCACTGATGGGCACTGATTGGTGTCACTGATGGGCACTGATTGGTGGCATTATTGGGCACTGATAAGCAGCACTTACGGGCAATGATAGGGGGCAGAGATAGGCAGCACTGATGGGCACTGATGGGCAGCACTGATGGGTGGCACTTGTAGGTGGCACTGATGAGCAGGCACTAAAAGGCAGCACTAACTGGCATCACTGATGGGCACTGATTGGTGTCACTGATGGTCACTGATAGGTGGCATTGATGGGCACTGCTGGGGCTGCTCTGATAATCAGGGCATTGATGATCAGTGCCCTGATTACCTGTGCATGTCTCCCCTGCGAGGAGATGCCACTGATCGACTCTTCTTACCTCACACTCTGTCAGTGTGAGGCGAAGAGAGCTGATAAACGGCACTTCCGTGTTTACATGTGATCGGCTGAGATTGGACACAGCTGATCACATGGGTAAAGAGGCTCATCATCTGCTCTTTACTGAGATCAGGGTCATGCCGTGTCCAGCGGGCACACGAGAGCAGTGACACTAAGGCAACATCATATGAAAGCCATCGTGACACATCTGCAGCCAGGAGAATAGTTTGATCACTCTATGGAGGACCGCTGAATGCGCACAGGATTGGTGAGGGGGCTTTGCCCAGGAATCTTACTGCCTTCCATAAAACATAACACTGTGCACAGACACCTGTTATCCGGATCATGTAGAGGAGTGCTATATCACAGCATCAGCTAATTTACACTGTTCCCCATCACTGTTACATTGAGGGACCCTTGTCCACAGAGCTCCAACATGCCGGAGAAGAGAAAAAAACGCAAGACCTTGCTCTTAGAACATTATTGTTGTTGCTCTTAAAGGGCACACATCACTGGTGTTTATATTACTTCATTGTGTGTTAGTATTGAAAGTACTATAGGCCGGCCTGTGGTTCCCCTTCAGCCATAGTATTCTACACCATTTAATTTGTGTAGGTTGATGGCATTTCCCTTTGTGGGTACCGTTTGACCCTCTCGGTGTTCGCTGCACCTCACATATCTCCACTATCATTCTCCATATCAGCGCGGGAATATCACACCTTTATTAATCTGTGTAGGTTGTTATTATTCTTTTATTGTTACAGAGTGTTATTGACTGTTTTGAGAACTGTTTCAACCAAGTCCTGGCTACTTATACAGGACTTGGCTGACTAATATTACTTTAAACTTTTCTCTGGTCCAAGTAAACTTGACAGAGCAGAACTATGTCTGTGTGTTATTACTGTGTTATTCCATTAATCACATTGCTTAGGTGTGTCAGAGGGGCTGGGACAGTTCTTTGTGGTTGAGAGGCAGAGTACCGGACTGAACAAACAAAAGCAGCTCCTTTGGGGATATCGCTACACGTGGGGGCTCATATCCGGGATTTTCAGTTTCTTTGCAATCAACTCCCCTACAAGCACCAGAATGGACCTTGCCACTGCTATCCAGTGGTGTGAGGAAGAAGGCGCCTGCCCAGAGTTGATCGTGGTGAACCAACTCCTAGGGAGGCCTGGGCTGAGGAACAAATCAGCCAAGCAATGAAGACGCTGTCCCTAGACAGGAAGATGTGGTTGATTGCTGTTAAAACAGACCGTGGGACCTCCTGCACCTATGCACTGTTAGAGTGGAGACATGGAGTCCCTGAAAGCTTCAATGGTGCCAGTGTGCAATTGGCCAACAAGACGGAGCTTTGTAAAATCCATCTGAAGATTCCAGATGAGGGTCCTACCAGCTCCAGTCAAGCTAAATCAACTACGGTAGAAGTTTCCTCCCCGTCACCCCTGGCCATGATCGGGCTGGAATTTTTCACCGCTGTGGGAGAATTTGTATCAAAATACTAAAAGGGCAATCCAGTGTGTTCTGGGGCTGGATACCAGAAGCTGAGGATCTTCTCTGGAAAGCCTGTGCCCACTGGAGAGGAAGAATATGAAGTCTGGATGAAAAAGGCTATACAGGCCCTGGAAAGTGGGACCTGCCACAGGCTCAGGGAGAGTTTGCGAGGAGCCACTGCTGAGGCTTTTAGGAACTTGAGATTTAGTAACACAACGTGTACAGCTTACAATTACCAGGCCATGTTACAGGAGGAGTTTGGGCGGACTGAGAAAGCAACTGACCTGATCTATCAATTTAAACATGTCCTTCAAAGCCAAGGTGAACTTTTTTTAGAACTGTTTCAACCAAGTCCTGGCTACTTATACAGGACTTGGCTGACTAATATTACATTAAACTTTCCTCTGATCCAAGTAAATTGAGAGAGCAGAACTGTGTCTGTGTGTTATTACTGTGTTATTCACATTGCTAGGTGCACCAGAGGGGCTGGAACAGTTCTTTGGGGTTGAGAGGCAGAGTAACGGACTGAACAAACAAAAGAAGCTCCTTCGGGGGTATCGCTACACCAACATCAATACCAGTAAGATCTCCTCATGAGCTCAGCATTAACTTTCCACTTTCCTAAGCTTTTAGTACAGTTTGGATGGAAAAACGCACTCCAATTGATAGCATTAATGTATGTGCAATGGCTTTTTTTGTGTATTAAACACATGGAACCTGCAGACCTGCTTCCTGGTCTTTTTGGTAAGATCAAGTGTAGTATCTGTTTTTATCAGTGTCCAGTAGGAGTTCTCCACCATCATTTTAGCCTTTTGGTTAAGATGCTTGGCTGTATAGTATCCTTGCTGGTATGATGGGTGTCCTAAGGGATCTCCATCTTGGGAAGGAATCCAAATTAAGTGTCCACTGCGTAAGGTGGGGGCTGGTA